>OW121744.1:111093600-111273119 GCA_933228675.1 Stomorhina lunata | reverse complement strand
TGATCTTTTTTAAGTGTTAAAAAATTGTTTAGTCCTTAAAAGAAAGGAACAACTGGTCACACTTCTGATTGTATGCAACAATTCTAATTCTTATTTTTTTAACAGGGATTTTCTTACCTTCTTGCATAACAATTACCCTGAATATAAAATTTTAAAAAGATGTTAAAAAGATCTTAATAATCTTCATATACTTAACCTCAAGGAACGTGTCAGTAGTTAAAAAAACTCCCTATCCTAAAAAAACACCCTCCTCCCTCCAAGCCCTGCTTAAAAAAAATTATTAAATTTAAAAATCCTTGAATTTTTTGCCTAAAATCACAGACAATAAATTTCGAATTTTTTCAATGATTTGTTATTTTTTATTTTATTTGAAATTTTATTATCTAATATTTGGTCAAAACCCCCCTATGACAAAAAACATCATCGTTAATTATTTGTCATGATTGTGTGATTTTTGCGATTATCAACACATCAAAAAATCATTTTGCCCACAATATTTAAACGTTTCCCATTCCTTCCTCAAATAAATCTCTTTATTTGCCGAGCAAATATTTTGAAAAGTTACCCTTTTTTAAGAGTTTTTCGTTTTTTTAGAACAAAACTCGAGGCACGAGTGTTACAAATTACTAAAAAATTACATTATGATCATGATGATGATCAAAGTTATTATCACTTTTAACAACTCGTTTATTATGTGGGTTTACAACCCTTAACTCAAGATCACTCCACAAAAAAAATAAAGGGAAAGAGTAAATGAATGAAATGATCTTGAACAAAAAAAAGTAAAAGTGTTAACAAATAAGAGTTGAAATTCTATCAGTTTTTTTATTTTTATTCCGTTTTTTATTTGATATTATTATTTGCTAGTTTTATTTGTTGTTTTTTGTTTGTTCGATCATTTTTAGGAGTAGTTTTGGGTGATTGTTTGAATTGTTTAAAAATCCTTTTTTTTTTTGGTATTTGATCATTGTTTGGGCTTAACTCTTTGTTTGTCATTGTCAAGAGCTGTCTTTGTTCAGAGACATTTCATTCAGTTTTTTGTACACTTTGAGAGATTTATTTAGTTTCGTATTACACAATTTTTTGGGGGGATTTTTGAAAATATTTTAAAATTTTCTAGATATAGAATTAATGGGTGAGTTCCGAACAAATTAGAGTAATTTAGCAGTTACTATTTCAAACTCCAAAACTTACACCCAAGACTCTATAATATAAAGATGTTGTACTTCCATACATTGATTCGCCGTATGGTCGTTTTGAAAAATCCCATAAAAAGAAAGTACACCATTTTTACTCTAA
Source organism: Stomorhina lunata (assembly GCA_933228675.1). Taxonomy (NCBI): domain Eukaryota; kingdom Metazoa; phylum Arthropoda; class Insecta; order Diptera; family Rhiniidae; genus Stomorhina; species Stomorhina lunata. The sequence continues at coordinate 111,271,820 of OW121744.1, read as the reverse complement.
TTTGGAAAATAAGAAATTTTAAAAAAAATTTAAAAAAATTAAGAAATTTTTGAAAAAAACTTATATAAAAACAAGAAATTTTTTAAAAATTTTCTATAAAAATAAGAAAATTTTCAAAAATTTCCTATAAAAAGTAGAAATTTTTAAAAAATTAAAAAATTTAAAAAAATTTCCTTATAAAATAAGAAATTTTTAAGAAATTCCCTATAAAAATAAGAAATTTTTAAAGAAATTTCTATAAAAAAAAATAAAAAATTTCTTATAAAAATAAGAAATTTTAGAAAAATTTCCAATAAAAATAAGAAACTTTTGAAAAATTTCCTACAAAAATTAGAATTTTTTGAAAAATTTGCTATAAAATAAGAAATTTTGAAACATTTCCTATAAAAATAAAAAATTAAAAAAAATTCTTATTAAAATAGGAAATTTTTGAAAAATTTCCCATAAAAATAGGAAATTTTTGAAAAATTTCCCATAAAAATAGGAAATTTTTGAAAAATTTCCCATAAATATAGGAAATTTTTGAAAAATTTCCCATAAAAATACAAAATTTTTGAAAAATTTCCTATAAAAATAGGAAATTTTTGAAATATTTCTTTAAAAATAAGAAATTTTTTAAAAATTTCTTAAAAAATAACAAAATTTTTAAAAATTTCCTATAAAAACAGGAAATTGTTGAAAAATTTCCTATAAAAATAGGAAATTTTTGCAAAATTTCCTATAAAAATAGGAAATTTTTGAAAAATTTCCTATAAAAATAGGAAATTTTTGAAAAATTTCCTATACAAATAGGAAATTTTTGAAAAATTTCCTATTAAAATAGGAAATTTTTGAAAAATTTCCTATTAAAATAGGAAATTTTTGAAAAATTTCCTATTAAAATAGGAAATTTTTGAAAAATTTCCTATTAAAATAGGAAATTTTTGAAAAATTTCCTATTAAAATAGGAAATTTTTGAAAAATTTCCTATTAAAATAGGAAATTTTTGAAAAATTTCCTATAAAAATAGGAAATTTGTGAAAAATTTCCTATAAAAATAGGAAATTTTTGAAAAATTTCCTATAAAAATAGGAAATTTTTGAAAAATTTCCTATAAAAATAGGAAATTTTTGAAAAATTTCCTATAAAATAGGAAATTTTTGAAAAATTTCCTATAAAAATAGGAAATTTTTGAAAAATTTCATATAAAAATAGGAAATTTTTGAAAAATTTCCTATAAAAATAGGAAAATTTTGAAAAATTTCCTATCAAAATAGGAAATTTTTGAAAAATTTCCTATAAAAATAGGAAATTTTTTTAAAAATTTCCTATTTTTATAGGAAATTTTTAAAAAATTTCCTATAAAAATAGGAAATTTTTGAAAAATTTCCTATAAAAATAGGAAATTTTTGAAAAATTTCCTATAAAAAAAGGAAATTTTTGAAAAATTTCCTATAAAAATAGGAAATTTTTGAAAAATTTCCTATAAAAAAAGGAAATTTTTAAAAAAATTTCCTATAAAAATAGGAAATTTTTAAAAAATTTCCTATAAAAATAGGAAATTTTTGAAAAATTTCCTATAAAAATAGGAAATTTTTGAAAAATTTCCTATAAAAATAGGAAATTTTTAAAAAATTTCCTATAAAAATAGGAAATTTTTGAAAAATTTCCTATAAAAATAGGAAATTTTTGAAAATTTTCCTATAAAAATAGGAAATTTTTGAAAATTTTCCTATAAAAATAAGAAATTTTTGAAAAATTTCCTATAAAAATAGGAAATTTTTGAAAAATTTTTTATAAAAATAGGAAATTTTTGAAAAATTTCCTATAAAAATAGGAAATTTTTGAAAAATTTCCTATAAAAATAGGAAATTTTTGAAAAATTTCCTATAAAAATAGGAAATTTTTGAAAAATTTCCTATAAAAATAGGAAATTTTTGAAAAATTTCCTATAAAAAAAGGAAATTTTTAAAAAATTTCCTATAAAAATAGGAAATTTTTTAAAAATTTCCTATAAAAATAGGAAATTTTTTAAAAATTTCCTATAAAAATAGGAAATTTTTGAAAAATTTCCTATAAAAATAGGAAATTTTTGAAAAATTTCCTATAAAAATAGGAAATTTTTGAAAAATTTCCTATAAAAATAGGAAATTTTTGAAAAATTTCCTATAAAAATAGGAAATTTTTGAAAAATTTCCTATAAAAATAGGAAATTTTTGAAAAATTTCCTATAAAAATAGGAAATTTTTGAAAAATTTCCTATAAAAATAGGAAATTTTTGAAAAATTGCCTATAAAAATAGGAAATTTTTGAAAAATTTCCTATAAAAATAGGAAATTTTTGAAAAATTTCCTATAAAAATAGGAAATTTTTGAAAAATTTCCTATAAAAATAGGAAATTTTTGAAAAATTTCCTATAAAAATAGGAAATTTTTGAAAAAATTCCTATAAAAATAGGAAATTTTTGAAAAATTTCCTATAAAAATAGGAAATTTTTGAAAAATTTCCTATAAAAATAGGAAATTTTTGAAAAATTTCCTATAAAAAATAGGAAATTTTTGAAAAATTTCCTATAAAAATAGGAAATATTTGAAAAATTTCCTATAAAAATAGGAAATTTTTGAAAAATTTCCTATAAAAATAGGAAATTTTTGAAAAATTTCCTATAAAAATAGGAAATTTTTGAAAAATTTCCTATAAAAATAGGAAATTTTTGAAAAATTTCCTATAAAAATAGGAAATTTTTGAAAAATTTCCTATAAAAATAGGAAATTTTTGAAAAATTTCCTATAAAAATAGGAATTTTTTGAAAAATTTCCTATAAAAATAGGATATTTTTGAAAAATTTCCTATAAAAATAGGAAATTTTTGAAAAATTTCCTATAAAAATAGAAAATTTTTGAAAAATTTTCTATAAAAATAGGAAATTTTTGAAAAATTTCCTATAAAAATAGGAAATTTTTGAAAAATTTCCTATAAAAATAGGAAATTTTTGAAAAATTTCCTATAAAAATAGGAAATTTTTGAAAAATTTCCTATAAAAATAGGAAATTTTTGAAAAATTTCCTATAAAAATAGGAAATTTTTGAAAAATTTCCTATAAAAATAGGAAGTTTTTGAAAAATTTCCTATAAAAATAGGAAATTTTTGAAAAATTTCCTATAAAAATAGGACATTTTCGAAAAATTTCCTATAAAAATAGGAAGTTTTTGAAAAATGTCCTATAAAAATAGGAAATTTTTGAAAAATTTCCTATAAAAATAGGAAATTTTTGAAAAATTTCCTATAAAAATAGGAAATTTTTGAAAAATTTCCTATAAAAATAGGAAATTTTTGAAAAATTTCATAGAAAAATAGGAAATTTTTGAAAAATTTCCTATAAAAATAGGAAATTTTTGAAAAATTTCATATAAAAATAGGAAATTTTTGAAAAATTTCCTATAAAAATAGGAAATTTTTGAAAAATTTCCTATAAAAATAGGAAATTTTTGAAAAATTTCCTATAAAAATAGGAAATTTTTGAAAAATTTCCTATAAAAATAGGAAATTTTTGAAAAATTTCCTATAAAAATAGGAAATTTTTGAAAAATTTCCTATAAAAATAGGAAATTTTTGAAAAATTTCCTATAAAAATAGGAAATTTTTGAAAAATTTCCTATAAAAATAGGAAATTTTTGAAAAATTTCCTATAAAAATAGGAAATTTTTGAAAAATTTCCTATAAAAATAGGAAATTTTTGAAAAATTTCCTATAAAAATAGGAAATTTTTGAAAAATTTCCTATAAAAATAGGAAATTTTTGAAAAATTTCCTATAAAAATAGGAAATTTTTGAAAAATTTCCTATAAAAATAGGAAATTTTTGAAAAATTTCCTATAAAAATAGGAAATTTTTGAAAAATTTCCTATAAAAATAGGAAATTTTTGAAAAATTTCCTATAAAAATAGGAAATTTTTGAAAAATTTCCTATAAAAATAGGAAATTTTTGAAAAATTTCCTATAAAAATAGGAAATTTTTGAAAAATTTCCTATAAAAATAGGAAATTTTTGAAAAATTTCCTATAAAAATAGGAAATTTTTGAAAAATTTCCTATAAAAATAGGAAATTTTTGAAAAATTTCCTATAAAAATAGGAAATTTTTGAAAAATTTCCTATAAAAATAGGAAATTTTTGAAAAATTTCCTATAAAAATAGGAAATTTTTGAAAAATTTCCTATAAAAATAGGAAATTTTTGAAAAATTTCCTATAAAAATAGGAAATTTTTGAAAAATTTCCTATAAAAATAGGAAATTTTTGAAAAATTTCCTATAAAAATAGGAAATTTTTGAAAAATTTCCTATAAAAATAGGAAATTTTTGAAAAATTTCCTATAAAAATAGGAATTTTTTGAAAAATTTCCTATAAAAATAGGAAATTTTTGAAAAATTTCCTATAAAAATAGGAAATTTTTGAAAAATTTCCTATAAAAATAGAAAATTTTTGAAAAATTTTCTATAAAAATAGGAAATTTTTGAAAAATTTCCTATAAAAATAGGAAATTTTTGAAAAATTTCCTATAAAAATAGGAAATTTTTGAAAAATTTCCTATAAAAATAGGAAATTTTTGAAAAATTTCCTATAAAAATAGGAAATTTTTGAAAAATTTCCTATAAAAATAGGAAATTTTTGAAAAATTTCCTATAAAAATAGGAAGTTTTTGAAAAATTTCCTATAAAAATAGGAAATTTTTGAAAAATTTCCTATAAAAATAGGACATTTTCGAAAAATTTCCTATAAAAATAGGAAGTTTTTGAAAAATGTCCTATAAAAATAGGAAATTTTTGAAAAATTTCCTATAAAAATAGGAAATTTTTGAAAAATTTCCTATAAAAATAGGAAATTTTTGAAAAATTTCCTATAAAAATAGGAAATTTTTGAAAAATTTCATAGAAAAATAGGAAATTTTTGAAAAATTTCCTATAAAAATAGGAAATTTTTGAAAAATTTCATATAAAAATAGGAAATTTTTGAAAAATTTCCTATAAAAATAGGAAATTTTTGAAAAATTTCCTATAAAAATAGGAAATTTTTGAAAAATTTCCTATAAAAATAGGAAATTTTTGAAAAATTTCCTATAAAAATAGGAAATTTTTGAAAAATTTCCTATAAAAATAGGAAATTTTTGAAAAATTTCCTATAAAAATAGGAAATTTTTGAAAAATTTCCTATAAAAATAGGAAATTTTTGAAAAATTTCCTATAAAAATAGGAAATTTTTGAAAAATTTCCTATAAAAATAGGAAATTTTTGAAAAATTTCCTATAAAAATAGGAAATTTTTGAAAAATTTCCTATAAAAATAGGAAATTTTTGAAAAATTTCCTATAAAAATAGGAAATTTTTGAAAAATTTCCTATAAAAATAGGAAATTTTTGAAAAATTTCCTATAAAAATAGGAAATTTTTGAAAAATTTCCTATAAAAATAGGAAATTTTTGAAAAATTTCCTATAAAAAATAGGAAATTTTTGAAAAATTTCCTATAAAAATAGGAAATTTTTGAAAAATTTCCTATAAAAATAGGAAATTTTTGAAAAATTTCCTATAAAAATAGGAAATTTTTGAAAAATTTCCTATAAAAATAGGAAATTTTTGAAAAATTTCCTATAAAAATAGGAAATTTTTGAAAAATTTCCTATAAAAATAGGAAATTTTTGAAAAATTTCCTATAAAAATAGGAAATTTTTGAAAAATTTCCTATAAAAATAGGAAATTTTTGAAAAATTTCCTATAAAAATAGGAAATTTTTGAAAAATTTCCTATAAAAATAGGAAATTTTTGAAAAATTTCCTATAAAAATAGGAAATTTTTGAAAAATTTCCTATAAAAATAGGAAATTTTTGAAAAATTTCCTATAAAAATAGGAAATTTTTGAAAAATTTCCTATAAAAATAGGAAATTTTTGAAAAATTTCCTATAAAAATAGGAAATTTTTGAAAAATTTCCTATAAAAATAGGAAATTTTTGAAAAATTTCCTATAAAAATAGGAAATTTTTGAAAAATTTCCTATAAAAATAGGAAATTTTTGAAAAATTTCCTATAAAAATAGGAAATTTTTGAAAAATTTCCTATAAAAATAGGAAATTTTTGAAAAATTTCCTATAAAAATAGGAAATTTTTGAAAAATTTCCTATAAAAATAGGAAATTTTTAAAAAATTTGCTATAAAAATAGAAAATTTTTGAAAAATTTGCTATAAAAATAGAAAATTTTTAAAAAATTTGCTATAAAAATAGAAAATTTTTGAAAAATTTCCTATAAAAATAGAAAATTTTTGAAAAATTTCCTATAAAAATAGGAAATTTTTGAAAAATTTCCTATAAAAATAGGAAATTTTTAAAAAATTTCCTATAAAAATAGGAAATTTTTGAAAAATTTCCTATAAAAATAGGAAATTTTTGAAAAATTTCCTATAAAAATAGGAAATTTTTGAAAAATTTCCTATAAATATAGGAAATTTTTGAAAAATTTCCTATAAAAATAGGAAATTTTTGAAAAATTTCCTATAAAAAAAGGAAATTTTTGAAAAATTCCCTTTAAAAATAAGAAATTTTGGAAAAATTTTCCAGTTTAAAATTCTGACTTTGATAAATTTCCCAAACTTAAGGAAATCAATTTATTGAAAGAAAATTTAACTGTCTAACTTCTAATTTTGTTCTAAATCACTCAATATTTTTAGAAAAATTTTCTTAAATCTTTTAGTAAAGTTATATAGAAAAATGTAAATTTTGCCAAAATGAAAATTTTCTACATTTCAGCAAAAATGTATAAGAGTTAAATATTTCAAAGCTACTGATGGTTTTAAACAAATTTTCTTTGGATAAGAAAGTAGACCTTTAGTTATGGTTGGGCCTAAGAGATATTCTTGATCGAGTGAGATTTGTTAAAGTATGCTCTACACATGTAGTGATCCTCCATGTATATAAAAGTAATTGTAACTATGCAAAAGTATGTAACATATGTTGACCAAACTTCATTGTTCTCTAGGGGATTTTCCTTAAAATTTGCCCTGATTTAGTTAATGAATTTGTCAGACTCTTATAATTTGTACTAGAACTAACCACAAAGCCGAATTTAAACAAAATTTTTATCTAGGACTTAAGAAATATGACAATTTTTAAATCTTTACAAGGACTTTAAAAACTTTAAGTCCCTGTCGCACACACGCTCACGCTTTTCAACTCCCTCTAGCACTCAAACGTATTTAAAAACGAAAAACCACTAAACGCGAGATTTAGTGTTAAAGCAGCGTTTAAGCCCGGATTACAAATCATTAAATCTTTGTTTAGTTGAGGTAAATGTCTGGACAGAAAGGAAAAGTACTTCATAATTTTAAGTAATATTTTCTTAATATTAGTTCTGGCATATGATTTAATATTTTAAAACGGATATTACTTAAGTTAGGAAGAATATAATAAAGTATTAAAAATTTGTAAGAATATTTTTTGGTTTTTTAAATCAGTCCTAAAGGACATGATTAAAAAACCCTTTAGCTTATTGAAGAAAATTAAGTAGGGGGAAAATTTCTGGTTTCAGCTAATGAGTTTTTAAGACTCCCGGATTTTATGCTTATATTAAGAAATTTTAGATCTTTAAACCTAGAAAAAAAGAGTTTAAGTTCCAGATTTTGAAATGAAAATTTCTTAAAGATTTAGAAAACATATGCTTGAAGTAGTTAGAAAAAATCTCTTCAGATTTAGTTAAACTCAAATATTTTCTTAACTAATGACAATTTTGCAAAAATTTTAAAAGATTTGAAAATTATAATAGCTCAGTTCACAATCCGTGGCAAATAGTCTAGCATCGTAGCATCTGCAAATTGGGCTTTGCAAACGAAACATTTTCAATATTATTTCAATACAAATATTCTCAAATTTGCTTAAATATTATCTTTAATAATAATACTGGGGAAGTTTCAATATAGATTTGAACATGTAAATTTTTTCAAAATTTTCCTTACACAAAATTATTTTTTTTTTTAATTTTTTTAATAAAATTGAAATGCATTTAAATAGTTCAAATTATAATTTGAAGTGTTTGAAAACATTTAAAACAATTTTTTAAATTCTATTTATTTCAAGGTTATTTCTCATATACGGTCAATACTTTCTTTGGCAAAAACAACAAAAAGAATATTGAAAAAAAATGTTTGAAAAAGAAGATAAGACTTATAAGACTTTGTATATTTTCGGTTGAGTTTTTGACATAGAAACATAATTACCCATTAAAAAATAGATGCCCCGAATACTACAAATACATTGTATTAATGAACTAGTTTCGATAATGCAGTTTTGAGCATATCATTTTTTTTAATATTATCAGCAAAATTAGAAATTTGTTTGAGAACCGATTAAGGTTTTAGTCTAAACATAGACGATTAAAGTCCTCAACTATTTTATTTAAAAAGAAAATAATGATGACTTATAAATTAGTACTAGAAATTAATTCATTTACAACAAGAAAAAAATTTTATTTGTTTGAAATTTTGACTTATTTTATTATTTTGTATATAACTTTCGTCAAAAGGAAAATAAAAATTGTTCAAAAATATTGTGTGATTTAGAATATTTTAAAGAATATTATAATGAAAATTTTTTGAAATTATTTCAATCCGTTTTATTCTGAAAAATCTTCAAAGTCAAAATTTTGATGCAAAAAAAATATTATATAATTTTCGAAAACTTAATTTGTTTAAGAACTGATTAAGTTCCTAGTCTAAACTTAGATAACTCAACTATTAATCAACTAATAATATTTTATAAATTAGAACTAGAAATTAATTCATCTCCAATATTTAAAAAAAAAAAATATTTTTTGAAATTTTGTTTTGTATATAACTTTCGTTATGAAGAAATTAAAATTTTTTTTAAAATACTATTTGGTTTTCAACATTTTGAAAAATATTATAATGAATTTTTTTTTTAATTATTTCAATCCGTTTTGTTCTGAAAAATCTTCAAAGTCAATATTTTGATGTAAAAAATAATGATATAATTTTTCAAATTGTATATATCTCTCATACAAAAGTTAAAAATTTTGAGCTTATATTTCTTCGGACTAAGCCAATCTGATATACTCACCATTAAATTTGATTTATATGGGAGTTATGGTGAAATCTGAACCGATTCCAGTGTTTAAAGGAATAAGGCTGTTTGATGGTTATATAAAATATCTCTAGACTAAATCTTATCGTCATAGTTAAATACTATAATTTGACATTTGTTAATATTAAATAGGTTAACGTGATTATATTTTTTAAGTACAGTGGACCTATATTCTCCAGTTTCATTGATAGCTCCTTTCACTTCTTCTTAGACATAAAACATACATCTCCCAATCGCATTACTATTTCATATACATCTCGAATATAAGCACTTTTAAGGGTCCTATAACATTATTTTGCGAATTACAAACGGAATATTGAGAACCCTCAATCTTTTTGATGTTGGGTATGAAAATGGGCTTTAAATTTACAATATTTCATATGATTCAAAATTTTGATAGTTCTATCGGCATCAGCATATGACTATAATTTGACATTTATTAGCATTTAAGTATTTTCTGTGTTTATATTGGCTAAATGTAGTTCAAATATGGACCGATCGTACTAAATTTCAGTGAAAAGCCTTTCAATTAATGTGGAATAGTTTTGCAACCATAGCTCCTTTCAGTTCTTATTATGTTTTCAACAGCCAGCCAGAAAGACGAACATCTCTCAATCATATTAGAATTTCATATGGACCCCGAATGTATATACTTTATTTGGTCTTATGTCATTGTATTTGAAATTACAAACGGAATATTGAGAGCCCCCAATCTTTTTGATGATGAGTATAAAATAGGCTATAATCTTTATTTCATATTGTTCAAAATGTTAATAGTTCTCCCGTCATGGGCATATGATTCCATACTTCCTCAATGATAGATCTAATAAGTCAAAATGATTAAAATATGTTAAAACTAAGAAGATTTTCTTAATTTAATACAAATAATGGAAATTTTATTTTTAAAATTGTTATAACTTTTGTTGATCAAAATCGAAGAGCCTAAATTAATAAGAAGTTAAAGGCCAAAGTCTCAGCTTTTGTACGGTATATAAATAGTATGCATATATTTGCATATTTAGCCTTAAATTAGTAAAAAGTAACGCGATGTTGCAAAAAATATCTCATAAATTTTTATAAATTTTATGAAGTTTTTTTATCAAACCAAAAATCATTAAATGTGTTAAAACTCCAAAGATTTTCTTCATTTAATACAAGTTAAAGAAAATTTTTTTTTAATTTTCAAAACTTTTGTTTTAAGGGGCTAAAGGTCAAGGTCTCAGCTTTTCTATGGTATATAAATAGTCTGCATATATTTGCATATTTAGCCCATAATGAGTAAAAAGTAACATGATGTAACATAAACTATCAACTCAAATAAAGGTTTCAGAAACTTCTCTAAATTTAATGTATTTTTTTATAAAATCGAAAATTTCTTCAAAAATTTTTGAATATGTCTAAAACTTATTCTTCATTTAATATAAGTTAAAGAAATGTTCTTTTTCACTTTTTTATAACTTTTGTTGATAAAGGTCTAAAAACCTAAATTTATACGCAGCTAAAGGCCAAGGTCTTAGCTTTTCTACGGTATATAAATAGTCTGCATATATTTGCATATTTAGCCTGCAATCTGTATAGAGTGATTTGATCTGATATATAGCCTTTTTTTAACTCGAATTATGTTTCAAATTTTAGTTATTTGCTTATAACTTATGTAAAAAAGGAATCAAAAATCTTTTAAAGTCATCATGTTATAGCTAATAATATTGCAAATGTTATGTTGGAAAAAACTTATTAATATTTCTTACTCTTTAATTGTAAAAAATTATTAAAAATCATAATTTGAAACGAGATTTTTTGTTTAAAAAATTGTTCTACTTTTTTAAATCTCATTAGCTTGACTCACATTTTTAGATTAATATGAATATAATAACTTTTTTCTCCCTCTTAAACCCCTGACCTTTCTCTTATCTAAATTTTCTAATGACTTTAAACTAATGCTCATCGTTTTTTAATGTCCCCTGACCACAATTATCGAACTTATTGATTTCTTTATTTGTTTTTTGAGTTTTTCTTATATCCCTTATATTCCTTAAAAAAGAAACTAATCTTAATATTTAAAAAACCCCTGCTCACCCATTTTAAGATACTAAAAAAAGGTCATATAAATTGAAAAGTAATTGAAGAAGGCAAACTTCTGGCATGCGTCATCTTTAGGACTCAAAAAATGCAAGCAACAATTTTTTAAGGATCTTAATTTTTTGATCAACTAAAAAAAATCACAGGTAAAAAAATTAGTAATAAAAAATGCAACAGATAGAGTTTGAAAAAAAAACAACCCTTTGATATTAAGATTTTTTTTTAAGAAAGGAGAAAACAGGACATATAAAGCAAATCCTTTGAGTTTTTAAGAAAATTTGAAAATAACAATTTTTCTTCAAAAAATCTTAAAACTTTTTTTTGAAAAAAAGTCAACTTAGAAATTTTTGTTGTTTAAAAATTTGTCCTTATTTTAGTATTCAGAATTTTGCGTTTTGACTTTTTAATGATTGTTTTATGGTCACCCAGGGTGTTACTTAAAGCAAGGACATTTTCAACGCTCTGTTTTCTCTTCTTAAATTTTTGAGAACAATAGACGTTAAAAGTTAGGTAAATTTGCTACCATACGCATAATATCCTTTTAACTATGATGACCGAATAGGACATTCAAACATTTTGCATATTTTAAATAACAATAGCAATGTGTCCTTCCCTATATCCTTAAGACCGTCTGTCTGTCTGTCTTACTTAAACTCAAACAAAAGATTTGCCAAAATTTAAACAATGACACGAAGAACTTCTTCTAAGGTCTTTAGAAAAATGTTCTTTCTAATTTGTATTTGACTGAGTTTTTCATAAACTGACCGTTACAAAGTAAAACAATACTTTTCAGTTTTTGAAAAGGGAAAACATTCAAAACGAACCCTTAATCATCCAAGACAATAAAGGTCTCGTGAAAAACAAAAGATGTTTGTCGTTAACTTAACAAATATTACGTAAAATTTAATCATTTTTCTTAATCTTTTCGTTTTTGGAAAAATTTTATGAAATAATAGAATTCCTTTGTTGTAATAAGCAAAAAAATTTTCGCCGTTTTTCTGAAAATCTAGTCCACCATTTAGTTGAGCGTTTAGTTTTCCGAGAAATTTGCATGAAGACAGTAAAATTTGCCATAGATCTTTTCGTAATATTGAAAAATTTCAAAGTAAATATTAAGGGATTAATATCAGAAATGTTATCATCTAAGAATAAAAGGAAAATTCCATTGTTTTTGAAAGCATTTTTCCTTAACGTCTACTCTTTATACTAAAGAAGATAAGTTCTAAAGTAAATATGCAAATTTTCAAAAAAAAAAAAATATTTGCTTTTTGGTTTAAAATTTTTGCAAATTTTTCCATTAGATTGAAACAAAAATGATAATATTGAACTCGTTTCTAAAACATTTCCAACTTTCAAATCTTACAAAAAAAAAAAAGAAATATCAGGAGATAACTCTTTGAACTTACTATCTTAATAAATCTGCTTAAGACTATTTTTGCTAAAAACTGTATAACTTATAAACCTTTTAAGATTTTTAAAAGATTTTTGGTATATGGAAACATTACTTTCTATTTACGAAATCAAAAGAAAAATAGTTAGAAAAAGTTAACCCAAATTGAAACTTTGAGGCTTCAAAAATTTATTTGTTAAAATTTTAAAATTTTTCTAAAATTTAATTTTATATAAAAAATTATAATACCAAATAAATTACCAGTTTTTTAAATATTTTAAAATAAAAAATCTCTCAAAGAAGCGGAATATAAGATGCTTACTGATTTAATTTACTATTTTGATAAATTGGCTATAAACTATTTACTTTTACTTAAAACTATATAACTTGTTAATTCTTTAGTATTTTTAAAAGATTTTTGGTATGTAAAAACATTACTAACTATTTACGAAATCAAAAGAAAAATAGTTTAAAAAAGTTTATTTTATTTGAATTTATGAGACTTCAAAAATTTATTTTTAAAATTTTTTAATATCATTTTATATCAAAAATGATAATACCAAACATATAAACTATTTCTAAAACATTTCGAAGTTAAAAATCTTATAAAAAAGCGGAAAATAAGACGATAACTGATTAAAATTACTATTTTTATAAATTTGCTTACAGCTATTTTTACTAAAAACTCTATAACTTGTAAACCCTTTAAGATTTATGAAAGATTTTTGGTATATAAAAACATTACTTTCTATTTACAAAATCAAAAGAAAAATATTTTAAAAAAGTATATATCATTTTAATTTATGAGGCTTTAAAAATTTATTTGTTGAAATTTTAAATTTTTTTCTAGAATTTTATTTTATCGAATTTGGTATTCAAATTTGTTCATTATTATAATTTGATCCAAACCTAACTGTTTTTTCTTACAATAAAACCAAAAAATGCCGTTTCCAATGATAACATTCTGCCATTTTTGGGTGATATGAGCATTACTACATCTCAGTATAACTTCTGGGATTTCCGAGCAAAAAACTAACTCGATTGCATTTTATCACTTAATCAAAATTTTTAGAAAAAAATTATAATCTGAAGATCGGACAAAGTAAAGATCCACAATTAAAATTGGGATAAAGAGTAGACCTTCGATTGAAATAGGGACAAAATGAAGACCTACGACTAAAACTTGGACTAAAGGAACTGTTATGATTAAATTTTAGACTTCGTTCGATTAAGTCCAAAAACTTTTTTTCTATAAAGTTCCACTTATATTTTAAGAGACTAAGTAAAGACCATAATCACGTTTATAATTAAAAATTCTTATATTTTAATTTAATATTGTATATCAAAATTCTCTTTTCTTAGAACGAGTTTTTTAACTTTATGATCCCTGAATCTTTCTATCTCTACCTGTTTTCTTAAAGTTTGCTCGACTTTTTTAAAACCTCATTTTTTATTTTCATTTTTTAGCACATTTTTATTGCACTTCCTTATTCTATTCTTCCGTTTTCGTTTTTTACACAACTTCCTCAACAATTTTTTAACATAACCTAAAAAACTAAAAGTCATTTTTTACGAGACCAAACTTTATAATCTTCCGTTTGTGTTTTTTACCACAATATGTCCGTCCAAGTTGCCTCATGCATTTGAAAACAGCAGGTCATTTTTTAGGTACTAACTAATCGAGTCATTAAAAAACTCTAGGCAATTTTTTAAGGAGCAAAAATCTAAAGTCAAGGACATTAGGACACATATGATATGTTAAAGTCAAGTTAAGTGACACATTGTCTGGTTGAGATATATAGAGCATTTAGGAAAAAATGTTCTAAATAATTTTAATCATTTAAAGGAGTTTTTGTTTTCTTTTTTGAGTAGAAAAGAAAATCAGACAGAAAATTGTCTCTAAATATAAAATAAATTTCATAATGAATCATTTGAGTTTTGGATATGAGAGTAGAATTTTTATCAATATAAGTAACAAATTATTTGGGGTACTAATTTATAGCAAAATTTTCTTCAAAATTTCTTCAACACGGAGTAAGTACCAGACATTTAGGTATATGATGGACATTTTTCGTTTTCAAATCGATCGATTTCAGACATATTTTTTAGCTAATTTTCGGTTATTTCCCTCAAAAAAATGAAAATTTTGGCTTTAATACTTTTGACTGATATTTTATCTTTCATGTGGTTTGATTTTTTTGGGGAAATAACCGAAAATTATTTCAAAAATATATCTGAAGTCGATCGATTTGAAAACGATCGTTTTCCATCGCATACCTGATTATCTAATTTCGCATCTTTTTCAAAAGAAATTTTCAAAAAGTTAAAAAATTTTTTTTGATGACTCCTTATACATTCAAAATACAACTTTTTTTTACAATTTTTCTTTTGATAACTTATATAGATGATAGTCTCTCTTTATACCAAAAATCATTGAAATATCTTAAACGATTCACATTTTATACACTTTTTAATGAAAATAATTTTTACCAATTTTTACGTCATAATTATTTATTTTAGTTTTTTTTTTATAAATTTTAGACTTCTTTGGAGTATTTGGAATTAAGAACGGATTAAGTAACGGACATGTTTAAATATCGATCCTCTTTTTAGATGAATCTGAAATTATTGTCTTTGACTTATTTCTGACTTTAACAATTTCTTTGATAAAGTCCAAATCCAATGATCTTTGATAATTCCCAAATCCTACAAAATTAAAGTTTTTTAAACTATTTTTCTTTTGATAACTTATATAGATGATAATCTTTCAATATACCAAAAATCATGGAAATATCTCAAACGTTTTACATTTTATACACTTTTTAATGAAAATAGTTTTCACCAAATTTTACGTCAATAATATAATATTTGAGTTTTTTAAGTATTTTAAACTTTTTGGAGTATTTGGAAATTAGAATGGAGTTAGTAGTGGATATAATTCACTTTCGGTCCCTTTTTTAGATGAATATGAAGTCATTGTATTTGACTTATCTTTGACTTTAACAATTTCAACTTTGATGATTCCCAAATCCTACAAAATAAAACTTTTTTAAACCCTTTTTCTTTTGATAACTTAAATATATGATAGAGTGTCTTTATACCAAAAATCATTGAAATATCTTAAACCGTTCTCATTTTATAAACTTTTTAATAAAAATAGTCTTTACCAATTTTTACGTCATAACAATTTATTTGAGGTTTTTTCGTATTTCACGCTTTTTTGAATGATTCTGGATTGTTATAGGAAATTTTCCTATTATTCAAGTATTACTTTCTTAAAAAAATCAATCTTAATTTAGTTTCTCATTATTTTTCAAACAAAACAGTTAGGGATTGTTTTTTCTTCCCCCTAATTGAAACTCTTGATCTTTTTAACTAAATCTTTTAAGACAATAAATATAACACATCGTTTGTTAATTTTCCTTGACCACAAGCGCTCGACTTCTGATTTCTTTATTCAAGATTTAATTTTTTCCAGTTTCCCTTGTTTTTTAAGAAAATGATCTTAAGAAATCAACTTAAAAAAGTCCGCCGCCTCACCCCTCTTTATAAAAAAAGGTCCTGAAATCAATTCACAAACAAATTGTTTGCAAATAATTTTACGGTCAAAAGAATTAGGAAGTGATGAAGACATCAATTCTTAAAGTATATGAAGTGGTGACATTATTATTTTCAAAAAGTTGTTAAAATTTTATTATTTAAAACCATTTTTTTTAATGGTAATACCAAATATTTATACCATTTGAAACCGAAATATCAGCAGATAATAATTTTGATAAATTTACTTAAAACTATTTTTACTAAAAACTATATAACTTGTGAACCCTTTAAGATTTTTAAAAGATTTTTGGTTTATGGAAGCACTACTATCTATTTACGAAATCAAAAGAAAAATAGTTTAAAAAAGTTTACCAGAATTGAATTTATGAGGGTTGAAAAATTTATTTGTTGAAATTTTAAAATTTTTCTAGAATTTTATTTTGAATTAAAAATAATAATACAAAATATATAACCCGTTTTTAAAAATGTAATTTTTAAATTTAAAATATCACAAGGAAACGGAATATACGACGATAACTGATTAAAGTTACTATTTTGATATATTTGCTTAAAACTGTTTTTACTAAAAACTATATAACTAATGAACCCTTTAAGATTTTTAAAAGATTTTTGGTATACAAAAGCATTATTATCCATTTACGAAATCAAAAGCAAAATAGTTTACTTTTTTGAATTTATTAGGCTTAAGAAATTTATTTATTGAAATTTTAAATTTTTCCTAAAATTTTATATTACCAAATGTCGGACCCAAAATTATTTCTTGTTATAGTTTGACTCAAAATTAACAGTAGTTTCTTATAATAAAACCAAAAATATGTCGTTTTCTGCGATAACATTCTGCAATTTTGCGGTATATGGGCGTTATTCTATCTCTGAATAACTTCTGGAGTTTCTGAGAAAAAAAACTTATTCTATAACGTTTTACAAAACTTTTACAAAATCAAATTTACATATATAAAAATACAATAATCTAAAGGTAGGGCAAAGTGAAGATCCACATTTAAAATTGACATAAAGTAAAGAGCCATGGTTAAATTGCGTAAAACTACTTTTACTAAAAAGTATATAAAATGTTAGCCATTTAAGATATTTAACAGATTTTTGGTATATAGAGAGTATATAATCTATATACGATATCAAAAGAAAAATTGTGTAAAAAATGTTAAGTTTATTGTGATTTTGGAAAGATCTAAGACAATATTGTTTAAAACTGTAATGTTCATGAATTTTCAACTTATTCCTACCCGTGAAAGGTTCTACTACTAGAATTTTTAACTCATAGCTAATTAAGTCTATTTGGATTTAAAGCAAGACCATTATCGTCCCATTTTACCATAATAAGTTCATTCTTCTCCATGACTGATTTGAATTTTGTGATATCTTGAATTTCTTTGACCATTTTTATAAAAAAGTTTATAAAATATGAAAGTTTAAAGATATTTAAGAGATTTTTGGTATATAGACCCATTACTATCTTTTTAGGATATCAAAAGAAAAATAATTAAAATAAAATTAGTTTTTGGTGATTTCGAAGGCATTTTTTTAGTTCTCTTAATCTCTTAAATTTCTTTGATTATTTTTATAAAAAAGTTTATAAAAAATGAACGTTTTAAGTTAAGAAAGACATTACTGTCTATATAAGATATCGAAGTTTTGAGGCCCTATGCTCCACTGGGAGTCAAGGATAACAGAAGAAGAACGATATCGAAGGTAAAATATTGATGAAAATTTAAGTTTTTGTTGATTTTGAGGACATCAATGTTTTTTTTTTAATTCTTGAACAATTTTGTTAAAAATTTTTAAAATATTTTTAACTCATTCTAGTTTCACTTTTAGTTTTTAAGTGGATTTAGAAAATATTCTAAAGAAATGGAGCAGATTTGACTTATGGTTCCGTAAAACTTGTTACGATAATAACTTAAAAATTTTATTTATTTCCTTTATTTCTTCTCATTAATAAAGTTTAAACTCCTTTTAAGATTTTTAATTAATTGACCCATATTCCCTTTTTAATTTCCTTTAAATTTTCCCCCATTAAAATCATACTTATTTTTTTTCTTTTTTTTTCAATTTAAACCCAAAATTTTAACGTATTTTTTCTATTTTTTTACTTCAAATAATTCCCCTTTTTATTTATTTTCCCCCCAAAAGAAACTCACTCATTTCCTTTACCCCTCAATTTTTATATAAAACCTTTCATTTTATATAAAAAGAAAAAACTCTTAAAAATATCACTCATACATCTCAAGACTTTATAATAAAAACAACAAAAAAATCTACCCATTACTTCCCTTTTCTCGAGAAACAACAACAAAAACGGAAATACTCATCAAACACACATAAACACAAACACATACTCTTTTTAAACACAAACACTTTTTTAAAGAGTCCACTCACTCTTTTGTGATGTCACAACAACAACAACAGCTCTTGTTTGTGTGAAAGGGGGTTGTTGAAAGGGAGCACTTACACAAATTTATAAATAACCAGTTTTTTTCTTCTGCTATTTCTTTGGGAGTAAAGAGCACAATTTTATTAAAGGGAGTATGCGCCATTTCTATATGAAATTTCCGTTAAAGGGACCGCTTAAAGAAATGAGAGAGTTTTTTTTTTGTTTTTGTTTGATTTTCAAAGAAAAGGGAGCAAACGGAAGCATAGGAAAAAAGGCCTATGAGCAGAGTTAAGCAATATTGAAATAGACGAGGGCCTTTTCTTTTGATATTTTATGTATTAAAATTAAGGGGAATTGTTTTCTTGAGTGATTTTTTCTTATTTCTTTAAGGGTAAAGGGGAAGATAAGTAAATGCTGGGATATGTAAAGGTAAAGGACTAGAAGGGATATTAATTAATTGAAATATTTAAATTAAAAATGTTAAAAAAGATATTTAAGCAAATACTTTTTTAAACTCAAAAGGGGAGAATGTTAAGAAATAAAATTAAAATTCAAGGCCTTTGAAATGGAGTTCTTTAAAATCCCTTAAAAAATATATTCTAGAAATATGACGATTGGACCATAGGACAACATTTCTACAGAAAAGTTGATCAAAGGACAACATTTCTAAAGAAAAGTTGACCAAAGGACAACATTTCTATAGAAAAGTTGACCAAAGGACAACATTTCTATAAAAAAGTTGGCCAAATGACAACATTTCTATATAAAAGTTGATCAAAGGACAGCATTTCTATAAAAAAGTTGGTCAAAGGACAACATTTCTATATTAAAGTTGACCAAAGGACAAGATTTCTATAGAATAGTTGACCAAAGGACAAGATTTCTATAGAAAAGTTTACCAAAGGACATAATTTTTATAGAAAAGTTGACCAAAGGACAAGATTTCTATAGAAAAGTTTACCAAAGGACATAATTTTTATAGAAAAGTTGACCAAAGGACAAGATTTCTATAGAAAAGTTGACCAAAGGACATCATTTTTATAGAAAAGTTGACCAAAGGACAACATTTCTATAGAATAGTTGACCAAAGGACATGATTTCTATAGAATAGTTGACCAAAGGACAACATTTCTTTAGAAAAGTTGACGATAGGACAACATTTGTATAGAAAAGTTGACTAAAGGACAACATTTTTATAGAAAAGTTGACCAAACGACAACATTTCTATAGAAAAGTTGACCAAAGGACAACATTTCAATAGAAAAGTTGACGATAGGACAACATTTCTATAGAAAAGTTGACCAAAGGACAACATTTTTTTAGAAAAGTTGACCAAAGAACAACATTTCTTTAGAAAAGTTGACCAAAGGACAACATTTCTTTAGAAAAGTTGACCAAAGGACAATATTTCTAAAGAAAAGTTGACCAAAGGACAACATTTCTATAGAAAAGTTGACGATAGGAAGACATTTCTATAGAAAAGTTGACGATAGGAAGACATTTCTATAGAAAAGTTGACGATAGGAAGACATTTCTATAGAAAAGTTGACGATAGGAAGACATTTCTATAGAAAAGTTGACGATAGGAAGACATTTCTATAGAAAAGTTGACGATAGGACAACATTTCTATAGAAAAGTTGACGATAGGAAGACATTTCTATAGAAAAGTTGACGATAGGAAGACATTTCTATAGAAAAGTTGACGATAGGAAGACATTTCTATAGAAAAGTTGACGATAGGAAGACATTTCTATAGAAAAGTTGACGATAGGAAGACATTTCTATAGAAAAGTTGACGATAGGAAGACATTTCTATAGAAAAGTTGACGATGGGAAGACATTTCCATAGAAAAGTTGACGATAGGAAGACATTTCTATAGAAAAGTTGACGATAGGAAGACATTTCTATAGAAAAGTTGACGATAGGAAGACATTTCTATAGAAAAGTTGACGATAGGAACCCATTTCTATAGAAAAGTTGACGATAGGAAGACATTTCTATAGAAAAGTTGACGGTAGGAAGACATTTCTATAGAAAAGTTGACGATAGGAAGACATTTCTATAGAAAAGTTGACGATAGGAAGACATTTCTATAGAAAAGTTGACGATAGGAAGTCTTTTCTATAGAAAAGTTGACGATAGGAAGACATTTCTATAGAAAAGTTGACGATAGGAAGACATTTCTATAGAAAAGTTGACGATAGGAAGACATTTCTATAGAAAAATTGGCGATAGGAAGACATTTCTATAGAAAAGTTGACGATGGGAAGACATTTCTATAGAAAAGTTGACGATAGGAAGACATTTCTATAGAAAAGTTGACGATAGGAAGACCTTTCTTACCTTTAATAATCTAATGATCTTAAAATTAAAATATTCCTTAACATCTTTAGCACTTCCTCAAATGTTGTCCTATCCTCGGAATAAATATTTTCACCACTTCTTAATTTATATCATCCTAACATTATTTGCCAATAATTAGTTTTAACAAATCAAAAAAAAAGGACCTTTTTATAGAAAGAGGGGTGATGGGTTTGATTTTTTAAGATGACTTTCTTAATATTTTTTTTTTTTTATTAGGGAAACTAGACAAAAAAGGATCTTCACATAAGAAAATCATTAAATTGCAAAATTGTGGTCAAGGGAAATTAAAAAACGATGTGTTATTTTTAAGGCCTTAAAAGATTTTGATAAAAAGATCAAGAGGGGTCAATTAGAGGGAAGAAAAAAGTTATTGGTTTTTATTTAAAAAATAAGAAACTAATGAGATTTGCGAAGAATAAAGAAGAAAGTACTTGAAAAATGAAAAATGAAGAAAACTATAAAATGGTAATTATGTTGTTAAAAATATTTTTGAAGTTTTTTTATAAAAAAGTATATAAAATTTGAACTGTTGAAGATATTTTAAAGATTTTTGGTATATAGAATCTTTACTATATAAAGAAGATAGTTAAAAAAGTTAAGTTTTTTGATGATTTTTAAGGCATTAAAAAATTTTATTTTGATTTTGTAATTTCGAAAATTTTCTTAGACTATTTTCATAAAAAAGTTTATAAAATGTGAATGGCTGAAGATATTTAAGCGATTTTTACTACAAAGAAACCTTATTTTTTAAGGAAGATATCAAAATAAAATTAGTAAAAAAAAGTTGAGGTTTTTGTTGATTTGAAAGGCATTAAAATTTTATTTTTATTTTCGTCATATGGAAAATTTTTTGGACTATTTTCTGAAAAATGTATATAAAATGTGAACGGTTGAAGATATTAAAACGATTTTTGGTATATAGAGACACTACTATCTATATAAGATATCAAAAGAAAATTATTAAAAAAAGTTAAGTTCTTGGTGACTTTAAAGACATTTAAAATTTTCTTTTAATTTTGTGATATTTTAAATTTCTTTGAATATTTTCATAAAAATGTTTATAAAGTGTAAAGAGTTTCATACAATTTTTATTGTATGAAAAAATTACGGTCTATATAATGTATCAAAAGAAAACTAATGGAAAAAAGTTTAGTTTTTTTTGTGATTTTGAGGACATCAAATTTTTTTATGAGTAAAATTTTTCAATTAATTTTTTTATTACAAAAAAGTATATGAAAAAATTTTGGATTCATCAGACAGATTTTAGTAAAAATTATAAAAGTTGAAGAAGATTTTGTTAAAACGATATAAATGTGTTACGAATTCATATAATTTTTAATGAATTTAACAAAAGCTAAGGATTTAAAAACGTAGTATTTAAAATAGATTCTGAAAGTAGTTTTGAATGTTTAACTGTTTAGATAATGGCGAAAAACCGTTTAATTTCAAAATCGTTATATTAGTCTTCCATAGAACTTGTTTTTAAACCTGGGGTAAAGAAATCTATAAATCGTTTAACAAAGAACTTCAGGAACTTGTTCTTATTTCTGAAGCTGGTTCGTTTTTTTGTCAAGTGATTTTGATTGTCGCTCGCCTTGTAGAGCAGAATTTTGTCAATAAAAAATTTTGCATCGCTAGCCTAAAGACTGGATTAATTTTAAATCATTTGCGTTAATCCGTTTTAAATCCAGCTTTAACAACAGCACTAAACACGGAAGAGCTTATTAAGAAGGAAATTTGAGAATTTTGGAAAGAGTTTCACAATGAATTTGGAGAATCTAACAAAAGAGCTTAATATAAAGAAAATTTTTGGAAAAAGTCGTATAATGAATTTGGGCATCTAATAAAATGTGCTTAAATATTTTGCAGAAAAGACATAGAATCTTTTAAAATGCCCTTAATTATTTCCGGAGAAGACAATTTCATAATGACCTCAACAATTTTTTAGTAATGTCGGAACAAAAGTTGTATCAAATTTTTTTAAAGTTCGAATGAACTCTTAGGAAATCTGATGCCAAATCAGAGCATTCGATATCATTTGAAGTATTAGATATTTCTGAAACATTTGTGCAGCATAATTTTAAGATAATCTTAATAATATATAAAATTTATAAGAAAAGACTCTATAATATAAAGATGTTGCACTTCCATAGATTGATTTGATGTATGGTCGTTTTGAAAAGTCCCATATATTTCTTTAGCACCTGTGTGTGCCATAGTTTTCTCTCATTGTATAGTCGTCTAAATTAGTTGTTTCCGAATTAGAATTAGCTGATGGAGTAGTTCAATGCCGAAATTCTTGTCTGGTCGAATACATGATCAAATCCTCAGGTTCTGTTTGTTTGAGCATATCGGTGGGTACATGCATGATTTGAAGTGTAAGAAAACGGATTAAACCTCTAAAAACATTAGACTTGCGGAAACGTTGATAGCCAAATTGGTTAGTATGATTAGCATCAACTTTGGAAAGCTCTAAAAGATACAAAAAAATGACCTAATCATATTTTCAAGGCATATAAGCACTTCCATGTATTGATTTGAGGTATGGTCGTTTTGGAAAATCCCATACATTTCATGAGCACGTGTATGTGCCATAGCTTTCTCTCATTGGATAATCGTCTAAATTAGTTGTTTCCGAATTAGAATAAGATGATGGAGGAGTTGAATGCCTTAATTCTTGTCTGTTCGAATACATGATCAAATCTTCAGGTTCTGTTTGTTTGAGCATATAAGTGCAGTTGTTTGTGTATATCGGTGGGTACATGCATGATTTGAGGTGTGATACCTCTGATACCTTTAGACTTGCGGAAACGTTGGGAGCCAAATTGATTAGTTTCATTAGCATAGACTTCGGAAAGCTTTAAAAGTTACAAAACAATTTTCTTTATATCTATTATCAAGGCCCCCTATTTCCTTCAAAATCGGTCTACCCAGTGTTTTAATAATTTTCAAATTAAAAAATTCCTAAGTATCATTTTCAATATCAAATAATTTTAGCCGTTAAAAACCAAAGAAGAAATTTACATAATTTCCCCTGAAGAAAAACTTAAAACTCTCAAAATTTTTAACAAATAAAAATTTTTATAAGGCTTGACTTTTTCTATAAGGGCCAGTAAAGGAATTTTAAATTTCGTCTGTCCCCTAGAAAAAATTTATGAGTGTAATAAAAAAAATTAAAGCAGGCTACTCTAGTTTTTTGTAATACTAAAGCCGCTAGGATTAACTAAGGATTCCTGAAAATTATTATTTTGAGAGAAAGAAGAGGTAGTAGGGACATACGTCAACAAGACATAAATTTACATAATAATTTAGAGAAAAAGGTTAGGTAGAAAATTAAGGAAGAGAAATGTTTGAGTGAAATGTTTTTTGTTCAACAAAAAAACTACCTGTTTCCTTTAACTTAAAAAAACAACAACAAAATAAAACGGTAAACAAAAGAGAGTTTATTTTTTTAAGATAGAAAAGAAAAAGAGAGCGAGAGTGAAACTGAAAAAAGGAAAGAGTATGATAAAGAGTATATGACAGAGTGTTATCACAAGGGTTTGTTTATGAGGGTTGCTTAACTAGGAAAACCAACAACAATTTCTCTAAATGAGTGATGATGGGAGAATGTTAACAATTTTAGTACTTAAACCATGCACTTTTAGAGTGAAAGTATCAGTTGTGATTTGCTTCTTTAACAGAGAACATCTAACAAAAAATTTATTAAACAAAAATATTAATTTAACAAAAAACCTATTTACAAAACAAAATAACTAATTTTACTTTATTAAAACCTAAATTTAAAAAAAGAATATTAATATAAATTAAAAAAAAGAATTTTTAAAGAAAAAAGTGCTTATTTTTTATAACAAATACAAACAACAAATTTTACTCAAAAAACCCCCAACAAAAAAGGATAATTTTTACCTCAAACTCATTACAAACACTCAAACATCACCATCACCCACAAAAAGGATATTAAAGTGTATAAATTACCAGGATTTTTAATCACTGCATATCATTTCTCAACAACAATTCATCAAGTCAAGACTTCGATTTATAACAAAAAATCAAGAAAATTTTAAGATTTTTTCCAAAAAAAAGTGTCTTAAATTTTTGAAAAGTTTAGAAAGAAAACGTGAATATACCTCAAGAACATAAATACCTCAATTATCATTTCCAAAGGATTCATTTTTTGTCTCTAAGAGTGAATAATTAACATTTTAAGGATTACTTCAACAAAAAAAAACAAAGGATTACATCAACCAAAAAAATTTCGTGTTTTTACACGAAATTTATTTAAAAAAATTTCTCAAATAATTCAAAATTCTTAAATAATATATAAAGATATGGCCATATCTCTGCTACAGGACGCACAACAAAGAAGTAAGTAGAAATTGAAAATTGAAATCTTAATTTAAAATTGGAATCAAAATTGAAATTAATTAAACAATTGAAATTTTGAAATTAATTAAAAAATTTAAAAAAATTTAACTTTTTTAAAAATTTTTCAAAAATCTTCAAATCTTATATATTAACTTAAAAATGTTTTAAAATTTTAATAAATTTCTGAAATTTTTAAGAATTTCTTAAAACTTATGAAAAATTTATTTTCGAAATTTTTGTTTAACTTTCAAAATTTATTTATTTTAAATCATTTTAAATTCGAATACAAATCCTTATTTTACTTAAAAAACAATTTTCAAAAAACAAAAATTTAAATTAAAAAAAAAAATTCAAAAACTTTCAAAATTTTTGTGTTTTAACTTAAAAATGTTTAAAATTATACAAAATTTCTGAATTTTTTTAAGAATTTCTTAAAACTTATGAAAAATTTCTTTTCAAAATTTTTGTTTGAAATTTCAAAATTCTTTTATTTTATTTTGAAACATTTTGAATTCAAATACAAATCCTTATTTTCTTAAAATCAAAACAACTTTATACTAATTTCTTCTTTCCTTCTCTTTTGTTTACTTTTAGCTTTAGCCGCCGCCTTAGCTGGTATGCAACAACGCGAAGAAGTCGATCGTTCCTTGTCCCTATCACCACCCATGTCTGCCAATACCTCAGCCAACACAGCCAGCATGTATCCAGGACTACAACAAGCCGCCGCTGCCTCAGCCTTTGGCATGCTCTCACCCACACAATTACTAGCAGCCAATCGTCAGGCAGCAGCCGCCTTCATGGCTCAATTACCCATGTCTACCTTGGCCTCCAGCTTGTTTCCTCACCATCCAGCCGCCTTATTTGGTTCCTGGGCTGCTGGTAATCCAGCTGGCATTAATCTAGCCAATGCTCCTCATTCTCCTCCAGCCTCACCACACTCACCCATTAACATCAATACCCCACAGAACAACAACAAACACTCCCTGAGCATGACCTCACCCTGCGCCTCGACACAGGGAGAACTGCCCGCCAAGAAGGCACGCAAATTGTCGGTAAAGAAAGATTTGATTTCGCCTTCCATGGAAATCTCTATGAGTGTTAGTGATTTGTATAATACCCCTGGACCCATCTCACCTCCCTCCTCGGGTAGCTCGCCTAACTCTTCCTCTCACGATGTCTCCAGCCCGGCCAATAACAACAAAGATGGCTCCTCTCGTGACAAGAGCTTTACCTGCAAAATCTGCTCTAGATCTTTTGGCTACAAACATGTCTTGCAAAATCATGAACGCACACATACCGGCGAGAAGCCTTTCGAATGCCCAGAATGCCACAAGCGTTTTACCCGTGATCATCATTTGAAAACTCATATGCGCTTGCATACCGGAGAGAAGCCCTATCACTGCTCTCATTGCGATCGCCAATTTGTGCAAGTAGCCAATCTCAGACGCCACTTGAGAGTACACACCGGCGAGCGTCCCTATACCTGTGAGATTTGTGATGGCAAATTCAGTGACTCCAATCAATTGAAGTCTCATATGTTGGTGCATAATGGGGAAAAGCCTTTTGAATGCGAAAAATGCCACATGAAGTTCAGACGTCGTCATCACTTGATGAATCACAAATGCGGAGTACAATCACCCATTACTCCCGCCTTGTCGCCAGCCATGAGCAATGACTATAGCATCTTGAATTGTGATCAGAAATCCTTCTACGGCTCCGAGGAATCCATGGAAATTGGCAAACCTTTATTGCCACACTCCATGATGAACTATGCCGGTATCTCTCAAATGGAAGAAGATGCTCCTTTGGATTTGTCGGAAGATGGCGCCAGCCAAACTGATGAATGCGGCTCTCAACGTTTCCGCAAGGCTAATGACATCAGACGTGTCTTCCGCTTACCTCCACCACAAATCATGCATGTACCCACCGATATGCCCGAACAAACTGAGCCCGAGGACTTGAGCATGCATTCACCTAGACAAGACTTCATACAATCCACTCCTTCGTCGGCGGCCCAAAGTCCCGAGCCCACTATGCTCATGATGCATGATGACTTGGATTTGGATGAATTGGATGATGCTGCCTCAATGTATATGCGTCAGCAGCAACAGCATTTGTTGAATTTGAAGCATCATCAACAGCGTATGGAGTAAGTTCCCCAGGAATTTGTAGCTTCTTAACCGTTAGTCCAAAGATTGTATATAACTCTAGGAATACATCAAAGATAACAACCATCAAATGGTTACAAAGTTTCAAGGGAAAATTAAAATTTTCAAAATTTTGATTAACTCTCTTCTCAACAACGTTAAAAACAACTTAAGTACAAGCTTTTTCATTATCACATTCTCTCTCTATCTCTCTTCTTTAAAAACTCTCTCTATCTCTCTCAAAAATGATCTTTCAATTAGAGTAAGTTTCATTTTTAAACCACAAAAAAATTGCACATAATTCAAAACGATTGTACAAAAATTGACTCTCTTTAACAAAAAAAAAAAAAAATCTCTCTTAATTTCAAAAAAAAGAGTGCCATATATTTTTTTAGCCAATTTTTATCTTTAAGTTCTTAATTTTAAGTTTATTTTTTAGTTTAACATTTTTATAATTTTTTAATATTTTTATTTTTTTTTGAAACCCAATTGTTTATAATTTTTTTTTTGAAAATTGTATATTTTTATTTGAAAATCAAAAATTTAAGGTTATTGAAAATTGTAAATAATTTTGAAATTGTACATAAAACCCTCAATTCTTATATATTTTTTAAAAACCTTAACCTTAAATCAAATTGCACATATAAACCCCCAAAATTGACTTTATAACTTTATATCTTAAGTTTTTTTATATTATATTTTTACTTTTTTTAAAACTAAAATAATTATTAATTAGTTTTTGTAGTTTTTTGACTTATTATCTTTAATTATCAACAAATTTTTATTAAAACAAAAACTTTTCTTAAAGAAATTTTTTTATATATCTTAAAAATACAAAAAATTGTTTAATTTCCTTTAATTATTACCCCCAGAAATCAAAATTAACTTTAAGTTTATTTTTTTTATTATTATTAATACAATTTTTTTGAAAAATAATAATTGTTTTTGCTTGAAAAAAAAATTTGAAATCGTTTTTTTATTTTGAAAATTATTGTTTAAATAGAAATTTTAAAAAATTTTTGTTATAGAATTTTCATAAAAATATTTTGTTACTAGAAAAATTTAATATTTTTAAAAAATGCTTGAAAATATAGAAAGAAAATTTTAAAATGGAATGAATTTTGTTTTCTTTTGTTGCTTTAATAGTTGTAGACATTTCATTTAAAATCAAAATTTTCAGTTTTTTTTGTGTAGTTTCTTGCAAGATTTTCAGTTTCCTTAAATTTTCGGTTTTTTCCTTTTCGGTTTTGTAGTTTACAAGTTATAAACATAATAACTTTATGATTTTTCAATATTTAACAAAATTTTTACCAAGATTTTAATATATATGACCCGGTCTATGAAAAGGTGGCTTATGACTCAAAAACAAAATTTCGAAAAATTATCTAATTTTTCGAAATTTTTCGAAATTTTGTTTTTGAGTCATAAGCCTCTTTTCCCTTTTCATAGACCGGTTCACATATTTTGAAGCTTTGAAATCAAAACAACAATATCTATAATGCCAAATTTGATAATGATTCTAAAAAGTTTTCAAATATCGATAAAAGTTCGTTCAAAAATTTCTTTTAAACAGAAATTACAAGTTTTTAAAATTTTCCGAAAATATTGTTCTATTAAATATTCACTTATTCCGTAAAGTTTCGAAATTTCAGTAAAAAATCGTTCAAAATTATCGATATCAGATGTTTGATGCAAAAATTCAACTTCAACTTTTTTTAGAAAAATTTTTAATATCAATTTTTTTACAGAAAAATTTTAGATTCAAAAAAGTCAAAAAATTTTTATAACCAAATTTTAGATATAAAAAGTTTTCTATTTCAAATTATTCTATTTACACAAATTTTTGTTCGAGAAAATTTTTAATACAAAATCTTTTATAGAACTTTTTGATACACAATTTTTTATCGAAAAATTTTTGATATCAAAAAAAAAATTTTTGATATCAAAATTTAAGAAAATTTTTTATAGCAAAATTTTGCCATATAAAATTTTTTTACCGAAAAACTCTTAAAACAATTTTTCATAGCAAATTTTTTAACAAAAAATTTTTTATAAAAAAATTTTTGATATCAAATTTTTTAGTATTAAAAAGGTCGAAAATTTTTTATAAAAATTTTTCATATAAATGTTTCAATAGAAAAATTTTTGATATCAAATTTTTTAGTATAAAAAAGGGGAATATTTTTAAATAACAAAATTTTCGACATAAAAACTTTTCTTTTTAAAAATTTTCAAATTTTTTGATAAACAATTTTTTTACATAAAAATGTTCAATAAAAAAATTTTTGATATAAAATTTTTTAGTATCAGAAAGTTTGAAAAATTTTTAACACAAAATTTTCGATGTAAAAATTTTTATATTTAAAAATTTTCGATAGCAAATTTTTTATAGAAAAATTTTTGATATTAAAATTTTTCTATTTAAAAATTTTTGATATTAAAATTTTTCAATTTAAAAATTTTTGATACAAAAATTTTTCTAATTTTAAAATAATCAATTTTTTACAGAAAACTTTTTTAATTAAATTTTTTAGCATCGACCATTTTTTATATAAAAATTTTTGATATAAAAATTTTTCTATTAAAAAAATTTGATACAAGAATTTTTAAAATTTTTCAATAAAAAAATTTTTGGTATCCAATTTTTTAGTTTCAACATTTTTTAACACAAAATTTTCGATATAAAAATTTTGATATTTAAAAATTTTCGATAGCAAATTTTTAATACAAAACCTTTTGATATCACATTTTTAGTATCAAAAAGTTCAAAAATTTTGTATAACTAAATTTTTGATACAAAAATTTTTCTGTTTCAAAATTTTTAAATAATAAATTTTTTACTGAAAAATTATAACTAAATTTTGTTATAACTAAATTTTTGATACAAAAATTTTTCTGTTACAAAATTTTTCAAATTTTTATATAGTCAATTATTTACAGAAAAATTTTTGATATCAAATTTTTTAGTATCGAAAATTTTTCATAACAAAATTTTCGATATAAAAATTTTTCTATTTAAAAATTTTTATTACAAAAATTTTTCAAATTCTTCAAATTTTTAACAACAATTTTTCGATATAAAATTTTTTGTATTTAAAAATTTTCGATAGCAAATTTTTTAGTATCAAAAAGTTCGAAAATTTTTTGTAACTAAATTTTTGATACAAAAATTTTTTCCTTTTTAAAAATTTTTCAAATTTTTATATAGTCAATTTTTTACAGAAAAATTTTTGATATCAAATTTTTTAGTATCGAAAATTTTTCATAACAAAATTTTCGATACAAAAATTTTTCTCTTTAATAATTTTTGATACAAAATTTTTTAAATTTTTCACTAAAAAATTTTTGATATTAAATTTTTTAGTATCAGAAGGTTTCAACATTTTTAACAACAATTTTTCGATATAAAATTTTTTGTATTTAAAAATTTTCGATAGCAAATTTTTTTATAGAAAAATTTTTTATATCAAATTTTTTAGTATCAAAAAGTTCGAAAATTTTTTGTAACTAAATTTTTGATACAAAAATTTTTTCCTTTATAAAAATTTTTCAAATTTTTATATAGTCAATTTTTTACAGAAAAATTTTTGATATCAAATTTTTTAGTATCGAAAATTTTTCATAAGAAAATTTTCGATATAAAAATTTTTCTACTTAAAAATTTCTGATACAAAATTTTTTAAAATTTTTCAATAAAATTTTATTTTTTTTAATTTTTTGATATAAAATTTTTAACACCAAATTTTCGATGTAAAAATTTTCACATTTTAAAATTTTCGATATAAAATTTTTTATAGAAAAATATTTGATATCAATTTTCTTAGTATCAAAAAGTTCGAAAATTTTGTATAAATAAATAAATAAATTTTTTAAATTTTTAAATAATCAATTTTTTGCAGAAAATTATTTTATATTAAATTTTTCAGTATCAAAAATTTTTTATAGCAAAATTTTCGATATAAAAATGTTTCTATTTAAAAAATTTTTAATACAAACATTTTTAAAAATTTTCAATGAACATTTTTTTTGAAAAATTTTTGATATCAAATCTTTTAGTATCAACAGTTCGAAAATTTGTTTATAATAGAATTTTCAATATAAATAAATTTTCGGTTTAAAAACTTTCGATATAAAAATTATTCTATTTAAAATATTTTAATATAAAAATTTTTAAAAATTTTCTATAAACAATTTCTTATCGAAAAAATCTTGATATAAAATTTGTTTAGTTTCAAAAAGTTCGAAAATTTTTTTTAACAAAATTTTTAATACAAACATTTTTAAAATTTTTTAATGAACAATTTTTTTTGAAACATTTTTGATATCAAATTTTCAAAAAGGTCGAAAATTTTTTTAAAATAGAATTTTCGATATAAATGAAATTTCGATTTAAAAACTTTCGATATAAAAATTATTCTATTTAAAGTATTTTAATATAAAAATTTTTAAAAATTTTCTATAAACAATTTCTTATCGAAAAAATCTTGATATAAAATTTTTTTAGTTTCAAAAAGAACGAAAATTTTTTATAACAAAATTTTCGATATTAAAAATTTAAATTTAAAAATTTTCAAAATTTTTCAATAAACAATTTTTTATATAAAAATTTTTAATATCAAATTTTTTAATACAAACAAGTCAAAATATTAAAGGTCGAAATATTTTGAAAATAAAATGTTCGATATTAAAATTTTTCTTTTTACAAATTTACGATATAAAAATTTTTCTATTTAAGAATTTTTAATTTTTATCGAAAAATTTTTGATATAAAATTTTTTTAGTTTCAAAAAGGTCGAAATATTTTGAAAACAAAATTTTCGATATTAAAATTTTTCTTTTCAAAAATTTTCGATATAAAAATTTTTAAAATTTTTTTTTTAATTAGCAATTTTTTTTGGAAAAAATTTTCGATAGAAAAATTTTTCATATCAATTTTTTTTGTACCAAAAAGGTCGAAAATTTTTTATAGCAAAATTTTGGAATTAAAAAATTTTTGATACAAATATTTTTGAAATATTTCAATAAACAATTTTTTATAGAAAAATTTTTGATATCAAATTTTTTAATATCAAAAGTCGAAAATTTTTAAATAAAAAAACTTTCGATATAAAAATTTTTCTGCTAAAATTTTTGATATACAAATTTTTTAATAAATAGTTTTTTATAGAAAAATTTCGATATAAAAATTTCTCAATAAACAAATTTTTATAGAAAAAATTTTGATATGATTTTTTTTTGTATTTAAAAGGTTCAAATTTTTTTTACAAAAATTTCGACATAAAAATGTTTCTATTTAAAAATTTTTGATATAAAAATCTTAAAATTTTTTTACTAAACAATTTTTTATACCCAATTTTTTGTTTTTAATTTTCCATAAAAATTCTTTTACACAAATTTTTTTACTATAAATTTTCAAAGAAACAATTTTATACAAAAACTGTCATAAAAAAATGTTGATAAAAAACTTTTATAAAAAAAAATTTTTTGGTAGAAAATTTCTTACAAAAAAGTTTCTATAAAAAAATTTTCGATATCAGATTTAAAAAAATTACAAAGCTAAAGTTTTTAAAAATTAGTTTTCGATATATAAATTTTAGCGAACGATTGGGGACTTCTATCTGTTTATATCTCGGAATAATCAGATAAAACGTTGTTTTTATACTTAGGGCAAAGATTCCGAAATATATAGATATTGCACTCATACATTTTTTTTTCAGTCAAATCTAAAATTAAAATGGATAAAGACAATGAATAAAGGCACATACAAACATACATTTCATGAGCACGTGTATGTGCCTTAGCTTTCTCTCATTGGATAGTCGTCTTCATTAGTTGTTACCGAATTAGAGTAAAAGAGGTATAATTTCCTTTTTAATGGGATTTTTCAAAATGACCATACGGCAAATCAATGTATGGAAGTGCAACTTTTTTATATTGTAGAGTCTTTGCTTAGGAATAACTACAGATCATATGGACTTAATATGTTTAGCTCCATCTACATCATTATTATTACATTATTTTTATATTATTTTTTGTTTTAAATAATTATTAATTAATTATAAATTATGGAAAATTTATTTTATTCTTCATTAGTTTTTGGTGGAATTTAGTCGATTTTTTTTAAATTTTTTTGTTAAAAAATTTTTAAAATTTGTATATTTTTTGTTGTTATTTAAAATATTTAAAACTTATTTATTTACTTATTAAAAATCATATAAAATATATTGAATATATTAAAAACAGGAAGAAAAACTTATACAAACCAAATACCTCCAATACCTCTTACATATTAAAAAAAAAAAGAAATACAAATAAAAGGGCTTGAGATTAAAGGAATTCTCAAGCTCTTGGCAAACACAAAGAATTTATCTTAAAAGTAAAACCCTTAAAACAAAAATATATTAAAAAAAAACATATTTATAAATTAAAAAAAAAATTTTTGTAACAATATTTTTTATTAAAAATCAAAACCCCCAAAAAAAGTTGTAAATAAAGAAAATCTTAAAATTTAAAAAGAAAATCCTCAAAATACCTCATTAATTATTAACATAAAAATATAACAAAAATGTAAAAATATCAAATTCTAAGAAAACTTGTACATAACTCCTTAACTATAACTTTATATATAATTTATTTAACATAATATATTTAACTTCTTTCCTTGGTTTTATTAAAATTTTTTTATT
The DNA here is from genome assembly GCA_933228675.1 of Stomorhina lunata. Classification (NCBI taxonomy): domain Eukaryota; kingdom Metazoa; phylum Arthropoda; class Insecta; order Diptera; family Rhiniidae; genus Stomorhina; species Stomorhina lunata. The sequence goes on along the minus strand of OW121744.1, from coordinate 111,237,712 downwards.
TCCATAATTTTTAACAAAAAATTTTTGTTTATGCAACAAAAAAAGTGTATGGTATAAAAAGTTCCTCAGATTTAAACATTAAAAGCAAAAAATTTGGAAAATAATAACAAAATAGTGAACCTCAAGGTAAAATTTTGGAAATTTTTTAAGAAATTTTTCTTTTTTCAAAAAAATTTTTTTTTTTCAAAAAAATTTTTTAAAGAAAATTTTGTTCAAAAGGAAAAAGTTTAATAAAAATTTCCAAAAATTTGCTTTAAATGCACTAACAAATATATATTTCTTCAATATTTATAAAAAGAAAATTTGTATAGAAAATAACTCAAAAAAAAAAAATTTCAAAAAATATAATTTTAGATTTTAGCCTAAAACTTTAAGATAAGTAAAAAAAACTGTAAAAAAAAACTAAAAATTTTCACTTTATATAAAAATTTTGAATGTAAATTTCTTGTAAAAATAAACTAAAAAATTATTAAATGTGTCAATTTAACATAAAAACTTATAAAATTAAAAAAAACATTCCGATTCACTTAAATACAGTCAACCAAAACGAAAAAGTAAAATGACTATATCAAGAAATCGGCTGGAGAAAATTGGTCTATATGTGTAGGAGAAATCTGTTATTAAGTAGATAATATCTATATCTCTTTAAAAAATTACCCAATTTTCTGCAGCCGATTTCTTAATATAGTCATTTTATAAAGTCATTTTGGCTGTTTATATTTAAGTGAATCGGAGTGTAACAGCTTAAGCTAAGTCTAAATTTAATAAACGAAATTGTGCAATATTTAACTTTAAACGTAAAAATTGTTGTTTCTTAATAATGAAAAAATATTATCTTCAAAAATTAAAAAAAAACTCTAATGTGGGGTTTATATAACTCAAGCGGCTGACGATTGAGTAAAGCTTGCATGTGTTTTGTTATTGTAACAAAAACAAAATACATGTAAATTTCACTCAATCGTCAGCCGCTTGAGTTATATAAACCCCACATAAATTTACCAAAAAAAAATCCTCAAAATTTACCAAAAATCCCAAAATTAAAAAAAAAAATCACAAAAATTAAAAAATCTTAAAAAATTAAAAAAATCTTAAAAACTTAAAAAAAAACATCAAAACTAACAAAAATCTTTAAAATATCCTCAAAAAAAGAAAATCTTAAAAATATAAAAAATTTCCCCAAAAAAATCCTCTAAAATTTAGTTTAATTCCCTTAAATCTAAGTCCTTTACAAAAAAAAAATCATAGCAAAAATTTTTATAAAATATAACTAGAACAAAAAATCCCAATAATATTTAATAAGTTTATTGTTTTTTAAATTAATGTGTAATTATCGTAAACGTAAATTAATGTAATTTAATTAGAATTTAAAAAAAATGTGTTGCCATTTTTGAGGCATTTATAAGCGTCTTAAGAAAAATTATTAATTATATAATAAATAAAAAATATTACAACATTGTGTTAATGATTATTGAGAAAAAAAATATTACAACGAAAATTTAAAAGTGTTTTATTTATTCAGAAATAAGATCCCTAATCCAGGGGACAAAAGTTTTTGTTTATTCCATTTTTTATAGTACAGATCAAGGACTTTACAAAATAAAGATGTTGCACTTCCATACATTGTTTTAACAAATGGTCGTTTTGAAAAATCCCATAAAAAAGAGAGTATACCGCTTTTACTCTAATTAGGAAACAACTATTGGAAACGAGTATTCATGGAGAGGAAGCTAAGCCACACACACGTGCTCATGAAATGTGTATTTGGTTGTAGGTTTATGTGTTGTTCATTATTTTATCAAACATTTTTCGAAAGAACATTTTTTTTATCAAAAATGTTTCTATAGAAAATTTTTTTATTAAAAATTTTTCTATAGAAAATTTTTTTATCAAAAATTTTTTTTATGGAAAATTTTTTTATAAAATTTTTTTTTATCAAAATTTTTTGGCTGGAAAAGTATTTTATCAAAAATTTTTCGCTTGAAAATTTTTTTTCTATGGAAAGTTGCTTATTAAAAATTATTCTTAAGAAAATTTTTTTATAGAAAGTTTTTTCATAAAAAATTTTTCTATCGAAAATTTTTTAACAAAAATTTTTCTATCGAAAGTTTTTTTATCAATAATTTTTTTATGAAATTTTTTTATCAAAAATTTTTTTATGAAATTTTTTATCAAAAATTTTTTTATGAAAATTTATTTTTTTAGAAAATTTTTTATCAAAAATTTTCCTACAGAAAACTTTTCAATTGAAAATGTATCTTTAGCAAATTTTTTTATCAAAAGTTTTACTAAAGAAAATTTAAAAAAAAAAAATTTGTTTATCGAAAATTTTTTTATGAAAATTATTCTAAGAAAATTTTTTTAACAAAATTTTAGTATAGAAATTTTTTTTTCAACAATTTTTCTATAGAAAAAGTTTTTTCATAAAAAATTTTTCTATCGAAAGTTTTTTTTATCAAAAATTTTTCTGTCGAAAATTTTTTTATGAAAATTTTTTATCATAAATTTTTTTATGAAAATTTATTCTTTAGAAAATTTTTTATCAAAAATTTTTCTACAGAAAATTTTTCTGTCGAAAAATTTTTTATGAAAATTTTTTTATAAAAATGTATTATCAAAATTTTTTCTAAAAAATTTTTTTTATCAAAAATTTTTCTACAGAAAATTTTTTTATCAAAAATTTTTTTATAAAAATGTATTATCAAAATTTTTTCTAAAAAAATTTTTTTTATTAAAAATTTTTCTACAGAAAATTTTTTTAACAAAATTTTTGTATAGAAATTTTTTTATCAAAAATTTTTCTTTAGAAAATTTTTTATTAAAAATTTGAAATAAAAAAAATTTTTTATTAAAAATTTTTCTATAGAAAATTTTTTTATCAAAAATTTTTCTATAGAAAATTCTTTTATCAAAAATTTTTCTTTAGAAAATTTGTTTATAGAAAGTTTTTTCATGAAAAATTTTTCTATAGAAAATTTTTTATCAAAATTTTTTCTTTAACAAATTTTTTTATCAACATTTGCTCTTTAGAAAATTTGTTTATCAAAAATTTTTCTATAGCAAATTTTTTTATCAAAAATTTTTCTATAGAAAGTTTTTAATGGAGAATTTTTCTATAGAAAATTATTTTCTTCAAAAAGAAAGAGTATTCGCATTTGATCCCAATCCGTTACAGTTATTTATTAATGTAACAGACAATTTATTGAAAAAAAGACAAAAAATGTTTACGGAGAAACCAATTCCTCGACGCGTTTCGAAAGAAAATTTTTTATCAAAAATTTTTTTATACAAATTTTTTTATCAAAAATTTTTCTATGGAATATTTTTATATCAAAAATTTTTCTATCGAAAATTTTTTTATCAAAAATTTTTCTATAGAAAATTTTTTATAAAAACTTTTCTATAGAAAATTTTTTATAAAAATTTTTAAAAAAAAATTTCTATAGGAAATTTTTTTATCAAAAATTTTTCTTATAAATTTTTTTTTATCGAAAAAAATTTTTTAACAAAATTTTTTCTATAGCAATTTTTTTTATTAAAAATTTTTCGATAAAAATTTTTTTCATCAAAAATTTTTCTATAAAAATTTTTTCATAAAATTTTTCTATAGAAAATTTTTTTATTTTAAATTTTTCTTTATTACAATTTGTAAAAATACAAGAGTATTCAAATTCTGAAACAATTTTCAAAAACTTCGTAATAGATAAAAAGCCTGTCATATATCCTTTTTGAAAAATTTTCAAAAAATTATATATTTTGGGTATTTTTTTTAAGTTTTATTGTAATTATAAAAAGATTTGATTGAAAGTAGGTACTAAACATTAAAAATTTCTGCGTTTCTGTCGAAGTGTTTAGAAAAATATTAATATAATAAACGTTAGTAACTTGTTCCCTTTTTTGTTTTTAAAAATAACTTTTATTTAAATAAAATATCACTACAACTTATCAAAATGTTTGAGTATTTAATATCTGTAAGACTTTTTGAAAATTTTCAAAAGAATAAAAAGTATTTCATATATCCTTTTTGGAAGAATTATAATTTTTATTTTTTTGTAGCATTTTTAGAATGCGTAAAACTTTAACTTCGTTTGTATTTAAAACTAAACGATATAGATAAGTCCTTAAGTGGTAACATCATTATATAAAATTTTTATAATGAATATTTTTCTAAAGAAAAATTTTATAATGATAATTTTTTCTATAGAAAAAATTTTATAACGAAAAATGTTCTATAGAAAAAATTTTATCGAAATAATTAAGCTTGAGGCATCCGTTTTATTTTAAATTTTTAATTTAAATTTTCTAATGAAAATTTTTCTACACTCAGGAAATTATTACAGTAACTGATTGTATGTTGTTTAGGAAATTTTCGGTTATGTTGTTTTCAAATGAATATTCATTTAAATTTACATGAAAATTGATTTTTAACATATTTATACATTTGTTTAAAAAACAACCTACAAAAAAATACTGAAAGTCCGTAACATTTGAAAATATCAGTTGTTTAGTTTTTATATATTTTTTCAATTATTGTATCAAATATAATTCGTATTTGTTTAATTATTGTTTTTCCTTAAGTATCTTAGGTTTGCTTATTGAAGAAACTCTTTATAACACTGGCCGCCTATCACGGGATATGGCCTAAGCAAACAACAAACTTTGTTTTGTCTGTTTGGTTTTTTGATGCCCTAAAGGATATAACCTTTTTATGGTTTTGTCTTTTATATTACGTTAATTACAAAAACAAATGAAAATTGTCCGTTTTATGGAAATTTTACTTAATTTTTTACCATTCAATTTTTTAAAAATAAATGAAAATTTCCGTTTTTTATACTAAAAATGTAGTTTAAATTTTTGTCAGTAATTTTTTTGAAAACAACTGAATATTCCGTTTTTAAAACTGAAAATGTAGTTTAAATATTTGTCAGTTAAATTTAAATGAAATATTTATTGAATTTGAATGAAAAATCAGTTGACCGGTTTTTAAATGAATATTCATTCATTTCAAATTACATTTTACGTTAATTTTACTTACATAATATTCTGAGTGTATAGAAAAAATTTTATAATAAAAATTTTTCGATAGAAAAAATATGATAATGAAAATTTTTCTATAGAAAAATTTTGTAATGAAAATTTTTCTATAGAAAAAATTTTGTAATGAAAATTTTTTTATAGATCCAATATTAATTGTTCTTTTCTTTCTTTAAAAGAAACATTTCATTTTAAATTTTCAGTATTTTCCAAAAATCTAAATATATAATTTCTATCATTTTTTGTAACATGCTGTTTTTCGAATGTCCTTGATCCTTAATTGTAATGCCTGGTGTTTTTGGTACTTAAGTTTTGCTCATTTGAATAGTTTTTGCAATAAATGCAAGACTAAAGCAAATGCTTAAAGGACTCTTTAAGCAAAAATCGTAATCGAATAGGAGCGAATGCTAAATCGTGCACAGAGTCCTGTGTTTATCAAACAAATTTGACTTGACTTCTAAATAGGTTTTCATGGTTAAGAGTATTTATTGTTTGCAAAAGAATAGAGAAAGTTTTCCTGAGACTCAAATAAAATGTGAGTGTGAGAAAGAATATAATAGAAAAAATTTGCGCGCGTAAAACACATGTCCTGTTTCTAAACACAGACACTTACAATCTTTCAAACAAATATCCTGACACTTTTCCTATTTTGGGAAAGTGTTTAGCAATAACGAAACAGTCGTAATCGTAAATCAATGAATTCAAATTATTCACAAAAAATTCGCAATGCTTTGTTTGTTAAATGTTATTGTACTTATTTATTCACTTGCCAAATTTTGTTAAGGATATGTTAAGGAAAGGATAACATGATGATGGTGGTGGTGGTTGTGACTGGTTGCAATTACCATTTCAAATATTCAAAAAAGGTTAATATTCCAAAAGTATTGCAAATTTTTTAAAAACTTTACCAGGATTTTGTGGTATTGCTAAACGAAAGCAGAACAAATCTCAAATTTGTATAAAAGGATTAATCGGAAACAGGATACTTTTGTTTTAAATCATAAAGTGTTATAAAATAAAATAAAATTTGCCTGAGAAACTCCTTTAAAATATCTAAACCAAGGCTTTTTAACTTCCTCAAAATCAAGTGCCTTGATTTTGTTAAAAATTTTCATCAACCTCCTGCCTTCTAATCCTTATTAATGTATTCCTTTAATTTTTTCTTTTATATTTTCTAAAATTTAAATTTTATTGATTTTTTTCGTTGCTGTTACTCATTTTAATGTTTGAGCTTATTAAGAAAAATAAAGGCAATATACATTAAAATACAAAGACATTTTTCATTTTAGAAAATTTGTTATCCTTCTTCACTAATGCCACCATCTGCCCCCTTCCCCCGCTACCAAAAAAAGCATTTTTGTTTGTGTGTGTTTTATTACTTCCCCGTGTTTATTTTCGCCTTTTCCTTAACGTCTCCGCGAATTTTCAATTCCACTTTTTCTTATTTAATAGAGAAAAAAAGTCATTAAAAAGGAAAATAAATAAGAAAAGTATTGAAGCAGCAAGTGCGGCGAATAAAGGAAGCTACATACCAAAATAGGGGACTATAGGTTAATCAGCTACATAGCAAATACGACGATAGGACAAAATTTCTAAACAAATGTTGACGATAGGACACAATTTCTATAGAAAACTTGACCAAACTACACAATTTCTATAGAAAAGTTGACCAAAGGACAACATTTTTATAAAAAAGTTGACGAAAGGACAACATTTCTATAGAAAAGTTTACCAAAGGCCAACATTTTTATAGAAAAGCTGACCAAAAGACAACATTTTTATAGAAAAGTTGACCAAAGGACAGCATTTCTATAGAAAAGTTGACCAAAGGACAGCATTTCTATAGAAAAGTTGACCAAAGAACAACATTTCTATAGAAAAGTTTACGAAAGGACAACATTTCTATAGAAAAGTTGACTAAAGGACAACATTTTTACAGAAAAGTTGACCAAAGGACAATATTTCTATAGAAATGTTGATGATAGGACAACATTTCTATAAGAAAGTTGACAATAGGACAACATTTCTATAGAAAAGTTGACCAAAGGCCAAGATTTCTATAGAAAAGTTGAACGAATGAAAACATTTCAATAGAAAAGTTGACCAAAGTACAAAATTTCTATAGAAAAATGACTAAAAGACAACATTTTTATAGAAAAATTGATGATAGGACAACATTTCTATCGAAAACTTAACCAGAGGACAACATTTCTATAGAAAAGTTGACGACAGGACAATATTTCTATAGGAAAGTTGACAACAGGACAACATTTCTATAGGAAAGTTGACGACAGGACAACATTTCTATAGAAAAGTTGACGACAGAACAACATTTCTATAGAAAAGTTGACGACAGGACAACATTTCTATAGAAAAGTTGACGACAGGACAACATTTCTATAGAAAAGTTGACGACAGGACAACATTTCTATAGAAAAGTTGACGACAGGACAACATTTCTATAGAAAAGTTGACGACAGGACCACATTTCTATAGAAAAGTTGACGACAGGACAACATTTCTATAGAAAAGTTGACGACAGGACAACATTTCTATAGAAAAGTTGACGACAGGACAACATTTCTATAGAAAAGTTGTCGACAGGACAACATTTCTATAGAAAAGTTGACGACAGGACAACATTTCTATAGAAAAGTTGACGACAGGACAACATTTCTATAGAAAAGTTGACGACAGGACAACATTTCTATAGAAAAGTTAACGACAGGACAACATTTCTATAGAAAAGTTAACGACAGGACAACATTTCTATAGAAAAGTTGACGACAGGACAACATTTCTATAGAAAAGTTGACGATAGGACAACATTTCTATAGAAAAGTTGACGATAGGACAACATTTCTGTAGAAAAGTTGACGACAGGACAACATTTCTATAGAAAAGTTGACGACAGGACAACATTTCTATAGAAAAGTTGACGATATGACAAAGTGGGAAGATTTTTCTATAGAAAACAAGGTCACGGGAAGTGTTTTCCATAGACAACCTATTCGTGGGAAGAGTTTTCTATAGAAAACTTGTTTGTGGGAATACTTTTCTATTGAAAACTTGTTCGTGGGAAGAGTTTTCTATTGAAAACTCGTTCGTGGGAAGAGTTTTCTATAGAAAACTTGTTCTTGGCGGGAGGATTTTATAGAAAACTTGTTGATGGGAAGAGTTTTCTATGAAAAATTGTTCGTAGGAAGAGTTTTCTATAGAAAACTTGTTCGTGGGAAGAATTTACTATAGAAAGCTTATTTGTAGGAAGAGTTTTAAATAAAAAAACTTGCCCGTGGGATGAGTTTTCTATAGAAAACTAGTTCGTGGAAAGAGTTTTCTATAGAAAACTTGTTCGTTCGAATAGTTTTCTATAGAAAACTTGTTCGTGGGAAGAGTTTTCTATTGAAAACTTGTTCGTTCGAAGAGTTTTCTATAGAAAACTTGTTCATGGGAAGAGTTTTCCTTAGAAAACTTGTTCGTGGAAAGATTTTGTCTAAAGTTATAATAGACTTGATGTAGAGTATCCAAAAGCAATGTTAAGCATAAGATACGAAAATTAAAACAAGCATCTCGTAGTACTTTCATTACACTTTTTTCCTTTTACTCCTTTCGTAATTTATGCAAAATGACAAGTTCGTTTGCGGCACAGACACACACACATACAGTCATAACAGAAAAGTAGAAGCCTTTGAACAAAATATTTCCACCAACAAACCCAACAATTCTTCGAACATGGAAAAATTCTTAGAACAGAAAAATGTTAGACGAACGAAAAACATTCAACTTTAAAAAATTGTATGAAAGAGCGCGAAACATTTTTAACAGCCAAAAAACACTAAAAAATCCTTTTATCAAAACCCCATCAATAAAAAAGCAAATTCCACCCTCTTAGAATGTTTCAGGACAAAATACAATATTAAAAAAAAGTATTTGACTTTATGAGTGTCTGTGTTTGTATGTTTGTGTGAGAGTGTGTATTTGTTGTTTTTGTTTTTAACTCATTTGCATATGCTTTCGCTTTTAAAAAGGACGAGTGTATAACGTTACAGTATAAGTCTTCTTCTAGATCCTTTTATACGAATACAGTTGGCATTTTCTTTTTTTTAAATTTGGAATCCTGTGAAAACTTTGTTTGTTGTTTTATCTTAGCTAAAGCAACAACAAACACACACACACTTACCTAAACTTAAATACAAATTCCTAAAAGTCCTTTCGCATAAACTCTGCACCTGCGACCCCTTTCATAATGGCATCTTCTTGCTTTTGTATTTATTTGTCTTTACTCTGCTTTTGCAGGATAACAGTGAAAACTTTTCCTTTTACACTCCCTACGGTATGGAAAACAACAACATTTGTCTTTGAACAGTTGGAAAAAAACATTTCACCAAAATGGTTGGGTGGTTTAAACTTGTCAGGAAAAAAATATTTAAGGGTTGAATTTTTAAATTTACGAGTTAAGAGCATGTCATTTTGTGTTGCTTATTAGATTCCTTTTAAAGTGAAAGGGGGCAGGAGTGGGGGGACTGGGAGCGGAAAGCGTCTTTGTAAATGTAAGATGGCAAAAAGTATAAAGAGAAAGAGAGCAAGGTAGCTTTAATTTTTAAAAAGGAATCTTTTGGAATAAAGGAAGGGGGTACATGAAAAAATCATCGTATTAATTTAAATTAAAAGTTTAAATTAACGATTTTTTCAGGTTAACTTTAAGGATTAAAGTGAGTTTTAAAGGATGATGTTTAAAGGATATTCAAGTTAAATTAATTTGAAGGATTAACTATAAAATTACCGAAATATTTATAAAAATTGTCGTCGCAAAACATTTGCCTAAAAAAATTCCAGATAAATTCCTTCTGCTAACGACAACTTTTCTATAGAGAACTCTTCCTAACGACAACTTTTCTATAGAAAACTCTTCCTAACGACAACTTTTCTATAGAAAACTCTTCCTAACGACAACTTTTCTATAGAAAACTCTTCCTAACGACAACTTTTCTATAGAAAACTCTTCCTAACGACAACTTTTCTATAGAAAACTTTTCCTAACGACAACTTTTCTACAGAAAACTCTTCCCATCGACAACTTTTCTATAGAAAACTCTTCCCATCGACAACTTTTCTATAGAAAACTCTTCCCATCGACAACTTTTCTATAGAAAACTCTTCCCATCGACAATCTTTCTATAGAAAACTCCATCGACAACTTTTCTATAGAAAACTCTTCCCATCGACAACTTTTCTATAGAAAACTCTTCCCATCGACAACTTTTCTATAGAAAACTCTTCCCATCGACAATCTTTCTATAGAAAACTCCATCGACAACTTTTCTATAGAAAACTCTTCCCATCGTCAACTTCTTTATAAAAAAGCTCTTTCCATCTATAACTTTTCTATAGAAATCTCCTCCCATCGACAACATTTCAATAGAAAACTCTTCCCATCGATAACTTTTCTATAGAAAACTCTTATAATCGACAACTTTTCTATAGAAAACTCTTCCTATTGTCAACTTTTCTATAGAAAACTTTTCCCATCATCAACATTCCTGTAGAAAACTTTTCCCATCGTCAACTTTTCTATAGAAAACTCTTCCCATCGAAAACTTCTCTATAAAAAACTCTTCCCATCTATAACTTTTCTATAGAAAACTCTTCCCATCGACAATTTATCCATAGGAAACTCTTCCCCTCTACTAGAAAATATAGCTTTATCTTAAAATTTTCGTTTTTTTTAACAAAATTTTAAAACTTTATTCTAAACATCGCCAGAAGTGAAAGAAATGAATAATTTTTGTTTTTAAATCCATTAAAAATGTAACTCTATTCCATCATAAATAATGGATACAAATGTTTGCTAAAAGCATGAATTCTTCTCATTTTTGGTAGAATTCCCCAAAAAAATCTAAAAAAATAAAAAATGAGAAAAATTAAAAAATGAAAAGGAAAAGCAAAGGATACATTTCTTCTCATTTGCCTGCCGTTCCTCTGCTCTACCCTAGACTATTTTCGCCCGCATACTTTTGGTTCAGTTTTATTAGATTTTTTTAACGGGCGCGTAATCTATGTCGCTTGGAAACATTTGGTGTTGTTGCTGTTGATTTTAATTTTTTGTTGTATTCGAAGGGTAGGGGTAAGTGAGGGGACGGGGGGAGCTTTAGAATTTTATACAAGGGTTTCACTCATTATAAATTTCGCGTCTTAAACATAACACCGGCGGCGGCATCGTTACACAAGCATTTATATTTTTTCTTTAATTTTTTATATATTTTTTCTCGCACAAAGAACAGAGCGTTCTTAAAAAGACTTGATGTTTTGTAGATGTGTTGGTGAAAAGGATGAAACTTAAAGGAGTAAAATCATTATCCTATCGACTTTTCTATAGAAATATTGTCCTTTCGAAATCTTTTTTATAGAAATGTTGTCCTATCGTCAACTTTTCTATGGAAATGTTGTCATATCGTCAACTTTTCTATAGAACTGTTATCCTATCGACAACTTTTCTATAGAAATGTTGTTACATCGACAACTTTTCTATAGAAATATTGTCCCATCGACAACTTTTCTATAATCATGTTATAATATCGTCGACTTTTCTATAGAAATGTTATCCTATCGTCAACTTTTCTATAGAGATGTTATCCTATCGTCAACTTTTCTATAGAAATGTTGTCCTGTCGTCAACTTTTCTATAGAAATGTTGTCCTATCGTCAACTTTTCTGTAGAAATGTTGTCCTATCGTCAACTTTTTTATAGAAATGTTGTCCTATCGTCTACTTTTCTGTAGAAATGTCTTCTTATCGTCAACTTTTCTATAGAAATGTCGTCCTATCGTCAACTTTTCTATAGAAATGTCGTCCTTTCGTCATCTTTTCTATCGAATAATCTTCCTATTGTCATCTTTTCTATAGAATTATCTTCCTATCGTCAACTTTTCTATACAAATGTTGTCCTATCGTCAACTTTCGTCAACAATAGAAATGTTGTAGTATCGTAACCTTTTTAATGAAAATATTGTCTTATCGTCAATTTTGCTATAGAAATATTTTCTTATAGTGAATTTTTCTGTAGATTTTTTTTTTGTGTTTTTCTTAAGTTTTTGTTCCTTGACTTCTCTGCCTTTTTTAGCATAAAGCTCCAATCTCATGACATTTTAATGCGATAAAGTTAAAAAATATAAAAAATATTCAAAGTACAGAAAGAATTTTTTCTTTTTCTTCGTTAACACACACAAAAAAGGGGTTGTTTGTAATTTAGATTTTTTTTTTCGAAAAATTTCCTCTTCATCTTCTTTGTTTCGTTAAATTTTTTCATTTATTTATTTTTTATATTTAGCAAATTTTTTTTTAGCATCTTCTGCTCCTCCTTTAATATCCTTAAGAATTTCAAATGAAGACAAAAACACCGACTTAACCGGGACGAACGCACACACTTACACTGACACACACACCGACATCAACTTAAAGAAAAGGAGTATTTTATTCTCGGTAATGGGTGGAAATATGTAAAAAAGCTTGTAACAGCAAAAAAAAAATATATAAATAATAAAAATTCAAAAAATAAGAAAAAATTATAAAAAAAATGAAAAGAAAGAACTCTTAGAGACGTTAAGTCTCAATGAGTTTTCTTACAATATTTTTTTTAATCACAAAGTACTTGTGGGTCCTTTAATTCAGGAACGGGAAGAAAAGGAGCAGAATATTGAAAGTTATGATTATGTGTTTCAATTTTATGTTCTTTTTTCTTATACTAAATATAAGATTTTATTAAAAATTCATTTGGGTTGTTGTGCTTTACTCCTTCTTTTTGGCTTCATCTTAATCAAAGAAAAAGATGGTTGGAAAAAAATTTCTTGTTAAGAAAAAGGAATGAATTTGATGATTTCATTAAGTATGAAAAGAAGGAAAAGAGTATATTTGAAAAAAAAAATTTAATGGCAAAATTAGAAATAAATTAATTTTTTAAGCTCCAGAAAAAGGATAAAATGAAGAAGTATCCTTAAGTTACAAGAGGGTTGAAAGATGATTAGGTTTAAGACAAGGAGGAAAATTTAAGAATTGTATATTTTTCTATTTAATAAGAAACCAGAAAATGAGAATAATAGAAGTATCATCACCTTTTCTATAGAATGTCTTCCTACGTCAATTTTTCTATAGAAATGTTGTCCTATCGTTAACTTTTCTTAGAAATGTCTTCCTATAATCTACTTTTCTATAGAAATGTCTTCCTATCGTCAATTTTTCTATAGAAATGTCTTCCTATCGTCAACTTTTCTATAGAAATGTCCTCCTATGGTCAACTTTTCTATAGAAATGTCTTCCTATCGTAAACTTTTCTATAGAAATGTCTTCCTATCGTCAACTTTTCTATAGAAAATCTTCCTATCGTCAACTTTTCTATACAAAAGTCTTCCCATCGTCAACTTTTCTATAGAAAAGTCTTCCTATCGTCAACTTTTCTATAGAAAAGTCTTCCTATCGTCAACTTTTCTATAGAAAAGTCTTCCTATCGTCAACTTTTCTATAGAAAAGTCTTCCTATCGTCAACTTTTCTATAGAAAAGTCTTCCTATCGTCAACTTTTCTATAGAAAAGTCTTCCTATCGTCAACTTTTCTATAGAAAAGTCTTCCTATCGTCAACTTTTCTATAGAAAAGTCTTCCTATCGTCAACTTTTCTATAGAAAAGTCTTCCTATCGTCAACTTTTCTATAGAAATGTCTTCCTATCGTCAACTTTTCTAAAGAAATGTCTTCCTATCGTCAACTTTTCTATAGAAATGTCTTCCTATCGTCAACTTTTCTATAGAAATGTCTTCCTATCGTCAACTTTTCTATAGAAATGTCTTCCTATCGTCAACTTTTCTATAGAAATATCTTTCTTTCGTCAACTTTTCTATAGAAATGTCTTCCTATCGTCAACTTTTCTATAGAAATGTCTTCCTATCGTCAACTTTTCTATAGAAATATCTTCCTATCGTCAACTTTTCTATAGAAATGTCTTCCAATCGTCAACTTTTCTATAGAAATGTCTTCCTATCGTCAACTTTTCTATAGAAATGTCTTCCTATCGTCAACTTTTCTATAGAAATGTCTTCCTATCGTCAACTTTTCTATAGAAATGTCTTCCTATCGTCAACTTTTCTATAGAAATGTCTTCCTATCATCAACTTTTCTATAGAAATGTCTTCCTATCGTCAACTTTTCTATAGAAATGTCTTCCTATCGTCAACTTTTCTATAGAAATGTCTTCCTATTTCTATAGAAATGTCTCCCTATCGTCAACTTTTCTATAGAAATGTCTTCCTATCGTCAACGTTTCTATAGAAATGTCTTCCTATCGTCAACTTTTCTATATAAATGTCTTCCTATCGTCAACTTTTCTATAGAAATGTCTTCCTATCGTCAACTTTTCTATAGAAATGTCTTCCTATCGTCAACTTTTCTATAGAAATGTCTTCATATCGTTGTCGTTTGGTCAACTTTTCTATAGAAATGTTGTCCTATCATCAACTTTCCTATAGAAATATTATTCTATTGTCAACTTTTCTATAGAAATATTGTCTTAGAATTGTTGTCCTATCATCATCTTTTCTAGGGGAATGTTGTCCTATTGTCAACTTTTCTATAGAAATGTTGTCCAATCGTCAATTTGTCTATGTCCTATCGCCAACATTTCATAAGCCTGACATAGAATGTAAGACATGGACTAAGGCATATACTAAGACATAGACTAAGACAAAGGCTAAGACATAGACTAAAACATAAAATAACTCATCGAATAAGAGAAATGTAATTTCCTTTCCAATTATATATTATTATTACCTATAATTTTTCCACGTTTCTCTTTATTACAAAAGCAGCAGCCAAGCCCCCAAAACAAATATTAACAATCAAACTAGACAAAGGATATAAACAAATACACAAAAACACCCGCAACAAAATACACATATGACTATAAATTGTATTTGCAAAATATACACATGTCTGTCCGTCCTTCCACATATATGTATGTATGACTAGTATGTCTGTCCATATGTAAATTCAAAACATATTCAGTGTTAACAAAACAATCATATTATGATAAACATTACACTTGACACAGACAACTTAACACAAATACATATTTAATACTTTTCTTTGTGTAAATGTTGTTGTAAAAGTAAAACACAATTGCAACTTCCGTATCCGTTTACAAGGCCATTAGCAGGAAACAGTAAAAAATACGTTTAAATGTGTGTCATAGAGGGAGTATGTGAGGGATTTGCAATCCATATGTGTAGTGTTTACTTACTAGGACTGTAAACATTAAACTCCCACCCACAAACGACAACAGTCAGATACCCAACAAATCTACCACAAAATTTCAACAATTTCACACGATTTTCCTAAAAATTTCAAGCGTAACCAAAAAACACACAATAAATACAATGAAAAGTGAATTGAAATTTGCAAAATATTTTTATTTATGGTAAATTTTAAAGTGAATCAACAAGAATAAACATGTTTTAAAAAGGGAGTTTAGATCTCCTGGGATTAGACAGCGAAACTGGCAATATATGTTGCAATTTTTTCCTATAAAGAACTAATAAAAAAGTTATTACAATGACATGACTGTGTGATCTAAAAAAGGGTGGTTGTGCGGTTTTTATACAATTGCCTATAAAAAATACCAAGAAAAAATTTTCAATATTTTTTTCACATTTTGAATTATCCAGAATTTTGCATATGTCCCAACTCCTCGTCACACTTTACATCATCACATTATATCTACATATGATAGAAAATGCTGCGGGTGTTTTTTTTTTCTTTACTACTTCCCCTTTTATTGATGCTAAAAGCTTTAATGGGTTAATATCCATGATTTATTTAACCGTTATTTTCCTTACGCACATATGAATCCTTATAAGGGAACATTAACATACATGTTCTTATTCAATTGTCTTCATATGTGTAATCGTTTATGTGTCGACTTGTGCGTGTGTGTGTGGAATGAGTAGTTGGAACAAGAGGAAGTTTGCATATGTAAAATGTTTATTTGTTAACTGGTTCCTCCTTATTTTGGTAGTTTATCAGACAACTGTTGATTTTGTTTGTTTTTAGGATAAAGTGAGGCCAATATAGCGGTTTTTCTTCAACCAAAGGTATAAACTAAGTCACAGGCAATATATATAGACTAAGATATAGTCTATATATAGACTATATAGACTAAGATATAGACTATATAAAAATGTCTTCCTATCATCAACTTTTCTATAGAAATGTCTTCCTATCGTCAACTTTTCTAAAGAAATGTCTTCCTATCGTAAACTTTTCTAAAGAAATGGGCTAATATCGTCAACTTTTCTAAAGAAATGTCTTCCTATCGTCAACTTTTCTAAAGAAATGTGTTCCTATAGTCAACTTTCCTAAAGAAATGTCTTCCAATCGTTAACTTTTCTAAAGAAATGTCTTTCTATCGTCAACTTTTCTATAGAAATGTCTTCTTGTCGTCAACTTTTCTATAGAAATGTCTGCCTATCGTCACCTTTTCTATAGAAATGTCTTCCTATCGTCAACTTTTCTATAGAAATGTCTTCCTATAGTCAACTTTTCTATAGAAATGTCTTCCTATCGTCAACTTTTCTATAGAAATGTCTTCCTATCGTCAAACTTTCTACAGAAATGTCTTCCTATCGTCCACTTTGCTATAGAAATGTCTTCCTATCGTCAACTTTTCTATAGAAATGTGTTCCTATAGTCAACTTTCCTAAAGAAATGTCTTCCAATCGTTAACTTTTCTAAAGAAATGTCTTTCTATCGTCAACTTTTCTATAGAAATGTCTTCCTGTCGGAAACTTTTCTATAGAAATGTCTTCCTGTAGGAAACCTTTCTATAGAAATGTCTTCCTATCGTCAACTTTTCTATAGAAATGTCTTCCTATCGACAACTTTTCTATAGAAATGTCTTCCCATCGTCAACTTTTCTATAGAAATGTTTTCCGATCGTCAACTTTTCTATAGATATGTCTTCCTATCGTCAACTTTTCTATAGAAATATCTTCCTATCATCAACTTTTCTATAGAAATGTCTTCCTATCGTCAACTTTTCTATAGAAATGTCTTCCTATCGTCAACTTTTCTATAGAAATGTCTTCCTATCGTCAACTTTTTTATAGAAATGTCTTCCTATCGTCAACTTTTCTATAGAAATGTCTTCCTATCGTCAACTTTTCTATAGAAATGTCTTCCTATCGTCAACTTTTCTATAGAAATGTCTTCCTATCGTCAACTTTTCTATAGAAATGTCTTCCTATCGTCAACTTTTCTATAGAAATGTCTTCCTATCGTCAACTTTTCTATAGAAATGTCTTCCTATCGTCATTTTTTCTATAGAAATTTCTTCCTATCGTCAACTTTTCTATAGAAATGTCTTCCTATCGTCAACTTTTCTATAGAAATGTCTTTCTATCGTTAACTTTTCTAAAGAAATGTCTTCCTATCGTCAACTTTTCTAAAAAAATCGGTTGCTATTATCAACTTTTCTATAGAAATGTCTTCCTATCGACAACTTTTCTATAGAAATGTCTTCCCATCGTCAACTTTTCTATAGAAATGTTTTCCGATCGTCAACTTTTCTATAGATATGTCTTCCTATCGTCAACTTTTCTATAGAAATATCTTCCTATCATCAACTTTTCTATAGAAATGTCTTCCTATCGTCAACTTTTCTATAGAAATGTCTTCCTATCGTCAACTTTTCTATAGAAATGTCTTCCTATCGTCAACTTTTCTATAGAAATGTCTTCCTATCGTCAACTTTTCTATAGAAATGTCTTCCTATAGTCAACTTTTCTATAGAAATGTCTTCCTATCGTCAACTTTTCTATAGAAATGTCTTCCTATCGACAACTTTTCTACAGAAATGTCTTCCTTCTCTTCTTTTGTATAGAAATGTTGTCCTGTAGTCAACTTTTCTAAAGAAATGTTTTGCTATCGTCAACTTTTGTATAGAAATGTCTTCCTATCGTCAACTTTTCTATAGAAAGGTTGTCCTTTTACCAACTTTTCTTATTAAATGTTGTCCTCTCGTCAACTTTTTTATAGAAATTTTGTCCTTCACCAACTTTTCTATAGAAATGTTGTACTCTAGTCAAATTTTTATAGAACTGTTGTCCAATAGTTAACTTTTCTATAGAAGTGTTATCCTTTCGTCAACTTTTCTATAGAAATGTTGTCCTTTCGTCAACTTTTCTATAGAAATGTTGTCCTTTCGCCAACTATTCTATAGTAATGTTGTCCTTGCCCCAACTTCTCTATAGAAATGTTGTCCTTTCGTCAACTTTTCTGTAGAAATATTGTCCTTTCGTCAACTTTTCTGTGGAAATGTTGTCTTTTCGTCAACTTTTCTATAGAAATTTTGTCTTTACGCCAACTTTTCTATAGAAATGTTATCATCTCGTCAACTTTTTTATAAAACTGTTTTCCTTTCGTAAACTTTTCTATAAAAGTGTTGTCCTTTCGTCAATATTCCTATAGAAATAGTGTTAGAAATAGTGTTATTTTGCTAACTTTTCTATAGAAGTATTGTCCTTTGGGCAACTTTTCTATAGAGATGTTGTCCTTTTGCAACTTCTCTATAGATATGTTGTTCTACTGTTCTAATTTATTTTTAGTTAACTTTTCACAGAAATCTTTGCCTATGGTCTGCTTTTCTATAGAAATTATGTTCTTTTGTGTTTCTTCAAGTTTCTATCAGTTTTTTAGTCGCTTGAAAATTGAGTTAAGTTGGCATTACTGTTTATCCTTTTTTTGTTAAACGCACATGTAAAATTTGTATTTGATGATTTGTGGTTTAAGGCTTTAGATGTTTTGCATAAGCCCAAATATGCAAACATTTTTAGCGAAGTTTTTTTTTTATAAAAAAAATCCTCCCCTTTAAGGAAGCGAATTTTAAAGTCATGTTTTGAATAAAAACCGGTGAATAAAGGAAATTTCCAAACTGAGGATTTTTAGTCAAACTTATAGGGAAAGGTCAGTTTTTTGTTCGATTTAATAAAATAAAGTTGAAGTTTTTGCAAATGAAAGTAATATCCTTTCAATTGGATTTAGTGACATCAAAAGAGTTTGTAAGTCCTTTTACTTAATTCTCTCTTAAGTTTATTAAATAATATTTCAAGGATCTAGAATTATTATTAGCTGTTGGTACTCTTAAGTAATTTAATAAGTAATTAGTTTATCCTACATATGAAGGATATAAAGAAAATGTCCTTTAGGTATTAACCGTTTAGATACAACAACAGTTTTCTGAGTTTGTAGTGTCCTTCCTTTTTTTTCAAAGATGTTCCTAATGGTTTCCTTTTAGGCTTTTCTTTTTATAATGAGTTGTTACTCAGACACATATGATTATGTTAGATGTGATTGTGTGTGAGTGTATGTGATGTATGGATTTGATATGTGTAATGTCCTTTTTATAAATTATAGAGTAGAGTTGTTGCTTTTAATAAAAAGGGTCTCTTGGTTATTATTACATTTTACTTAAGTTAATTTAATATAAAATAAAATTGTTATAAATCTAATTTTCACCATATAGTCCTTTATTTTTAGTGTGTGTCCTTTTTACAAAATATTATGTATCTTTTAAGTTTGATATTTTGTCTAAAAGTAACAAAATGGTAAAAGTATAATTAAGAGCTTTTAAAATAAAATGTTTCAAATATATTAAAGGGGGTTTTTGTCCTTTCTTCAATACATAAAAGTAAAAATATTCAATTTAACATTAAAATTTGAAAAACAAAAATATATATATTTTAAAAAAATTGTAGCAATCATAATATATATAAATTCTAAGTTGGGAGGGACTTAACCCCAACCTTTAAAAATTCTCCTTTAAACCCCCCAAAATATTCCTCAGCAGGATGGCAAAAATATCCTTCAGCATCCACTGCGCTTTGATCTCTGCTCTCCTCAAGCAATTAATAATATTTTTTTCATTTAAATCCAAAATCCTGTTTACTCGTAAATTTAATTTATATTGTATTATATCCCAGCACTCACTCTAACCGAGAAATAAAATATAATAAACATTATAAAATTTTTCAAAATTATTCATATAATTACAGCCGACATTACCAACAGAATTACAAATCTCTAGTTTTTATCCCAAAAAACAAAAAAAAAATTCAGCGAAAATCCACCACCACTCGCACCATTAGCTGCCATTACCATCCGCCACCGCCACCCACTAATGAAGGCTTTAATGAATAAAACAAAAGATTCATTAAAATCTTCTCTAGCTGGAAGAATGGCAAACAAAGGCAGGCGCAAACTCAAGTTTTTTCTTGTTTGTCGTCCTTTGATTCATGTTCTGTTTTGTCTTAAATGGCGGACTTAATGGGCAAATATTAAATTATAACAAGAAACAATGCAAATGAAAAAAGGAACGACCGAGTTTGCTTTGAATGTTAAAATAAATAAATGTAATGGCTTAAAACAGCGGAAATGAAAAGGTAAGAGGGGGGTTCTAGAAGTTAAAGCATACTCAGAATTTCACTAGGACAACATTTGCAAAAAAGTTGACGAAAGAACAATATTTTCATAGAAAAGTTGACGAAAGGAAAACATTTCTACAGAAGAGTTGACGAAAGGACAATATTTTTATTAAATATATTTAAATATTTCTATAGAAAAGTTGACGATAGGAAGATATTTCTATAGAAAAAATGACGATAGGACAACATTTCTATAGAAAAGTTGACGATAGGGAGACACTTCGTTAGAAAAGTTGACTACAGGAAGACACTTCTTTAGAAAAGTTGACGATAGGAAGACATTTCTATAGAAAAGTTGACGACAGGAAGACATTTCTATAGATAAGTTGACGATAGGAAGACATTTCTATCGAAAAGTTGACTACAGGAAGACATTTCTATAGAAAAGTTGACTACAGGAAGACATTTCTTTAGAAAAGTTGACAATAGGAAGACATTTCTATAGAAAAGTTGACGATAGGAAGACATTTCTATTGAAAAGTTGACGATAGGACAACATTTTTATAGAAAAGTTGATGATAGGAAGACATTTCTATAGAAAAGTTGACAATAGGAAGACATTTCTATAGAAAAGTTGACGATAGGAAGACATTTCTATAGAAAAGTTGACGATAGGAAGACATTTCTATAGAAAAGTTGACGATAGGAAGACATTTCTATAGAAAAGTTGACGATAGGAAGACATTTCTATAGAAAAGTTGACGATAGGAAGACATTTCTATAGAAAAGTTGACGATAGGAAGACATTTCTATAGAAAAGTTGACGATAGGAAGACATTTCTATAGAAAAGTTGACGATAGGAAGACATTTCTATAGAAAAGTTGACGATAGGACAACATTTCTATAGAAAAGTTGACGATAGGAAGACATTTCTATAGAAAAGTTGACGATAGGACAACATTTCTGTTGAAAAGTTGACGATAGGACAACATTTCTATAGAAAAGTTGATGATGGAAAGACATTTCTATAGAAAAGTTGACGATAGGAAGACATTTCTATAGAAAAGTTGACGATTGGAAGACATTTCTACAGAAAAGTTGACTATAAGAAGACATTTCTATAGAAAAGTTGACGATAGGAAGACATTTCTATAGAAAAGTTAACGATAGGAAGACATTTCTATAGAAAAGTTGTCCAAAGGAAGACATTTCTATAGAAAAGTTGACCAAAGGAAGACTTTTCTGACCAAAGGAAGACATTTCTACAGAAAGATTGACCAAAGGAAGACATTTTTATAGAAAAGTTGACCAAAGGAAGACATTTCTATAGAAAAGTTAACCAAAGGAAGACATTTCTATAGAAAAGTTGACCACAGGAAGGCATTTCTATAGAAAAGGTAACCAAAGGAAGACATTTCTATAGAAAAGTTGACCACAGGAAGACATTTCTTTTCAAAAGTTGACCAAATAAAGACATTTTTAGAGTAAAGTTAATCAAAGGGATATATTTTTATAAAAAAGTTAATAAAAGGAAGACTTTTCTATAGAAAAGTTGACCAAAGAAAGACATTTCTATTGAAAAGTTGACCATATTAAGACATGTCTATAGAAAAGCTGTCCAAAGAAAGATATTTCTATAGAAGATTTGATCAAATCAAGACTTTTCCATAAAAAGGTAGACTAAATGAGGGCACTTCCGTAAAAAAGTTGACTAATGGAAGCAAATCTTTAACTAAATGAAGACATTTCTTTAAAAAATTGACCAAAGGATATCATTTATATAGAAAAGAAAGACATTTCTATAGAAAAAGTTGACGATAGAAAAATCGTATCTGTACAAAAGTTGACGATATCTATAGACGTGTTGACGATGGGAAGACTTTCGTGTATAGCCTTTTCATGAAAAAGTTGATGAAAGCAAAACTTTTAGGCGATCGATTTTTTTCTATAGAATCATAGAATTCTCAGATAACCCTCTTCCTCTTAATAACTAAACCTAATTTAAATGTATAGAATTTCTTTCATTTTATTCTTTTAATATAATAAAATAACAAAAATTATGATTAAAATGACAAATGAAAGCCTCAGCCAACTACTCAACACTTTTCTCAAGAAAAGGGAAAAAATTTCTCTCCTTTCTCTGACAATTTTATTACACAATATCCTATTGGCAGCCACAAGGCACAGGATTCTTTTATCTATACATTTTTTTCACAACCATAATTTTTTTAATTATTCATAAATATGTATTTGATATGGCCAAAGGATATAATGTCGTTTCTAATTGTAGATTCTCAAGCTTTGTATTTTATCTTTTAGAAAAGGTCCTTAGCTTATGATTAACTCTTCGCCATCTTTTCCTAGAGACAAATGAAGGCAAGTCCTTTTACTTCGCATCCTTCTAAAACATCAAAAAAACATTAATTGTAAAATGAAAGCCTGTAAAGGAGGATGTTTGTCTGTCTGTGTGTTTGTTGCTTGAAGTCCTTTTTTTCATATCCTGCCACGCGTAAGACAGACATTTTTTATTATAATAAGAAAAAAGCCACTCAGGTTTGTAGTTTGTCGTGGTTTCTCCTTTTTCCAGAAATCTCGGCTTCGTTTTGCCGTTTTCCTCTTTTTCTTTGGTTAGAAGTTGTTAAAGGAACTAAAAGGATACAGCGTAAAATCTTGTTAAAATTGGAATATTTAATTTTTATGTTAATTAAGAATTTTATAAAAGAAAGAAGGAGTTTCATATAAATGCAATGGCGTTAGTAGCTTTTTGAGAAGAAGGGGGGGTTTTTACTCATAATGAGCAACAAATTTAAATTGGATCCATTGGATACGGTAATAAATGTATTATGACTTGGCGATGTGAAAGGACCAAATAAATAATGGCAATTAAAAATTTTATGAATATAATTTGAATAATCGTTATGGTGTGGGCGGGCAATTGGGGTAATAAGGGAGTGAACCAATATATTTATAAAATAGTTGATGAATTGAAAGAAATGTTGTCTTTCTATAGAAAAATTGATGATAGGACAATATTTCTATAGAAAAATTTACGATATTACTACATTTCTATGGACAAGTTGAAGATAGGACAACATTTCTATAGAAAACTTGACGATAGTACAAAATTTCTATAGAAAAGTTGACGATAGGACAATATTTCTATCGAAAAGTTGGCAATAGGACAATATTTCTACATAAAAGTTGACGACAGGAAAACATTTCTATAGAAAAGTTGACGATAGGAAAACATTTCTATAGAAAAGTTGATGACAGAACAACATTTCTATAGAAAAGTTGACGATAGGACAACATCCCTATCGAAAAGTGGACTATAGGACAACATTTCTATAGAAAAGTTGACGATAGGATAACATTTCTATAGAAAAGTTGACGATAGGATAATATTTCTATAGAAAAGTTGACGAAAGGTCTACATTTCTATAGAAAAGTTGACGATAGGACAACATATCTATAAAAAACTTAACGACAGGACAATATTTCTATAGAATAATTGACGGCAGGACAACATTTCCATAAAAAAGTTGAAGATAGGACAACATTTCTAGAGAAAAGTTGACAATATATAGACATTTATATAGAAAAGTTGACGATAGGACAACATCCCTATAGAAGAGTGGACTATAGGACAACATTTCTTTAGAAAAGTTGACGAAAGGATAACATTTCTATAGAAAAGTTCACTAAAGGATAATATTTCTATAGAAAAGTTGACAAAAGGACAACATTTCTATAGAAAAGTTGACGAAAGGACAACATTTCAATAGAAAAGTGGGTGATAGAACAATATTTCTATAGAAGAGTTGACGATAGGATAACATTTCTATAGAAAAGTTGAAGATAGGACAACATTTCTATAGAAAAGTTGACGATAGGACAACATTTCTATAGAAAAGTTGACGATAGAACAACATTTCTATAGAAAAGTGGACGATTGGACAACATTTCCATGGAAACGTTGACAACATTTCTGTAGAAAAAATGACGATAAGACAACATTTCTATAGAAAAGTTAACGATAGAACATTTCAATAGAAAAGTTGACGATTGGACAACATTTCGATAGAAAAGTTGACGATAGGACAACATTTTTATAAAAAGAGTTGATGAAAACACAAAATTTCTATAGAAAAGTTGACGATAGGACAACATTTTTATAAAAAAGTTGACGATAGGATAACATTTCTATAGAAAATTTGACGATAGGACAACGTTTCTATAGAAAAGTGGACGATAGGACAACATTTCTATAGAAAAGTTGACGATGGGACAATATTTCTATAGAAAAGTGAATGATAGCACAACATTTCGATAGAAAAGTTGACGATAGGACAACATTTCTATAGAAAAGTTGATAATAGGACAACATTTCTGTAGAAAAAATGACGATAGGAAGACATTTCTATAAAAAAGTTGACGATAGGAAGACATTTCTATAGAAAAGTTGACGATAGGAAGACATTTTTATACAAAAGTTGACGATAGGACCACATTTCTATAGAAAAGTTGGCGATAGGAAAACATTTCTATGAAAAAGTAGACGATAGGACAACATTTCTATTGAAAATCATTTCCGTAGAGAAGTTGACGATAGGACATCATTTCCGTAGAAAAGTTGACGATAGGACAACATTTTTATAGAAAAGTTGACGATATGAAAACTTTTCTATTGAAAAGTTGACGGTAGAACAACATTTATATAGAAAAGTTGGCGTTGGTGTTTGTTCCCTATAAAAAGGTTGGCAATAGTTTTTATAGAAAAGTTGATGTCAGTCTTAACTTTTTACCAGGAAACCGTATCCTTCTTCTCCTTCAGATGTAGTCGAATCTCATCATCACTATTTGCGAGTGGCTAAGATGAATGTCTGGTTGTTTAGTTGTGGCAATTTGTTGTAACTATTATGGGGTTAGAGCCCCAGTTAATGCAATTTGTTGTTTATGTCAAGCATCCTTATTATCCTTTCATTTATTCTGCACGTTGTTAATTCATTTATACATTCTCCATTATGTTGCATGGTTGGATGATTCGCCGAAACTTATGGCTAGAACGGAAGTAAAGGAGCAAGAGGTTTTTGCTGTTTCTTGCTTTACAAATTTACATAGAAATTATTTAAATAAAGCCCTTTTTTACAAGAACACGAAGCAGACGATGTCTTTTATAGTTACCTCCTTCTTTCGTCCTGTCATACTTTTGCTCATTAAACTCATTGAAGCAAAATGTTAAAGATGCTTGTTAACAGACCCTGATGATGATGGTTGGCTCTTTGGTTGGTTGTTTGGGTCGATGGTTGACTTGAGTTTGTATTTGATTATTATGACAGTCGAGTTTCCTTTTAATTAATATTTTCCTCTTATTAAAAAGAATCTCTTGCCCTGGTTTGAACGAAACAAATGGCAGCTGACTTGGGCAAACTTGACTTTATAATTTATAATTATAGAGAAAACAAATAAAAGATCAAGTTGTTATGGTTTTTATCATGTAAAGTTGAAAAAAGGATATAAAATTGGAAGAGGCAATTAAAAAGTTTTCCTTTGAATTTGATGGTTATTAAATTGATGCCAAAGGTTAATGATTATGAAATTAATAGTATAGAAAAGCAGGGCTGTATCGTTGATGATAGGACAACAATTTCATAGCAAATTTCACGAAAGAAGAACATTTATCTAAAAAAGTTGGCGGCAGGAAAACATTTCTATAGAAAAGTTGACGAAAGGAAAACACATTTCTATAAAAAAGTAGACGAAAGGACAACAGTTCTACAGAAAAGTTGACGAAAGGACAACACTTTTATAGAAAAGTTGACGACAGGACATTATTTCTATAGAAAAGTTAACGACAGGACAACATTTCTATAGAAAAGTTAACGACAGGATAACATTTCTATAGAAAAGTTGACGACGGGACAACATTTCTATAGAAAAGTTGACGACAGGACAACATTTCTATAGAAAAGTTGACGACAGGACAACATTTCTATAGAAAAGTTGACGAAAAGACAACATTTCTATAGAAAAGTTGACGACAGGACAACATTTCTATAGAAAAGTTGAAGACAGGACAACATTTCCATAGAAAAGTTGACGACAGGACAACATTTCTATAGAAAAGTTGACGACAGGACAACATTTCTATAGAAAAGTTGACAACAGGACAACATTTCTATAGAAAAGTTGACGACAGGACAACATTTCTATAGAAAAGTTGACGACAGGACAACATTTCTATAGAAAAGTTGACGACAGTACAACATTTCTTTAGAAAAGTTGACGACAGGACAACATTTCTATAGAAAAGTTAACGACAGGACAACATTTCTATAGAAAAGTTGACGACAGGACAACATTTTTATAGAAAAGTTGACGACAGGACAACATTTCTATAGAAAAGTTGACGACAGGACAACAGTTCTATCGAAAAGTTGACAAAGGACAACATTTCTATAGAAAAGTTGACAAAAGACAACATTTCTATAGAAAAGTTGACAAAGGACAACATTTCTTAGGAAAACATGACGATAGGACAACATTTCTATAGAAAAGTTAGCAACAGAAAAATATTTCTATAGAAAAGTTGACGATAGGACAACACTTCTAAAGAAAAGTTGAAATTAAGGCAACATTTTCATATAAAAGTTGACGATAGGACAACATTTCCATATAAAAGGTGACGATAGGACAACATTTCTATATAAAAGTTGACAACTGGATAACATTTCTCTAGAAAATTTGACGATAGGACAACAATTCTATAGAGAAGTTGACGACAGGACAACATTTCTGCAGAGATGTTGAAGATAGGATAACATTTCTATAGAAAAGTTGACCATACTGCAAAATTTTTATAGAAAAGTTGATAATAGGACAACATTGCTATAGAAAAGTTGACGATAGGACAACATTTCTATATAAAAATTGATAGAAAGAAAGATATAAAGTTTTTATTTTCTAAATAAAAACTCATTAATAAAATTCAATAAATTTATTTCAATTTTATTTCAAACTCCTTTCAAATAATCCTGCAGTCTTTTTTTCTTTCGTCATTATTACTTCTTTTTAATCAGGAAACATTTTCTCATTTGCAAATCAGTTGCTTTTATTTTTTTTCTTCTTAGATTTTTTTATTTGTATAGAAAAACTCATTAAATCAAAACTCTTCAAAGTTTCCATTTTATAGACAAGCGCAAAGGAAAAGAAATTTGCTTAAGAAAAAATAAAGAAAATAAAACGAAATCTTCATGATAAAATTCAATTAAAAACCCCTTATATCAAAGAGTTGTTGGCAAGGATATTTGAAGGAAAAAGGAATCTGCAGAAAACCAAGAATCTTATGACAGTCTATGATGCTGTCATCGGCAACATCGTGATACTCTTCCCTCCGTCGGTGAAGGAAATGCTTTAAGCAAAGTAAACTCAATAAAGATGCTTAAGTTTCATTTGATGTTACTTTCAAAATCAGTGAATGAAAAAAGAAGGAAAGCACAAAAAAAATCCTTCTTAGAACATAAAATAATAAGTAGTAAAGACACACTCACTCACTCATCAGCATCATCTTCATCATCATTTCATCACCATCCTTCCAGCTCTTATATCTCTTAGCTTTTGCAACATCTCACAAATAACCCGCCCGTTCATCGACTTCGTCTGTTTGTCTGTCTGTGTGCGATTACATGCAAATGAGGAAAATCTGCAAAGGATAAGAAATGAAATGAACTGTTTTATACCAAAACAGGGTAAACAAAGTGGTAACTAGTCTAAAATGAAAATGAAAAGAAATAAAATTTTGCAAAAATTAAAATAAAATATTGATCAGCTCTGACGTTGTCAGGGTTTTTTCATTACAAGTATTTATTTTAGTTTACGTTAACTTTTTGCTTGATTTCATATTCCAACCCCTTTTAAAGTCATTAGAACATTTTAATAAGGAAAAGCCTTAAAGCAGACAACACTTTTTGAAGACTAATAAATTGAGCAAATTTTCCAACGATAGAACAATATTTCTATAGAAAGTTTGAGCATAGGACAACATTTTGTATTCCTTTCAAATAATCCTCAACTTTTCTATAGATATGTTGTCATATTATCAACTTTTCCTTAGAAATGTCTTCCTATCGACAACTTTTCTATAAAAATGTCTTCCTATCGTCAACGTTTCTATAGAAATGTCTTCCTATCGTCCACTTTTCTATAGAAATAAATTCCTGTCGTCAACTTTTCTATAGAAATGTCTTCCTATCGTCAATTTTTCTATAGAAATGTTATCCTATCGTCATCTTTTTTCTAGAAATGTTGTCCTATCGTCAACTTTTCTATCCAAATGTTGTCCTATCGTCAACTTTTCTAAGAAATGTTGTCCTATCGTAACTTTTCTATAGAAATGTTGTCCTGTCGTCAATTTTTCTACAGAAATGTTTTCCTATCGTCAACTTTTCTATAGAAATGTTGTCCTATCGTCAACTTTTCTATGGAATGTTGTCCTATCGTTAACTTTTCTATAGAAATGTTGTTCTATCGTCAACTTTAATATAGAAATGTTGTCCTATCTACAACTTTTCTATAGAAATGTTGTCATCAACTTTTCTATTGAAATGTTGTCCTATCGTCAACTTTTCTACAGAAATGTTGTCCTATTGTCAACTTTTCTATAGAAATGTTGTCCTATCGTCAACTTTTCTATAGAAATGTTGTCCTATTGTCAACTTTTCTATAGAAATGTTGTCCTATCGTCAACTTTTCTATAGAAATGTTGTCCTATCGTCAACTTTTCTATAGAAATGTTGTCCTATTGTCAACTTTTCTATAGAAATGTTGTCCTATCGTCAACTTTTCTACAGAAATGTTGTCCTATTGTCAACTTTCCTATAGAAATGTTGTCCTATCGTCAACTTTTCTATAGAAATGTTGTCCTGTCGTCAACTTTTCTACAGAAATGTTGTCCTATCGTCAACTTTTCTATAGAAATGTTGTCCTATCGTCAACTTTTCTATAGAAATGTTGTCCTATTGTCAACTTTTCTATAGAAATGTTGTCCTATCGTCAACTTTTCTATTGAAATGTTGTCCTATCGTCAACTTTTCTATTGAAATGTTGTCCTATCATCAACTTTTCTATTGAAATGTTGTCCTATCGTCAACTTTCCTATATAAATGTTGTCCTATCTTCAACTTTTCTATAGAAATGTTGTCGTCAACTTTTCTATTGAAATGTTGTCCTATCTTCAACTTTTCTATAGAAATGTTGTCATCAACTTTTCTATTGAAATGTTGTCCTATCGTCAACTTTTCTATAGAAATGTTATCCTATCGTCAACTTTTCTATAGAAATGTTATCCTATCGTCTACTTTTCTATAGAAATAAATTCCTATCGTCAACTTTTCTATAGAAATGTCTTCCTATCGTCAATTTTTCTATAGAAATGTTATCCTATCGTCATCTTTTTTCTAGAAATGTTGTCGTATTGTCAACTTCTGTATCCAAATGTTGTCCTATCGTCAACTTTTCTAAGAAATGTTGTCCTATCGTCAACTTTTTTATAGAAATGTTGTCCTGTCGTCAATTTTTCTACAGAAATGTTTTCCTATCGTCAACTTTTCTATAGAAATGTTGTCCTATCGTCAACTTTTCTATAGAATGTTGTCCTATCGTTAACTTTTCTATAGAAATGTTGTTCTATCGTCAACTTTAATATAGAAATGTTGTCCTATCGTCAACTTTTCTATAGAAATGTTGTCCTATCGTCAACTTTTCTATAGAAATGTTGTCCTATCGTCAACTTTTCTACAGAAATGTTGTCCTATCGTCAACTTTTCTATAGAAATGTTGTCCTATCGTCAACTTTTCTATAGAAATGTTGTCCTATCGTCAACTTTTCTATAGAAATGTTGTCCTGTCGTCAACTTTTCTACAGAAATGTTGTCCTATCGTCAACTTTTTTATAGAAATGTTGTCCTATCGTCAACTTTTCTATAGATATGTTGTCATCAACTTTTCTAGAAATGTTGTCCTATTGTCAACTTTTGTATCCAAATGTTGTCCTATCGTCAACTTTTCTAAGAAATGTTGTCCTATCGTCAACTTTTTTATAGAAATGTTGTCCTGTCGTCAATTTGTCTACAGAAATGTTTTCCTATCGTCAACTTTTCTATAGAAATGTTGTCCTATCGTCAACTTTTCTATAGAATGTTGTCCTATCGTTAACTTTTCTATAGAAATGTTGTTCTATCGTCAACTTTAATATAGAAATGTTGTCCTATCTACAACTTTTCTATAGAAATGTTATCCTATCTTCAACTTTTCTATAGAAATGTTGTCGTCAACTTTTCTATTGAAATGTTGTCCTATCTTCAACTTTTCTATAGAAATGTTGTCATCAACTTTTCTATTGAAATGTTGTCCTATCGTCAACTTTTCTATAGAAATGTTATCCTATCGTCAACTTTTCTATAGAAATGTTATCCTATCGTCAACTTTTCTATAGAAATGTTATCCTATTGTCAACTTTTCTATAGAAATGTTATCCTATCGTTAACTTTTCTATAGAAATGTTGTCTTTTAGTCGATTATTCTATGAAATGTCTTCATATCACCAAATTTTTTACAGAAAAAGAAATATACAAAATTTTGTAACCTGGTGTTAACAAATATTTAAGCTTACAAAATTATCAAATTTAAAATTAATGAGTTTCTTTTTTTATGTTCCACTTTTGAATGAAATACAACCCTAATGAATTTGTTTTTTTTTAGTAAAAGTTTAAAAAATTTTCTTTTTTGATGAATCCTGCAAGGATAAAAAACTTGAGTTTGTGTGTATTAGATTTGCTTAAATGTATAAAATTACAGTTACATTAAACATTAAAGATAATACCCACAAGTGTGCCACAAATGTTTTTTTCTTCGCGTTTTTTTAAGACTCAGAAAAAGTATTGTAGAAAAAAATTTTGGTGGGTTAAAACTGGGAAAAGTATCTTAAGCTAAAGTGGCTATAGGGTTGCCGTTTTTTTTAAATGTTTTTTTTTTTTTTTTTGTTGTGTTAATAAGGAAATTCTAAAAGACAAAAAAAGCTGAAATGAATTTACTTTGTCCCCACAGACATATAACATAACACTCCCCCTCACGCTATATTTAAGTCTTACAAAAAATGTCAGGGTATAACGAAGGAAAAAATTATCCTTGCGATAAGCAAAAGTAAAAGAGTTCTTGACTAAGGAACACACACAAAGAAAATTTTTTTTGAAGTCAGACAACTTTTCCTGAGAGCTATTAAAAATATATAAAAAATTACACAGATACGCGAAAAAGGAACCAGAAATGAAATTTGAATACGCTCGAAAAGCTTTAAGTAAGAAAAAATGTTGTTGTTTTTATTTTTTCTTTCATACTTTTACCCCTAACACTTTTTTCATCGAATGTTAGTTAAGGCACAGTGGTTCAAAGACAACAAAATTCGAATAATAATACATATTTCTATAGAAAAATGGATGATAGGTTAATATTTCTGTATAAAAGTTGACGATAAAATAACATTTTTATAGAAAAGTTGACGATAGGACAACATCTCTATAGAAATTTGACAATACGACAACATTTCTATTGAAAAGTTGACGGTAGGACAACATTTCTATAGAAAAGTTGATGATAAGACAACATTTCTATAGAAATGCTGATGATAGCACAACATTTTTATAGAAAAGTTGATGACAAGACAACATTTCTATAGAAAAGTTGACGATAGGACGCCATTTCTGTAAAAAAGTTGACGATAGGAAGATATTTCTATAGAAAAGTTGACGATAGGAAGACATTTCTATAGAAAAGTTGACGATAGGAAGACATTTCTATAGAAAAGTTGACGATAGGAAGACATTTCTATAGAAAAGTTGACGATAGGAAGACATTTCTATAGAAAAGTTGACGATAGGAAGACATTTCTATAGAAAAGTTGACGATAGGAAGACATTTCTATAGAAAAGTTGACGATAGGAAGACATTTCTATAGAAAAGTTGACGATAGGAAGACATTTCTATAGAAAAGTTGACGACAGGAAGACATTTCTATAGAAAAGTTGACGATAGGAAGACATTTCTATAGAAAAGTTGACGATAGGAAGACATTTCTATAGAAAAGTTGACGATAGGAAGACATTTCTATAGAAAAGTTGACGATAGAAAGACATTTCTATAGAAAAGTTGACGATAGGAAGACATTTCTATAGAAAAATTGACGATAGGACAACATTTATATAGAAAAGTTGACGATAGGACAACATTTATATAGAAAAGTTGACGATAGGATAACATTTCTATAGAAAAGTTGACGATAGGACAACATCTCTATAGAAAAGTTGACGATAGGACAACGTTTCTATTGAAAAGTTGACGATAGGACAACATTTCTATAGAAAAGTTGACGATAGGACAACTTTTCTATAGAAAAGTTGACGATAGGACAACTTTTCTATAGAAAAGTTGACGATAGGAAGATTTTCTATAGAAAAGTTGACGATAGGACAACATTTCTATAGAAAAGTTGACGATAGGACAACATTTCTATAGAAAAGTTGACGATAGGACAACATTTCTATAGAAAGGTTGACGATAGGACAACATTTCTATAGAAAAGTTGACGATAGGACAACATTTCTATAGAAAAGTTGACTAAAGTTGCCGATAGGAAGACATTTCTAAAGAAAAATTGACGATAGAACAAAATTTCAATAAAAAAGTTGACGATAGGACAACATTTCTTCAAAAAAGTTTAACAAAGAAAGAGTTTTCTATTAAAAAGTTGAACAAAGGAAGAGTTTTTCTATAGAAAAGTTGACCAAATGAAGAGTTTTCTATAGAAAAGTTGACCAAAGGAAGAGTTTTCTATAGAAAAGTTGACCAAAGGAAGAGTTTTCTATAGAAAAGTTGACCAAATGAAGAGTTTTCTATAGAAAAGTTGACCAAAGGAAGAGTTTTCCATAGAAAAGTTGACCAAAGGAAGATTTTTCTATAGAAAAGTTGACCAAAGGAAGAGTTTTCTATAGAAAAGTTGACCAAAAGAAGAGTTTTCTATAGAAAAGTTGACCAAAGGAAGAGTTTTCTATAGAAAAGTTGACCAAAGGAAGAGTTTTCTATAGAAAAGTTGACCAAAGGAAGAGTTTTCTATAGAAAAGTTGACCAAAGGAAGAGTTTTCTATAGAAAAGTTGACCAAAAGAAGAGTTTTCTATAGAAAAGTTGACCAAAGGAAGAGTTTTCTATAGAAAAGTTGACCAAAGGAAGAGTTTTCTATAGAAAAGTTGACCAAAAGAAGAGTTTTCTATAGAAAAGTTGACCAAATGAAGAGTTTTCTATAGAAAAGTTGACCAAAGGAAGAGTTTTCCATAGAAAAGTTGACCAAAGGAAGATTTTTCAATAGAAAAGTTGACCAAAGGAAGAGTTTTCTATAGAAAAGTTGACCAAAAGAAGAGTTTTCTATAGAAAAGTTGACCAAAGGAAGAGTTTTCTATAGAAAAGTTGACCAAAGGAAGAGTTTTCTATAGAAAAGTTGACCAAAGGAAGAGTTTTCTATAGAAAAGTTGACCAAAAGAAGAGTTTTCTTTAGAAAAGTTGACCAAAGGAACAGTTTTCTATAGAAAAGTTGACGAAAGAAAAAGTTTTCTATAGAAAAGTTGACCAAAGGAAAAGTTTTCTATAGAAAAGTTGACCAAAGAAAGAGTTTTCTATAGAAAAGATGACGAAGAGAAGAGTTTTCTATAGAAAAGATGACGAAGAGAAGAGTTTTCTATAGAAAAGTTAACTTTTTCCTAGAAAAAACGACGACAGGAAAACTTTTTCTATAGAAAAATTATGATAGGAATAGAAATTTGATGATAGAAAGACTTTTCTATAAATTATTTTTTGCTTTCCATTATATTGATTGAGTTGGATTTTGTAAAAATATTATCAATAAATGAATACAAACAATTTAAAAATCCTTAAAAAATTTCTGTAATTCCGTTTCCTCCAAAAAAAGCCCTTAAGTAAATGTTCTATCTAAACCCCAACAACTTCATCTCTTCAGAAAAGAAAAACGATGTTGAGTTTAAAAGAAATTAATGAAAATAAATAAAAAACGAAATGAAGAAAAAAATTTAAATTGCCTTTTAACTTTTCTACTCCTTCCTTTCAAAAGAGTTAATATTGATTTCAACAGCGAAACAAGAAAAACAAATAAAGTCGAAGAGCCAAAACCAAATTTACAAGAAAAAATACTAAGGAAAATGAAATGAAAATTACAACAACAAAAGAGTAAGCTTAAAAACAACAACATCAGCGACTACAACTCCTTGTTGGCAACACAATCCTTAAAATTCCAACAACATAAACAACAAACATCATCATCATCAGGAGTAGCAGCAGCAGAGAGTGGCAAACAGCAAAAAAAAATTATAATGAAAAAAAATTTTAAATACTAGAACAACAAAAAAAGAGTGGAGGAGGCTCATTTAGGATTTTTGTGTGTTCCTTCGAGAAATATACAGTCGAAGAATAAAAAATTCATGTAATAAGTTAAAGAGGAAAAAAAGCTTAATGGCAAAAAATGAGGGTGGCACATTCAGTTTTTTTTATTATTGTGTATACACAATTTTTTTAATGAATCCTTTTTTTGTTCTGATGCCTACTACACCCGTTGGGTAGTTAAGAAATGAATACAAATACTGACACACACACACACAGATCTCTATAAATGAGGAAGTAAAAGCAAAAAATGCCAAGAAGGATTCAAAATACTAAAGAATAACCCAAAGAAATTAAATTAACAACGTCAAAATTAGAGTTGACGATAGAAAAGGATGATAATGATGATGACGATAGTGATTGTAGATATTATAAGGTTTATGATAAACATAATTTTATAGGTACTAAAAAAGTTTTTGTACAAAAAGCAGAAATGTAACTTTTACCGGGAAGAATATTTTGTGAAACTATAAAATATTGGGATCTTAAAAGATCCCTCAAATGACCAATAAAAATGTCTTCACACCGTAAACTATTCTTTACAAATGTTTTCCTATCATCATATTTTTTATAGAAAAGTTTTGCTACCGCCAACTTTTATATAGAAATGCCTCCATATCTACAACTTTTCTTAAAAAACGTCTTCCTATCATCAACTTTTCTATAGAAATGTCCTCCCATCGTTCAACTTTTCTATAGAAATGTCCTCCTATCGTCAACTTTTCTATAGAAATGTTTTCCTATCGTCAATTTTCATATAGCAAAGTTTTCCTATCTTCAAATTTTCTATAGCAAAATCTTCCTATTGTTAACTTTTTTATAGCAAAGTCTTCCTATTGTCAACTTTTCTACAGCAAAGTCTTCCTATCGTCAACTTTTCTATAGCAAAGTCTTCCTATTGTCAACATTTTTATAAACAAGTCTTCCTATTGTCAACTTTACTATAGAAATGACTTCCTATTGTCAAGTTTTCTATAACAAAGTCTTCCTATCGTAAACTTTTCTACAAAAAAGACTTCCTATCGTCAACTTTTCTATAGCAAAGTCTTCCTATCGTCAACTTTTCTATAGCAAAATCTTCCTATCGTCAACTTTTCTATAGCAAAGTCTGCCTATCGTCAACTTTTCTATAGAAAAGTCTTCCTATCGTCAACTTTTCTATAGCAAAGTCTTCCTATCATCAACTTTTCTATAAAAATGTTTTGCTATCGTAAACTTTCTATAGAAATGTCTTCCTAAATATCATCCAGTTTTCTATAGAAACGTTGTCCTATCGTAAACTTTCTATAGAAATGTCTTCCTATCATCAAGTTTTCTATAGAAATGTTGTCCTATCGTAAACTTTTTATAGAAATATCTTCCTATCGTAAACTTTTCTAAAGAAATATCTTCCTATCGTCAACGTTTCTATAGAAATGTCTTCATATCGTCAACTTTTCTATAGAAATGTCTTCCTATCGTCAACTTTTCTATAGAAATGTCTTCCTATCGTCAACTTTTCTATAGAAATGTCTTCCTATCGTCAACTTTTCTATAGAAATGTCTTCCTATCGTCAACTTTTCTATAGAAATGTCTTCCTATCGTCAACTTTTCTATAGAAATGTCTTCCTATCGTCAACTTTTCTATAGAAATGTCTTCCTATCGTCAACTTTTCTATAGAAATGTCTTCCTATCGTCAACTTTTCTATAGAAGTGTCTTCCCATCGTCAACTTTTTTATAGAAATGTCTTCCTATCGTCAACTTTTCTATAGAAATGTCTTCCTATCATCAACTTTTCTATAGAAATGTCTTCCTATCGTCAACTTTTCTATAGAAATGTCCTCCTATCGTCAACTTTTCTATAGAAATGTTTTCCTATCGTCAATTTTCATATAGCAAAGTTTTCCTATCTTCAAATTTTCTATAGCAAAATCTTCCTATTGTTAACTTTTTTATAGCAAAGTCTTCCTATTGTCAACTTTTCTACAGCAAAGTCTTCCTATCGTCAACTTTTCTATAGCAAAGTCTTCCTATTGTCAACATTTTTATAAACAAGTCTTCCTATTGTCAACTTTACTATAGAAATGACTTCCTATTGTCAAGTTTTCTATAACAAAGTCTTCCTATCGTAAACTTTTCTACAAAAAAGACTTCCTATCGTCAACTTTTCTATAGCAAAGTCTTCCTATCGTCAACTTTTCTATAGCAAAATCTTCCTATCGTCAACTTTTCTATAGCAAAGTCTGCCTATCGTCAACTTTTCTATAGAAAAGTCTTCCTATCGTCAACTTTTCTATAGCAAAGTCTTCCTATCATCAACTTTTCTATAAAAATGTTTTGCTATCGTAAACTTTCTATAGAAATGTCTTCCTAAATATCATCCAGTTTTCTATAGAAACGTTGTCCTATCGTAAACTTTCTATAGAAATGTCTTCCTATCATCAAGTTTTCTATAGAAATGTTGTCCTATCGTAAACTTTTTATAGAAATATCTTCCTATCGTAAACTTTTCTAAAGAAATATCTTCCTATCGTCAACGTTTCTATAGAAATGTCTTCATATCGTCAACTTTTCTATAGAAATGTCTTCCTATCGTCAACCTTTCTATAGAAATGGCTTCTTGTCGTCAACTTTTCTATAGAAATGTCTTCCTATCGTCAACTTTTCTATAGAAATGTCTTCCTATCGTCAACTTTTCTATAGAAATGTCTTCTTATCGTCAACTTTTCTATAGAAATGTCTTCCTATCGTCAACTTTTCTATAGAAATGTCTTCCTATCGTCAACTTTTCTATAGAAATATTGTCCTATCGTCAACTTTTCTACAGAAATATTGTCCTATCGTCAACTTTTCTATAGAAATATTGTCCTATCGTCAACTTTTCTATAGAAATATTGTCCTATCGTCAACTTTTCTATAGAAATGTTGTCCTATCGTCAACTTTTCTATAGAAATATTGTCCTATCGTCAACTTTTCTATAGAAATATTGTCCTATCGTCAACTTTTCTATAGAAATGTTCTCCTATCGCCAACTTTTCTATAGAAATGTTGTGTTATCGTCAACTTTTCTATAGAAATGTTATCCTATCGTCAACTTTTCTATAGAAATGTTGTCCTATCGTCAACTTTTCTATAGAAATGTTGTTCTATCGTCAACTTTTCTATAGAAATGTTGTTCTATCGTCAACTTTTCTGTAAAAATTTTGTCCTATCGTCAACTTTTCTATAAAAATATTGTCCTATCGTCAACTTTTCTATAGAAATATTGTCGTATCGTCAACTTTGCTATAGAAATGTTGTCCTTTCGTCAACTTTCTATAGAAATGTTGTCCTATCTTCAACTTTGCTATAGAAATGTGGTCTTATCGTCAACTTTTCTATAGAAATGTTGTCGTATCATAAACGTTTCTGTGGAAAGGTTTTCGGTTAGTCAACTTGTCTATAGAAAAGTTGTGTCACACTGTTCTATCGTTACTACTTTGGAATGTGCTCTAATGAAATAAGGGAACTTGTTCCTGAAACTCGAATTTTTCTACGCAATACACGTCTGTCTGTTAGAGCTCATCCCTTTGTAGTCGATTGGCCAGTAGACAGAACAACACACTACAGAGAAAATTCTTTCTTTAGCCGTACAGTTCGTATGTGGAATTTACTTCCCGCAGAAATTTTCCCTGCCAGTTGCAATATAGGGAAGTTCAAATCAAATGTCCATAAACACTACTCCATCTATCCACCCTCCCATAACCTATTTTCCTAGTTCCAACACAATGCATTGCATAAGTAGGGGTCATCCCCTGAGTGCTGGTCCTAAATAAAAAAAAAAAAAAAAAAAAAGAAAAGAAAATCACAAAAAAGGAAACGTTTTAATAATTTGAAATGTGCAAAGTGACAAAACGTGTCTATGAATTTTTGAGTTTTTTTCTTTCTGATTTTTCTGTTACTTGGGCTAAAGCAGAAAAAGTCCTAATTGTTAGAACATTCTTCTTCTCCAGACGGTTTCATGACTATATACGACTTGAGAATATCTTTTGTTAGAATTATTAGATATTTTCCAGTGATAATTTATGCTTAATAATGATTTAGACTCTTTTATAAATATTTTTATTTATTTGCAACTCTTTCTTTTTTTGGAAAGTACTTGAAAGATGATAAAGGATTTGATGATTAAGATAAGACACGGAGACATTCATCTTTGTAGAGTGTATCACTGAATATCTAAGTATACTCGGTTGATAGAATTGTAAGTAATTGTCTGCAGAATTTAAAAACTTTTTTTCATATTGATTTGAAAAATAATTATCTAATAAATTTAGAAAAGAGTTTCCTTTTTATTCTAATAAATCCTAAATCTATTTTCTTTGTCTAAGTAATAGTCATTTCCCAAGTATCAACACTTCCATTTCATCTGACAACTTATTTTTATTTTAATCGATTTCTAATAGAGTCTTTCTGCAATTGACACACTCACCCAAAAAGCAGAAAAACGCCTAAAAGCACACATCACTAAATTTCTAATAAAACCCATAAATAAATCACAAATACATGCTCGCATACAACACAAAGTAAAAACCTGCATAAGACTAAAGGACATTAGAACTTACATCCGTTTGAAGTGTCCAAACAATAAGAAGAAGCAGACAAGCTAACAATAAAATTACAAAACAAACTAATATCGTACAAATCTAAATAAATATTTCGTGCCTCTGAAAAAAATCTCAAAAAAAAACTAAAACACGTGTAACATTTTTTTTTAACCAGCAGCAAAAAAAGTCATGAAAATAAAAAAAAAGGAATTATAAAGAAATAACATTAAAATAATTGTCAATTGGCAAATTGATTTGTACCTGTGTGTGAATAATCCCTACTTACAACTCCAAATTCATAGTAACCACTACCCCAACTCCCTTGGACACCCACACCCATATCCAAATCTTAAACACACTTTCTCTTCATTTTTTGTTGTTGTCATGTTTTTTTATAAACATAACGGAAATAACTTGAAAATACACACTCACATATACACAAACTACAACACGTGCTAGTGACCTTTAAATTTTCCTCAAAAAAAAATTGTAATAACTTTTAATATGAATCCAAAGATTTGGTTTTAAGGTGAGTTTTTATTTTTAAGGCTTAAATACTTTATGCAAACACTACTTCCAAACAAAAAACGAGGTCAGTTCAACAGTAGCTTGGACAGAAGAAAAACAGATGGAAAAGTTGACCAAAGGATAACTTTATCACAGAAACGATAACCAAAAAAGACTTTACTATAGAAAGCTGACCGAATGCTAACGATACGACCCATTTCTATAGAAAAGATGACGATAGGACAACACTTCTATAGAAAAGTTGATGATAGGACAACACTTCTATAGAAAAGTTGATGATAGGACAACATTTCTATAGAAAAGTTGACGATAGAAAGACATTTCTATAAAAAGTTGACGATAGGACAATGTTTCTATAGA
This sequence comes from Stomorhina lunata, assembly GCA_933228675.1. Taxonomy (NCBI): domain Eukaryota; kingdom Metazoa; phylum Arthropoda; class Insecta; order Diptera; family Rhiniidae; genus Stomorhina; species Stomorhina lunata. The sequence goes on along the minus strand of OW121744.1, from coordinate 111,197,271 downwards.
AAAGTTGATGATAAGAAGACATTTCTGTAAAAAAGTTGACGAAAAGACAACATTTCTATAGAAAAGTTGACGATAGGACAACATTTCTATAGAAAAGTTGTCTATAGGACAACATTTCTATAGAAAAGTTGAAGATAGGACAACATTTCTATAGAAAAATTGACGATAGAAAGACATTTCTATAGAAAAGTTGACGATAGGACAACATTTCTATAGAAAAGTTGGCGATAGGACAACATTTCTATAGAAAAGTTGACGATAGGACAACATTTCTATAGAAAAGTTGACGATAGGACAACATTTCTATAGAAAAGTTGACGATAGGACAACATTTCTATAGAAAAGTTGACGATAGGGCAGCATTTCTATAGAAAAGTTGACGATAGGACAACATTTCTATAGAAAAGTTGACGATAGGACAACATTTCTATAGAGAAGTTGACGATAGGACAACATTTCTATAGAAAAGTTGACGATAGGACAACATTTCTATAGAAAATTGACGATAGGACAACATTTCTATAGAAAAGTTGACGATAGGACAACATTTCTATAGAGAAGTTGACGATAGGACAATATTTCTATAGAAAAGTTGACGATAGGACAACATTTATATAGAAAAGTTGACGATAGGACAACATTTCTATAGAAAAGTTGACGATAAGAAGACATTTCTATAGAAAAGTTGACGATAGGAAGACATTTTTATAGAAAAGTTGACAATAGAAAGACATTTCTATAGAAAAGTTGACGATAGGAAGACATTTCTATAGAAAAGTTGACAATAGGAAGACATTTCTATAGAAAAGTTGACGATAGGAAGACATTTTTATAGAAAAGTTGACGATAGGAAGACATTTTTATAGAAAAGTTGACGATAGGAAGACATTTTTATAGAAAAGTTGACGATAGGAAGACATTTCTATAGAAAAGTTGACGATGGGAAGATATTTCTATAGAAAAGTTGACGATAGGAAGACATTTCTATAGAAAAGTTGACGATAGGAAGACATTTCAATAGAAAAGTTGACGATAGGAAGACATTTCTATAGAAAAGTTGACGAGATGAAGCCTTGAATTTTACAAGTCCTTTTCTGTTGACCTCTTTAATATGTTACCAAAAGTATATCCTTTTATAAAATTGTTTTTTGATAAACACAGCAGGATTTTTTGTTTGTTTTCATTATGCCTTTGACCTTAACTACAAATCATTTACTAGTTTATTATCCATCCCATACGCACACACATGTATTAAAAAGCGAGTCCCTGTATATGTGTGTCTGTGTATTTACAGGATTTAATAGAACAGCTTATGGTTTGTCTTTGAAATAAGGCCACTTCCGTTTTCCGGTTACTTTAACTTTCTAGTTACGTGAGTTTGTTTGTGTTTACACACATACTAGTATGATTGTGTATTTGTAAAATTATAAATATGTGTGTATGTGAAGTTATTGAAGTTTGTGTTACAAATTCTGGTATAAATTCGAAAAAAAAAACAATTTGTTTTTTAGTTTTATAGGCTTTTATTTTCGGAGAAATGTCTATGGGAGTCTTCTGGCTTTCTAACACATGTGTTTTTCCATCTCTTGTTTATCTGTGTTTGTTTAAGTTTGGGCACACGAGTCTTCTGTATGTGTCTTTCACAATATTTGCTTAATTTTTTGTGCCAATATTTGATTGATATGTCAACAAACCGCTTGACTTTAACTGAAATGATCTAAATGTCCTGGGTTTTTCCTCTCCGCTCCCTAAATGATTTTTATCGTACAGATTTGATCAAATGATTAAAAAGTTTTTCTTGGGGCTTTTTATGGGAACAATTAAATATTTGTTTACTTTTAGAAAAAGCTTAAAGTCAATTGATTTACCGAATGATTAAAAATTATTTTCCCAATATCCATAGAAAATTTTTGAACGAAAATGTTTCTATAGAAAAATTTTTTTAACGAAAATTTTTCTATAGAAAAATTTTTTTAACGAAAATTTTTCTATAGAAAAATTTTTTTAACGAAAATTTTTTATAGAAAAAATTTTCAACGAAAATTTTTCTATAGAAAAAATTTTTTTATAAAAATTTTCCGAAAGAAAAAGTTTTTAACGAAAATTTTTCTATAGAAAAAATTTTTTAAAAAAAAATTTTCTATAGAAAAAATTTTTAAAAAAAAAAATTTCTATAGAAAAAATTTTTTAAAAAAAAATTTTCTATAGAAAAAATTTTTTATCGAAAATTTTTCTATAGAAAAAATTTTTTTACGAAAATTTTCTATAGAAAAAATTTTTTAACGAAAAATTTTCTATAGAAAAAATTTTTTAACGAAAATTTTTCTTTAGAAAAAAATTTTTAACGAAAATTTTTCTATAAAAAAAAATTTTTAACGAAAATTATTCTATAGATAAAATTTTTTAACGAAAATTTTTCTATAGAAAAATTTTTTTAACGTAAATTTTTCTATAGAAAAATTTTTTTAACGAAAATTTTTCTATAGAAAAATTTTTTTTAACGAAAATTTTTCTATAGAAAAATTTTTTTTAACGAAAATTTTTCTATAGAAAAATTTTTTTTAACGAAAATTTTTCTATAGAAAATTTTTTTTAACGAAAATTTTTCTATAGAAAAATTTTTTTAACGGAAATTTTTCTATAGAAAAATTTTTTTAACGAAAATTTTTCTATAGAAAAATTTTTTTAACGAAAATTTTTCTATAGAAAACGAAAATTTTTCTATAGAAAAATTTTTTTAACGAAAATTTTTCTATAGAAAAATTTTTTTAACGAAAATTTTTCTATAGAAAAATTTTTTTAACGAAAATTTTTCTATAGAAAAATTTTTTTAACGAAAATTTTTCTATTGAAAAATTTTTTTAACGAAAATTTTTCTATAGAAAAATTTTTTTAACGAAAATTTTTCTATAGAGAAATTTTTTTAACGAAAATTTTTCTATAGAAAAATTTTTTTAACGAAAATTTTTCTATAGAAAAATTTTTTTAACGAAAATTTTTCTATAGAAAAATTTTTTTAACGAAAATTTTTCTATAGAAAAATTTTTTTAACGAAAATTTTTCTATAGAGAAATTTTTTTAATGAAAATTTTTCTATAGAAAAATTTTTTTAACGAAAATTTTTCTATAGAAAAATTTTTTTAACGAAAATTTTTCTATAGAAAAATTTTTTTAACGAAAATTTTTCTATAGAAAAATTTTTTTAACGAAAATTTTTCTATAGAAAAATTTTTTTAACGAAAATTTTTCGTTAAAAAAATTTTTCTATAGAAAAATTTTTTTACCGAAAATTTTTCTATAGAAAAATTTTTTTAACGAAAATTTTTCTATAGAAAAATTTTTTTAACGAAAATTTTTCTATAGAAAAATTTTTTTAACGAAAATTTTTCTATAGAAAAATTTTTTTAACGAAAATTTTTCTATAGAAAAATTTTTTTAACGAAAATTTTTCTATAAAAAAATTTTTTTAACGAAAATTTTTCTATAGAAAAATTTTTTTAACGAAAATTTTTCTATAGAAAAAATTTTTTAACGAAAATTTTTCTATAGAAAAATTTTTTTAACGAAAATTTTTCTATAGAAAAATTTTTTAACGAAAATTTTTCTATAGAAAAATTTTTTTAACGAAAATTTTTCTATAGAAAAATTTTTTTAACCAAAATTTTTCTATAGAAAAATTTTTTTAACCAAAATTTTTCTATAGAAAAATTTTTTTAACGAAAATTTTTCGATAGAAAAATTTTTTTAACGAAAATTTTTCGATAGAAAAATTTTTTTAACGAAAATTTTTCGATAGAAAAATTTTTTTAACGAAAATTTTTCTATAGAAAAAATTTTTTAACGAAAATTTTTCTATAGAAAAAATTTTTTAACGAAAATTTTTCTATAGAAACAATTTTTTAACGAAAATTTTTCTGTAGAAATTTTTCTTAACCAAAATTTTTCTATAGAAAAATTTTTGTAACCTTAACATTTCTATAGAAAAACTTTTTTTAGCCAAAATTATCTATAGAACAATATTTTAATCCAAAATTTTTTAATCCAAAATTTTTTAATCCAAAATTTTTTTAACAAAAATTTGTTTATAGAAAAATTTTGTTTAATCAAAATTTTTCTATAGAAAAATTTTTTTAACCAAAATTTTTTAATAGAAAAATTTTTAACCAAAATTTTTCTACAGAATTTTAAATTAAAACCCCCTTTAAGTATGCTGTACTTTTTATAACTTTTAAATTTACAACTGCTTGAAATTAGTAAGACTTTCGTATAAAACTCTAATTTGATTAAAAATCTTCCTCTCGTTAAAAAAAATCAATAAATATTTAAAATTCCTTCTTACTAATACACACACACTCTGCTATACCCTGAAACAATATCCTTAGCTTCCTTTTACCCATAGTCACTTACAGTTAAACGTAACGAGTTTCTGATTCATTTGTATTTGAATTTCGTATACATTTCCAGCCACCATTTCAAATCATTCAAAATCTCAAAGGCTTCATTTAGGTTTATTTTAACTCTTATCTCTTGCATATTTTTCAAATTATTAAGGATATTTGGAAATATCTAAAAATGCTTTTAAATTATTTTTCATTACAACAAACTGTATCTCATTATAGGAAAAAAGTGTATTTGAAAAAAAATTGTTCAGGATTTGAAGTCACCCCTCGCGTCTGTCTAACATTAATAACTTCCAACAAAAAACAACGGCATCAGTTGAAAAAAGTCATACCCGTCGAAGTATTTTTTTTTTTATTCCTTCCTCTGCCTTTAAAATTTTTCAGTTAGTGTTGCCTTAATTCCTTATCCTTTAAAATGTTCATCTGTGTAATTTTTTTTCGAATTAGAATTTTTTGTATTTTGAAACATGCAAAGTTTTAACTGACACTCATTCATTTCGTTGTTTCTACTCCATAAATTATTGCGATTAAACTTTATATTTTAACTCTTACTTTGCATGCCACAGGATATGGTTTTATTCGCCAAGGATATTAAAGTTTTTGTAATAAAAAATGTAATAAATGCGTGTGTGGTGGCTAAAGAAAGGATTTATATCATATTTTGCATGTTAAAGGGGTTCAGTCATTTTGTAACTAGACTTTCGTGAGAATTTGGAATATATGAAGGATACTCAAAAGGAAAGGCAATAGTTTTTAATAAAAAGTGAGTTAAATTAAATTATTCTAGTTTGTACTAATCTAATGACAGATTGGTACATCTCCGATCATGGAACAATATTCTTTAACGATCCTTAATTTATACTATAGTTCTTGTAAAAATAATGCTCCTCAAAGTATGCTTTCATTTTTAAGTTGTCTTAAATGCTCCCTAAAATATGCTGTATTTTCCTGAATCCCCAGTTCAACAGAGTCTAATTCTGGGTCATAATTATTGAAAGCACTTAAAAATTTTCTAAAACTTAGAAAATTTCCTGTAACAATAGAAATCTAAAAAAGTCTCCATTTAAAAGGGAAGAAATTAGTATAAATTTAAACAGATTTTCTCTTAATAAATTAAGAAAAAATCCAAATATTACAAAAAAAACTTGACTGATTTTTTAAGTATCTCCCTATAGAAAACATAACAAAAACCTACAAAACCCAAAAGCAGTTTTAATTATATGCCAAAAATTAAACCGATTTGACAAGTATTCAAATCTGTAGACTAACAGAAAAAACTAACCCTTTGAGAATTACCTATCAATTTTTTTTTTTTTTGCTATGACAAAATTTTAAAATCAAAATCTTGTTTTTCTAGTTTCATGGCAGGACGAAAAAATCCTTTCACCATAACTCAGGGGGGTAATTTTTTTTCGGCTTGATAAACAAATTAGAAGTTGTGACGTTGTCAGGACATTCGGTTGTTGTTTTTTTCTTTATTTAAAATTTTTTTTTTTTTTGATTCATAGCCGATTTTGAGAACAATAAAAAATTGTTTTTAATGAAATTGAAAGTAGGAAAAAAATGTATACCATAATCAGTCACCCCTCAATATTTCTGGGTACAGCATTCAACTCTTTTTTTTTTTTGAGTTGTCTACATGTAGCTTGAGGATTGCTGTTGTTAGAGAAAAAAAATAGGAATTAAGGGAACTATAGTCGATAAATGACGACTGAAACAAATTTTTGCTTTCTAATGAGATTTTAGTCTTAGTATAGCCCTTTACTCAGACTATAGTCCGACTATTGCCTAAAGCACAGTCTACAATTACAGTAAAATTCTTAAGTCAGACTATAGTCTAATTGAAGGCTACAGTAAGACTTAAGTCAAAATATAGAACTTATTTATACTAAAAGCCTTACTATTGTCTCAGAATAGGTATAAAGTCAGATACTAATCTATGTAAAGGACTTTAGTCTATGACTAATGTCAACTTTCTTCCAGATGTCTATGTATTAGTAAGAAGAAAATTAAAATATTTATAAATTTTTTTAACATGAATTTTTTTCAATAAGAATTTTATGCAAAAGTCTTACTGATATAAGGCAATTGTACCTCTAAAATCTGTTTTTTAAAAAGTACAGCATACTTCGCAGGCGTTTGATTTTAAAAAAATTTGAAGCATACTTTAAGGATGATTTAATATTATACAAAATTATATGAAATATACAGATCTCAGTTCAAGAATATACACATATTTTAGCTGCGATGGATATGATATGTTTTTCTGTCATCAACTTTTTTATAGAAATATCTTTCTATCATCAACTTTTCTATAGCAATGTCTTTCTCTCATCAACATTTCTATAGAAATGTCTTTCTATCGTCAACTTTTTTATAAAAATGTCTTCCTAAAGTCAACTTTTCTATAGAAATGTCTTCCCAATGTCAACTTTTCTATAGAAATGTCTTCCCAATGTCAACTTTTCTATAGAAATGTCTTTCTGTCATAAACTTTTCTATAGAAATGTCTTCCTAACGTCAACTTTTCTATAGAAATATCTTACTTATGTCATCTTTTCTATAGAAATATTTTCCTAACGTCAACTTTTCTATAGAAATGTCTTTCCAACTTCAACTTTTCTATAGAAATGTTTTTCTCTCATCAACTTTTTTATAGAAATGTTGCCCCATCTTCAACGTTTCTATAAAAATGTCTTCCTAACGTCAACTTTTTTATATAAAAATGGCTTCCTAACGTTAACTTTTCTATAGAAAAATCTTCCTTATTTCATCTTTTCTATAGAAATATCTTCCTAACGTCAACTTTTCAATAGAAATGCCTTCCTAACGCCAACTTTTCTTTAGAAATGTCTTCCCAACTTCAACTTTTCTATAGAAATGTCATTCTCTCATCAACTTTTTTATAGAAATGTTGCCCCATCGTCAACTTTTCTATCGAAATATCTCCCTAACATCAACTTTTCTATAAAAATGTCTCCTAACGTCAACTTTTCTATAGAAATATCTTCCTAACATCACATGTTCTATAGAAATATCTTCCTCACGTCAACTGTTCTATAGAAATGTTGTCCTATCGTCAACTTTTGTATAGAAATGTTGTCCTATCGTCAACTCTTCTAAAGAGATGTTGTCCTATCGTCAACTTTTCTAAAGAGATGTTGTCCTATCGTCAACTTTTCTAAAGAAATGTTGTCCTATCGTCAACTTTTCTATAGAAATGTTGTCCTATCGTCAACTTTTCTATAGATATGTTGTCCTATCATCAATTTTTCTATAGAAATGTTGTCCTATCGTCAACTTTTCTACAGAAATGTTGTCCTATCGTCAACTTTTCTATAGATATGTTGTCCTATCATCAATTTTTCTATAGAAATGTTGTGCTATCGCCAACTTTTCTATGGAAATGTTGTCCTATCGTCAACTTTTCTAAAATGTTGCCCCATCGTCAACTTTTCTATCGCAATATCTCCCTAACATCAACTTTTCTATAAAAATGTCTCCTAACGTCAACTTTTCTATAGAAATATCTTCCTAACGTCACATTTTCTATAGAAATATCTTCCTCACGTCAACTGTTCTATAGAAATGTTGTCCTATCGTCAACTTTTGTAAAGAAATGTTGTCCTATCGTCAACTTTTGTATAGAAATGTTGTTTTATCGTCAACTCTTCTAAAGAGATGTTGTCCTATCGTCAACTTTTCTAAAGAAATGTTGTCCTATCGTCAACTTTTCTATAAAAATGTTGTCCTATCGTCAACTTTTCTATAGATATGTTGTCCTATCATCAATTTTTCTATAGAAATGTTGTCCTATCGTCAACTTTTCTATAAAAATGTTGTCCTATCGTCAACTTTTCTATAGATATGTTGTCCTATCATCAATTTTTCTATAGAAATGTTGTCCTATCGTCAACTTTTCTATAGATATGTTGTCCTATCATCAATTTTTCTATAGAAATGTTGTGCTATCGTCAACTTTTCTATAGAAATGTTGTCCTATCGTCAACTTTTCTAAAATGTTGTCCTATCGTCAACTTTTCTATGGAAATGTCTTCCCACCGTCAACTTTTCTATAGAAGTGTCTTCATTTGACCATCTGTAGGGTATCATTCTTTTTCTCTGTTTTCCAAAAAAAGTCTGCACATGACTTTTTTTTCAAATATTAAAAACTTAATTTTTTTTTGTTCGCATTCAATTGTAAGTATCATTGTATCCTGTGGATAGAATTCGCAACCCTTTTATCCCTTGAGAAAAAAACAAGTCTTAATTCAAATTTTTAACTTGCTGAAAGGGTTTTTATATTTATAACAAATAAAACTGTGTTTTTATTTTGTATTTAAATTTTTTGTGAATAAATCATCTTTGGTTAATTTGCATATTGTGTGTGTGCTCGTTTTTTTTTAAACTATTTTGAGGGTATTCGATTTTTTTCATAATCCAAAAAAAAAAGTAATACCGTTGTGTGGGCTTTTAAATACAAATGCTTGCATTTTCTCTGTCTTTGTGTGTGTGTGTATGTATGTATGTGACTGAATCCTTTTTGCTAGAATATCCATGTACTTTTTTCTATGGGGTTTCTTTAGTGTTTTTGAATTATTTGTTAGAATCCTTTTGTATTTGACAAGTGAATATTCATGTTTTCTTGTTTTCTATTTCTTTGTTTAGTTTCTTTTTTTTATTGTTCGTTCGGTCTATTTAGACCAGGCAAGGGTTAAAAGTTGCGTGTGCCTGCATATTTTTTTTTGTCGATGCTGATAGTCAGGGTCTGTGAGTTTTTTTGGTTGATTTTGAAAAAAAAAAACGTGGGTACTTAAACATGTGCTGAAGCAGAAATTTGGTATTTTTTGCTTTATTAAATTTGTAAAGCTTGAAAATAATATCAATTTTTTTTGGTGCATATTTTGTATTTACAGGGTAATTAGAAACCAAAAGACTGGCTAGCAAATGTTGAACAAGAAATGTTAAAAAAATAAAATAAATAAATTTTCTATAAAACATAGAAAATTTTGTAAAATTTTCTACAAAACATAGAAAATTTTTTTAAATTTTCTACAAAACATAGAAAATTTTGTAAAATTTTCTACAAAATTTTGTAAAATTTTCTACAAAATTTTGTAAAATTTTCTATAAAACATAGAAAATTTTCTATAAAACATAGAATTTTTTTTAATTTTCTGTAAAGCGTAAACAATTTTTTATTAATTTTTTTATAAAACATTGAACATTTTTAAAATTTTCTATAAAACATAGAAAATTTTGTAAATTTTTTTATTAAACATAGAAAATTTTATTAATTGAAGAATTTTTGCAAAACATAGAAAATTTTGTAAATTTTTTCTATAAAACATAGAAAATTTTGTAAAATTTTTTATAAAAAATAGAAATTTTTGTAAAATTTTCTATAAAAAAAAGAAAATTTTGTAAAATTTTCTATAAAAAAATAGAAAATTTTGTAAAATTTTCTATAAAAAAATAAAAAATTTTGTAAAATTTTCTATTAAAAATAGAAAATTTTGTAAATTTTTCTATAAAAATAGAAAATTTTGTAAAATTTTCTATTAAAAAATAGAAAATTTTGTAAAATTTTTAATAAAAATAGAAAAATTTTGTAAAATTTTCTATTAAAAGTAGAATATTTAGTAAAATTTTCTATAAAACATATAAAATTTTGTAAAACTTTCTATAAAACATAGTAAACTTTGTAAAACTTTCTATAAAACATAGTAAACTTTGTAAAACTTTCTATAAAACATAGAAAATTTTGGAAAATTTTCTATAAAACATAGAAAATTTTGGAAAATTTTCTATAAAACATAGAAAATTTTGCAAAATTTTCTATAAAACATAGAAAATTTTGCAAAATTTTCTATAAAACATAGAAAATTTTGGAAAATTTTCTATAAAACATAGAAAATTTTGCAAAATTTTCTATAAAACATAGAAAATTTTGGAAAATTTTCTATAAAACATAGAAAATTTTGCAAAATTTTCTATAAAACATAGAAAATTTTGCAAAATTTTCTATAAAACATAGAAAATTTTGCAAAATTTTCTATAAAACATAGAAAATTTTGCAAAATTTTCTATAAAACATAGAAAATTTTGCAAAATTTTCTATAAAACATAGAAAATTTTGCAAAATTTTCTATAAAACATAGAAAATTTTGCAAAATTTTCTATAAAACATAGAAAATTTTGCAAAATTTTCTATAAAACATAGAAAATTTTGCAAAATTTTCTATAAAACATAGAAAATTTTGCAAAATTTTCTATAAAACATAGAAAATTTTGCAAAATTTTCTATAAAACATAGAAAATTTTGCAAAATTTTCTATAAAACATAGAAAATTTTGCAAAATTTTCTATAAAACATAGAAAATTTTGCAAAATTTTCTATAAAAAATAGAAAATTTTGTAAAATTTTCTATAAAAAATAATAAATTTTTTAAAACATAGAAAATTTTGTAAAATTTTCAAAAAAATATAGAAAAATTTCTGTAAAACAGAAATTTTGTAAAATTTTTTATAAAACATAGAAATTTTTTTTTTTAATTTTCTATAAAACATAGAAAATTGTGTAAAATTTTTTATAAAACATAGAAAATTGTGTAAAATTTTTTATAAAACATAGAAAATTTTATATAATTTTCTATAGATCATAGAAAATTTTGTAAAATTTTCTATAAAACATAACAAATTTTGTAAAATTTTCCATAAAACATAGAAAATTTTTAAACATTTTCTATAAAAAAGAAAATTTTTTTAAATTTTCTATAAAACATAGAAAATTGTGTAAAGTTTTCTATAAAACATAGAAAATTTTATATAATTTTCTATAGATCATAGAAATTTTTTTTAAATTTTATATAAAACATAAAATTTTTGTAAAATTTTCCATAAAACATAGAAAATTTTTAAACATTTTCTATAAAAAAGAAAATATTTTTAAATTTTTTATAAAACATAGAAAATTGTGTAAAATTTTCTATAAAACATAGAAAATTTTATATAATTTTCTATAGATCATAGAAAATTTTTTTAAATTTTCTATAAAACATAGAAAATTTTGTAAAATTTTCTTTAAAACATAGAAAACTTTGTAAAATTTTCCATAAAACGTAGAAAATTTTTTAAACATTAAAATGTTTAAAAATTTTCTTTAAAACAGAAAATTTTGTAAAATTTTCTATAAATCATAGAAAATTTGGTAAAATTTTCTAAAAAAAAAAAATAGAAAATTTGGTAAAATTTTCTATAAAACATAAAAAATTTTGTAAAATTTTCAAAAAATGCAACACTTTTGAAAAACTTGTAATGATGGGACTTTTTTGTTTACAGTAAATATTAGGGCCCTTTTTCTTTGATTTTTATCCTTACCCCTTCATTAATCCGTCTCGTGTGTTGTTGTTGTTATTGTTCAAGTGTCACACATGTATTGAACCCAATAACGAATATGTTCGATTCCTTAAAGGACACAAATTGTTATCAGCTTGTTGCGCCTCTATCGCTCAAATCCACCGACAATTTAGTCAAATTACATGTGAGTAAAGTGAAGGGTTTTTCCCAATTGCCTTTGAGGGGTTAGCGAGTATGTGTGTAAGTTTATTTGCCCAAGGACATGTGTAAGTTACATCCTTAAAAAACCTAATAGAAAACGGTTAGTGTGTGTTTATTTTGTGATTTTTTTTATTGAGACGCATTTAGGCTGATTTTTATGAAAAAGAAATCATGTGAGTGAATCTGTTGAAAAGAAAGGGGTTGGGTGCCTTTTGCTTTAATGTGTGTTTGTTTCATATGTTATATGATGTTTATATCCTTTATTTGAGATCCTTTATTTGTTTCACTTAAAAATGTCATAGGTTTTTTATTGTATTTTATAGTGAGTAGTTTTTGTGCTATAATGAGACTTTTTTTTCTTATAATTTTTTTATGGGATTTTGGTATCGTCAAACATTAAACGTAGTCGCGTGCTTTGTTTCGGTTGAGTTTATTTTCGATTTGCGGGTAACCCATGCAATTTCCAGCTTAATGACATTATTTTGGCTTAGTGGCAGCTTTTTGATAAATGCATTGGGAATGCGTTAAAGCAAGAATGTAAAATGAGTCAAGGATGTTTAAAAGGATAATTGAAAAAATTAGGTGAATATGCTTTTTGAATATGCTTTTTGAATATTTTTCGTAGACCTGAGGATTCTATTTATTAAATAGTTCTTATTACTTAAATTTAAAAATATCCCTTTTGTCTTAAATCCTTTATCTGTTATCAGCAAAATTTTCATAAATTTGTATATTCTTCTTTTCTATATTTTTTTAATATTTTCCTAATTAGCATCTTTTCTATTCTTATGCAAACATCTTTCCAGGATTATGTATTATCCTGGACATCTGATTTAATTTTCTTCTTATCTTACAAACAGCTTAAATTTGTAACGTCGTTTCTTCTTTTTACTTCTTTCTCTTTTAGCATTTTACATAATTATTTAAAATTAACTAGATTTTATCCCAAAAAAAGAACATCTTCTAGGAATACATACAAATTTTGTAATCCTTTTTTAAAAGGATTTTATGAAGAAAAATGCAAATGTGTGCAAAATTTGCAACAAGAACGAGAGACAACACAAATTTGCCAATTGACCATTAAAGCACGTCAAGGTGTTTCCACAAGACATTTTCGCCCTTTGTCTTAAATTAAACTCATTTTCCATGCATTTCCTTAAAGGAATTAAAATAGGAAAACTAATTTTCAATTATCCTTTTTAGAATGCCGCTTTAAGACTTCTAGGATTGAAACAAAACCCCTTTTGTTGATTTGCAATTGGAGTTAAAAATTCATTACAAAAATTTTAAGACACACAAATTATTCTTATATAGAGAAAATTATGGAAAACTTGGACTAAAACAAAGACATGGACATTAACTAAGACATAGAATAAAACATAGAATAGACTAAGACATAGGCTAAGACATAGACTAAGACATAGACTAAGACATAGACTAAGACATAGACTAAGACATAGACTAAGACATAGACTAAGACATAGACTAAGACATAGACTAAGACATAGACTAAGACATAGACTAAGACATAGACTAAGACATAGACTAAGACATAGACTAAGACATAGACTAAGACATAGACTAAGACATAGACTAAGACATAGACTAAGACATAGACTAAGACATAGACTAAGACATAGACTAAGACATAGACTATGACATAGACTAAGACATAGACTAAGACATAGACTAAGACATAGACTAAGACATAGACTAAGACATAGACTAAGACATAGACTAAGACATAGACTAAGACATAGACTAAGACATAGACTAAGACATAGACTAAGACATAGACTAAGACATAGACTAAGACATAGACTAAGACATAGACTAAGACATAGACTAAGACATAGACTAAGACATAGACTAAGACATAGACTAAGACATAGACTAAGACATAGACTAAGACATAGACTAAGACATAGACTAATACATAGACTAAGACATAGACTAAGACATAGACTAAGACATAGACTAAGACATAGACTAAGACATAGACTAAGACATAGACTAAGACATAGACTAAGACATAGACTAAGACATAGACTAAGACATAGACTAAGACATAGACTAAGACATAGACTAAGACATAGACTAAGACATAGACTAAGACATAGACTAAGACATAGACTAAGACATAGACTAAGACATAGACTAAGACATAGACTAAGACATAGACTAAGACATAGACTAAGACATAGACTAAGACATAGACTAAGACATAGACTAAGACATAGACTAAGACATAGACTAAGACATAGACTAAGACATAGACTAAGACATAGACTAAGTCATAGACTAAAACATAGACTAAGATATAGACTAAGACATAGACTAAGATATAGACAAAGACTAAGTCGTAGACTATAACTTAAACTAAGACATTGACTATCACATAGACTAAAACTTAGATTAAGACATGCAGATGCAGATACAGAAACAGAGACGCAGACATAGAAAACATAGAAAGTTTTCTGAAACATAGATTTTTTTTATAATTTTTCTAAAAATCTTAAAATATATCCAAAAAGTTACAAAATTTTCTAAAATTTTCTGAAAACACAGAAAACTACAAAAGTTTGGTTTGAGCCCCCCTCGCTCCTTCCCTGTTCTGCTTAATAATCATATGTGTATTTTCGACATTTTCACATATTCATCCCATTATTTCTGGTTATTGAAGGGGGTAAGTAGAAGGATATGTGTGACACACACACGTTCTCATTGTGTGTGTGTGTGTGTGACTTGTGTTCATTTGAGGGTATTTGTGTTGTTCCTTGGGACATTTTACTTGTCGTTGCTAATAGTGCGTAATAAATGTCATGTTTTTCTAAACGATTTTTTTCGCAAAAGATTTCTTTATTTTCTTTTTTTACAAAAAAGAAAAATCACAGAATTTGTTATCGTTTTATTGTTGTTATTGAACATTTTGTTGTTGTTTAAAGGACTCAATCATTCGCACTTTATTACCCTTTTTTCGCTGGGAATGACAGACATTGTCATCGTTATTGTTCTGGGAATGGTTATTATAGGATTTTTGATATGAAACTAAATTAACACATATCCCAATTGTTCTTACATTGATCACTTTGATGGAAATGACAAAATGTTGAGACAACATTTTTTTATTAAAAGAATCGTATATTGTAAGTCCTTTTGCTTAAAATTGGGGTCGTAATTGGTTTTTAAGTGCTTTTGTATTTGTAATTCTTTATTTATTAAAACTTTTTGAGAGCTTTTCATTCTTTTTATGAACGTGAATAATTATAAATATTTATTGAAAATTTTCAAAAAAAATTCTCAAATAAATACTTATTAAAATATTTCCTTCTACTTATTTGTTTTTGTTTTATGTCCTGGCAAAGCAGCCATCATATATTCAAAGGAACTTTATTATTCTTGTAAAACTTTTCTAACATTTAGTCAAAGCAATTAAAAATTTCCGTTTCATTCAACTGAAAATGCAAACAAATTTTCTTTTAATTTTTCACGCAATATTTACATAATACAAAAGGAAAATGATTAAGGAAAATTTGAAGAAAAATTTTAGGATGAGTTAGAAAGAAAGAAAACCGAACAAATTTCAGTTTAAAGAAAATCTTCTTATAAAAAATGAAGAGGAGGGCAAACCTTTACGCACAATATAAAGAAATTTATATAAAAAGTTGACAATAGCATAACCTTCCATCGAACAGCTGACGTTAAACAACATTTTTATAAAAAAGTTGACGATAGGACAACATTTTTATAGAAAAGTTGAAGAAAGGACAACATTTCCATAGAAAAGTTGACGAAAGCCCAACATTCCTGTAGAAAAGTTAACGAAAGGATAACATTTCTATAGAAAAGTTTACGATAGAAAGACATTTCTACAGAAAAATTGACGAAAGGGCAACATTTCTATAGAAAAGTTGACGATAGGAAGACATTTCTATAGAAAAGTTGACGATAAGAAGACATTTCTATAGAAAAGTTGACGATAGGAAGACATTTCTATAGAAAAGTTGAAGATAAGAAGACATTTCTATAGAAAAGTTGAAGATAGGAAGACATTTCTATAGAAAATGTGACATTAGAAAGATATTTCTATAGAAAAGTTAACGATAGGAAGACATTTCTATAGAAAGGTTGATGATAGTAACACATTTCTATAGAAAAGTTGACGATAGGAAGACTTTTCTAAAAAAAGTTGACAGTAGGAAGATTTTTCTAAAGAAAAGTTGACGATAGGAAGACATTTCTGTAGAAAAGTTGACTATAGGAAGACATTTCTATCGAAAAGTTGACGATAGGAAGACATTTCTATCGAAAAGTTGACTATAGGAAAACATTTCTATAGAAAAGTTGATGCTAGAAAGACATTTCTATAGAAAAGTTGACGATAGGAAAACATTTCTATAGAAAAGTTGACGATAGGAAAACATTTCTATAAAAAAGTTGACGATAGGAAGACATTTTCATAGAAAAGTCGACGACAGGAAGACATTTCTATAGAAAAGTTGACGATATGAAGACATTTCTATAGAAAAGTTGACGATATGAAGACATTTCTATAGAAAAGTTGACGATAGGAAGACTTTTCTATAGAAAAGTTGACGATAGGAAGACTTTTCTATAGAAAAGTTGACGATAGGAAGACTTTTCTATAGAAAAGTTGACGATAGGAAGACTTTTCTATAGAAAAGTTGACGATAGGAAGACTTTTCTATAGAAAAGTTGACGATAGGAAGACTTTTCTATAGAAAAGTTGACGATAGGAAGACTTTTCTATAGAAAAGTTGACGATAGGAAGACTTTTCTATAGAAAAGTTGACGATAGGAAGACTTTTCTATAGAAAAGTTGACGATAGGAAGACTTTTCTATAGAAAAGTTGACGATAGGAAGACTTTTCTGTAGAAAAGTTGACGATAGGAAGACATTTCTATAGAAAAGTTGACGATAGAAAGACATTTCTGTAGAGAAGTTGACAATAGGAACCTTTTCTATAAAAAGACTTTTCTATAGAAAATTTGTGAGACTTTTTGGCACTCAACAATTTAAAAGCTTTCACATCCCTGTTTTCAGAGCTTTTGTGGTTTTCTAAAACAAAATCTGTTGCCTACCTAAAAGGACTCCATTCAAAGTATTGCTTTTATCTAAAGTCTAAAACAAATTAAGGCATATTTTCCTTATAAATTTGAATATTATTTATCACCTAAGAAACTTTAAACAAATAAAAGCCGTAAAACAAAAGCGAAAAGAAAACCGGGAACATTTTCGCATAATTTCAAAGGCATTAGAAACCTATTAATGCCTCTTACTCTTTGAGCGATTATTGAAATGAATGAACTTCTCCCCCAACTCCGAAGCGATGAAATCGTCACAACCAATACCGCCAGTGCCGCCATCATTATTGAAATCCTGTCAATTGCAATTATTGCTGCCTTAAGCAAATTTAAGGATTTATTTTTTCTTTATATTGAGATTGTTGTTGTTGTTTTTATTGTTTTGTGGTTGTTATGTGAATTTGTTGTAGTTGTTATTATTCCTTAACAAAGTTCCTGCCCATTCAAGCCGATAACCACACTTTCATCATTTCTACTAAATACTCTTCCTCATACTTCTCAAGAATTCTTCATCGCATCCTAGGCAACAAATATTTCCTTGAACATATTGAGTAAAGGCAAGAAAAAACTTCCTTTTAATTTATTTTCTCTTTTGGTTTTTTGGTTAAAAATTATTTCCTTCATATCCTTGTGCCAAGGATATTCACCAACTTCATCAGCTTCGAGTGTTAAAGATACACCGATATAATGTATAATTAAATATATGCTCAAAGCCATGAATTCATTTACGATTTTTCTTATTTTTTTGGTGTTTTTGTTTCAACTGCCATCAACACTCCTTTTTGATTTAAGCCCTAAATGTTAAGGACCAAAAAACAAACAACTTAAAGAAGTTACCCATAACTTTGCTTTTGGAAACAATTAGTAGCCATCGCAATTTTGGTTGTTGTTGTTTATCTTTAGTATTTTTAGCTCTGGCATATTGTTTCCACTTTTCCGGGTTAAATTATTAATCAAGCCAACAGCAAAAAATAAAGAAAAAGTGAGAATAAATGGGATTTTGATTAGCAGACATAGGCGACTTACAAACACTCCTCATATCTCAGAGGATTAAAAGAATTTTTTATTCTAAAACAATTTTCCTATAGAAAATTTTTTTTATAACAAAAAATTTTCTACAGAAAATTTTTTGTTTAAATTTGTAAAAATTTTGTAAAAATTTATCTATAGAAATTTTTTTTTATAAAAAAATTTTTCTGCAGAAATTTTTTTTTTATAAAAAAAATTTCTTTTTTTATAAAAAAATTTCTATAGAAAATTATTTGTTGTTGAAAAAATTTTTTATATAAAATTTTTAGCTATAAAAAAATTTTCTAATCAAAACTTTTTTTTATAAAAAAAATATTTCTATAGGAAATTTTTTTGTATAAAAAAAAATTTCAATAGAAAATTTTTTGGTATAAAAAAATTTTCCCTTGAAAATTTTTTTAATATAAAAAAAATTTTGTATAGAAAATTTTTTGGCATAAAAAAAATTTTCCAAAAAAAATTTTTTGGTATAAAATAAATTTTAATAAATTTAAATTTTCTATAGAAAATTTTTGGTATAAAAAATATTTTCTTTTTGGTTATAAAAAAAATTTTGTTATAAAAAAATTTTCTATAGAAAATTTTTTGTTATAAATAAAATTTTCTATAGAAAATTTTTTGTTATAAAAAAAATTTTCTATAGAAAATTTTTTGTTGTTTTTTGTGTTTGTTATAAAAAAATTTTCTATAGAAAATTTTTTGTTATAAATAAAATTTTCTATAGAAAATTTTTTGTTATAAATAAAATTTTCTACAGAAAATTGTTTGTTATAAATAAAATTTTCTATAGAAAATTTTTTGTTATAAATAAAATTTTTTATAGAAAATTTTTTGTTATAAATAAAATTTTCTATACAAAATTTTTTGTTATAAATAAAATTTTCTATAGAAAATTTTTTGTTATAAATAAAATTTTCTACAGAAAATTGTTTGTTATAAATAAAATTTTCTATAGAAAATTTTTTGTTATAAATAAAATTTTTTATAGAAAATTTTTTGTTATAAATAAAATTTTCTATACAAATTTTTTTGTTATAAATAAAATTTTCTATAGAAAATTTTTTGTTATAAATAAAATTTTTTATAGAAAATTTTTTGTTATAAATAAAATTTTCTATAGAAAATTTTTAGTTATAAAAAAATTTTCTATAGAAAATTTTTTGTTATAGAAAATTTTTTGTTATAAAAAAAAATTTCTACAGACAATTTTTTATTATTAAAAAAATTTTTAAAAACTTTTCTATAGAAATGTTTTCCTAGCATCAACTTTTCTATAGAAATGTCTTCCTATCGTCAACTTTCCTATAGAAATGTTGTCCTATCGTCAACTTTTCTATAGAAATGTTGTCCTATCATCAACTGTTATATAGAAATGTTGTCCTATCGTCAACTTTTCTATAGAAATGTTGTCCTATTGTCAACTTTTCTATAGAAATGTTGTCCGTTCGTCAACTTTTCTATAAAAATGTTGTCTGTCATATCGTCCACTTTCCTATAGAAATGTTGTCCTTCGTCAACTTTTCTACACAAATTTTGTCCTATAATCAACTTTTTTAAAGAAATGTGTTCATATCTGTATTAAAACCTTAACTTATTCGTAGATGTCTTCTTAAATATAGACTCCCAACATGTTTCAGTTTTTATTTCAGAAAGTTTTGTTTGCCCATTGTAGCGCCCTCATTAGCTTTTCTCCCTCAATTATGTTTTCGCTGGCAAATTGCGCCCATTGATTTAATTTATTATTGGTTAATTAATGATCCCAACTGTCCTGTCAAACTTATTTTTGTTGTTGTTATTTGTTTATTTGATATCTTAACCACTTTTTCCCCCAACTATTAAATATATCCTAATAGCTTATTAGATATCAAAAAAACTTTTGGAGCTTTAAAATTATCCTAAACTTTCTCCTAGCAGAAATCCAAATGCTAAAGTCTCTTGATGTAGATCTTAAAAAGCTCATATTGAAAAGCTTTTACATAAAAGCTATTAAAATATAAAGCTTTCGCACTAAGATTTAGGTTCCCTGGTTTACATCTTTTAAATATCTCTTAAATAAAAGCAAATCTAAACACACATTTAGGATTCTAAGGAGCTTTTTCGTATTTTTTTTTCTGTCATATTCTGATTTGACAAATTTGTATTCCTTTAATATTTTTTGATTCTTTGCCCAGTAAAACTTAAAAAAAAGTATTCTACACTTTCACAAACCCCAAGCTTTTTGGCCACTTAATAATTCGCGTTTCCATTGTTAGACTTTAAAAGCTTTTGCCTTTCCTCTTTAGATAACAAACCAAAAATTTTATGGTAATAATTTTAAAAAAAGTAGTTCTAATAAGCCCACAAAAACTTTTACCCATAAAGCTTTCTGGAAAAGTTTTTCATCTTTTCCTTAATGTTTAAGAAAAACATAAGTTTTTATTGAGTACGAACCTTTTCTTTTCATTTCGTCCTTTTCCCAGTTTTTTATTTTTATTTTCTTGGAAATTTTTCTTGAGTTGTTTATGATTTTGTTGATGTTATTTATTTAAATAAAAAATTTTTTCTGAGCTTTCTTAAAATAAGAAGAAAACTTTGTCAGCTCTTTCTCTGTTGTATAATTTTGTTTTTGGGAAGTTCGAGTAAATTAGTTCATGTGGAAGTTTGTGTTTTTCTTATAATTTTCTTTTTAAATAATTAACACTTCAATGATTATGGTCAAAAGGAATAAAAAGTTTTTCCTGATTTCAGTTCTTTTTTTCACATTCATTGTTTGAGTTTTCATCCCTTGCAAGGAAAACTTGGAAAAGCTAATGAGCATTTTTTTTTGTTAAAAATTTACATACAATACAATTAAATAAATAAATAAATAAGAAATAAGTTTCTAATTAAAATGGAGAAAAATATTACCATGGCCTCGAGGTTTTAGGGAGAAGTTAAGAGATTTCAAAAGAAATTTAAAATTTTCTCAGGCCTAACAAGAACGAATTGAAAAGGTTTGAAAATGTTGTCCAAAAACAAAATTTAAGTTTATTATACATATTTCAATTGAAGCTCTGTAATATAGAAAAGCTTTTGCAAAAAAAAAAAAATTTTCATATTGACCAAAAAAAAGCTTATATAGAAAAGCTTTTACAAAATTTGTATATAGATCCTGGTCTGGTCGGCATGTAAAGTAAACCTTTAAACCTTATAACAAAAAAGAGCTTTTACAATTATCGTTAAGAAGCTTTTGTATTCCCCGATCATTCTTACATACCAAGTATAAAAATATGATTTAAAAACAGTTTCAAACTCATTAAAGTAGAAAAGCTATAAATAAATAGTTTTAATATATGGATATTAAACATATGCGAAATTAAGCTTTTATCTATCCCAACGATTTCCCCTAAACTTACGTTTGTATGTAGTATTGAAAAAGAAGCTTTTGCAGAAAAAGTCTTGTTTGTACAAAAGCTTTGATTGAAGATTTCAACTCCTTGATAGCGACAACTTGTAAAACGAAGCTTTAAAGTTAGTAACAGGTAAGAGCTTTTACAATTATCGTTAAGAAGCTTTTTTTTCATTTTCCGATCATTCTTTAATATTAAGTAAAGAATTGTGATTTAAAAACAGTTTTAAACTTATTAAAGTAGAAAAGCTTTTACAGAAATCGTTATAAATACTTCAAATAAATCAATATCGCCCAAATGCGAAATTAAACTTTATAATTTAATGTGAAGTAAGGAATCATGATAAAAAAAGCTTTAAACTCAGTAATATATAAAAGCTTTTGCAATAATCGATATAAAAAGTTATAACTATTCCCAGCGATTTCCCTAGATCTTGGTCCAAAAAGTTTGATATTCTAATTATTCCCAGCGATTTCCCAGGATCTAGATCTAAAAAGTTTGTACTTAGTTTTGTAAAAAAGCTTTTACAGAAAAACACTTTTAAATACAAAAGCTTTTCAGCAAAATTGTAAAAAAAAACACCTTGATCTTGACGACATGTAAAACGAAGCTTAACCCTTATAACAGCTGAGAGCTTTTGCAATTATTATTAATTAGCTTTTGCATTCCTTGATCATTATTTAATGTGAAGTAAAGAAATGTGATGAAAAAAGCTTTAATCTCAGTAATGTAGAAAATTTGTTTGAAGATTTTAACTCCTTGATAGCGACAATTTGTGAACCTAAGCTTTAATGCTAATAACAGCTAAGAGCTTTTACAATTATTGCTAAGAAGCTTTTGTCATTCTTGATCATTCTTTAATATTAAGTAAAGAATTGTGATTAAAAAAAAGCTTTAAACTCAGTAATATAGAAAAGCTTTTAAAATAATCGGTTATATAGAAAAGTTTTTGCTGAAAAAGGCAAATTTATGTTGATCGAAATAAGTTTATATAGAAAAACAAAATCCCTGATCTAGGTTTTGAATCCTTCGATCTTGGCGACTAGTAAAATTAATCTTGAACAAAAAAGCTTTTAACTCAGTTATGTAAAAAAAGTTAATAAATCTTTATAAAGATTAAAATTATATTTGTAAATCTTACCTAAATATGAAATAAAGCTTTAGCACCAATTAAGAGTTATTGAAAGAGCTTTTGCAGTAACTGTTAGGTACCAGTTTTATTCCTTAATCTAAAATTAAGCTTTAAACCCTCTAAATGTGAAATACCTTGCCAATTATAGTCAGATATGTTTTCCATCTTCCGATAATGTAAAAAAGCTTTTGCAAAAGTCGTTACAAAGTGTAATATGAAAGCAAAGAAGTTTAGTTAAAGAATTATGATTTAAAAAAGCTTTAAGCTCATTAAAGTAGAAAAGCTTTTGCAGAAATCGTGATTAAAAGTTAAAATAAATCGATATTACCCAAATGTAAAATTAAGCTTAAACGGTGGCCAACTGGTTTTTGTTCGAGAAGTAGCACTCAAATACAGCAAAAGCTTTCAGTTGTAAATATATAGTGTATATGTGACAGCGCATAGAGAAAGGGACCTACTGCACAAAACAAGAACTACACAAAACAATAGGTGGGGACAATCTACACGCGTTTTCATGGTTGACCAACAAGTTTCTGACGTCATGAGATGTGAAGCTTTCAAATGAGACTAAGACCAACACACTCAGTGATGGTACACCAAAGATCTAAGTATTTGAATTTTTAAAATGGCTCTCCTGAACAAAATCTTTAGGTCCCTTTCTATTTTGCACATAACATATACGAAGTGGGTTAGCTTTTTTTTTGGAAGGGGATAGTAGAGAATTGGAAGATGGTGAAATGAAGAAATAAAGCTTTTTATGTTATTCAGAGCTGCGTTGTCATTAAGACTCATTACTTAAGTGTTTTGTTCTACAGCCAATTTTTTTTTTTTTTTACATCGACGGCGTGTTATTGCTGTAGGTATTACGGCCGATGGAAGAAGCTGTAGTAATTAATAACTACAGAAACTGATGGAATATGATATGTTATGCTAAGTAGTCGACGTGTACGTGTAATTTCAAAAGATTCAAAAACTCTGAACCATAAATGTACATAAACTTCCATACATTTCATTATACTCCTCCTACTTATCTTATAAAGGGACTTTTAACATAAAAGGGGTGACTTCTGCTCTGTAATGTCCTTTAGTAGGTCATTATTGTTTTTGTAAAAAGAAACCAAAAAAATCTTAAAAAAGGGTTAAATTCTTACTCAAAGTGAACGGGTTAAATTTTCAGTCCTCTAAAAACCAATCATGCGCTTTTGAACTTAAAGTCCTAAGACCTGTTTTTATGGTTTATTTAGCTTAAATGGAGGTTCTCTTATAAAAAAAAACTTAAAATAAAGGGTTGTTGTAAAACGAAAGGGTTAAATTGAAAAGTATAAGGACAATGAAAGGATGAGCAAGTGGTCATGTTAAACAAAAAAAGGGTGGGAAAAGGGGTCAGGTTTCAAGTGGCTTTTAATTAATAAAACCTTCGCTTTAATGAGAAAATGAGATGATATTGTAAGGGAAAGTGATAGATATACCGTATTCAAAGCACCTTTAAGGCAATTATTTCATGTAATGGACTGTGGGACGGGCAAAAATAAAATGGCGGCGATTTGTCATTTTTTTTTTTTTGGGGAATTTTATTTCTATTTTCTAATATTTGAAAGGTTAATATCGAATATCGAAAATTACTATAAAAATAAGAAATTTTTGAAAAACTTCCTATAAAAATAAGAAATTTTTGAAAAATTTCCTATAAAAATAAGAAATTTTTGAAAAATTTTCTATTAAATAAAAAATTTTGCTAAAAAAAAGAAATTTTTGAAAAATTTCCTTAAAAATAAGAAAATTTTTAATATTTTCCAATAAAAATAAGAAATTTTTAAATTTTTTTTCATAAAATAGAAATTTTTGAAAATTTTCCTATAAAAACAAGAAATTTTTGAAAAACTTCTTAAAAAAAACTAAGAAATTTTTGAAAAATTTCCTAAAAAACTAAAAAATTTTTGAAAAATTACTTAAAAAAAAACTAAAAAATTTTGAAAAATTTCCTTAAAAAAATAAGAAATTTTTGAAAAAAAAAACTATGAAATTTTTGAAAAATTTCCTAAAAAAAACTACGAAATTTTTGAAAAATTTCCTAAAAAACTAAAAAATTTCAATAAAAATGAACATTTTTTTAAAAACTTCCTATAAAATTAAAACATTTCCTGTGAAAATAAGAAATGTTTAGAAAATTTCCTATTTTTTAGGAAATTTTTCAAAAATGCCTTCTTTTTATAAGAAATATTTAAAAAATTTCTTACTTTTATTGGAAATTTTTTAAAAATTTATTTTTTATAAGAAATTTTTCAAAAATTTCCTTTTTTTTTATAGAAAATTTTTCAAAAATTTCCTTTTTTTTATAGGAAATTTTTCAAAAATTTCCTTTTTTTATAGGAAATTTTTCAAAAATTTCCCTTTTTTATAGGAAATTTTTCAAAAATTTCCTTTTTTTATAGGAAATTTTTCAAAAATTTCCTTTTTTTATAGGAAATTTTTCAAAAATTTCCTTTTTTTATAGGAAATTTTTCAAAAATTTCTTATTTTTATATGAAATTTTTCAAAAATATCTTATTTTTATGGGAAATTTTTGAAAATTTTTTAGTTTTATTCAAAATTTTAAAATAAAATTTTAAAATAATTTAGAACATTATCGAAGTAAGTAAAAGATCTAGTTCTAACTACAGTTTTTAGGACTCCAAAATCCTTAACTTCTAAATTTTCAATAAATTTTAACTTTGTAGTCCAAATACATTGAAATACTTTAACTTACGATATCCCCTTTGAAACACTATAGAGTACATTTTTAACAAACAAACCCTTAAAATATGCAAATTTTTTTCATTAACCAATATAATGACTAAAGGTAATAGGGTTGCCAGGATATCAGAAAAAAAATAAAAGCAAAAAGGAAAAGAAATAAAAAATGAAGCAAAACGAGAAAAAGCTAAAAAATTCTGAAAAAGAAAAAGAGTTTTCCACAATGACATTAGAAGCAAGGCAAAGAAAAGAAAAAGTAAAGTATGAACAAAGGATTTCAAATTATCATTTTTTAAAGCATATCTTTTGGCATATACTTAAATTTCATTAATTTTTAAATGAACCTGGGGGTTGAGGGGGGAGCACTGAAACAAGGAAAGACACTAGATAGAGTCAACAAACAATATCTAGAAGAAAGCAAAGAAACGGTTTTGAATACCAAAAAAAAGTATTTAACCTAAAGGGGGTGTAATTTTATTTTTTGGCATTAATTTTATTTCATTGGATACAAAGACGATGATGATGATGAGGATGATACCGGGTTTAAGAAGTTTTTTTAAGAACAAAATAAAAAACATAATTTATAGTACCCGTGTGGTATGATTAGAGAGAGAGAAAGAGAAGAGACAAAATATTTGTAGGCGAAATATAGCAAAATAAAAATTTTTCAAGAACAATATAAAAGCACGTTTTTTAAGGCTAAAGCTAAAATTTAAAATATATTTCTCATTTGTAGGTTAGAACAAATTTTTAAGGCTTAATGAGAAGAATATAGAAAACGGGTACATTGTTACAAACATACTTGCACATATACATACATAGAACACTTAAGTCAGTTTATTAGAAAATATAGCATATCGTTCAGGCTTAATCTTTTGTCTTTTTGTTTAGCATATGTTAAGGAGCTAAGGCAAGGGTTTTTGTTATGGTTTCTTGTCGAACGTCTTTTTCTCATAAAATGTAAGACTAAATGGATTAAAGAAAGTATTAAAAATTATTAAACATAAGTTGTTATTATCAGGTTTTAAGAGGAAATTATTATAATAACTTTAAAGGCAAAATTATAACAGCCTGAATGTAGGCTAAGGAAAATGTTAATGAAAGATGTTGAAGAAAATGTAAATGTCATAAATTTGTTAATGATATTCAAAGACAAAAGGTTTGATAAAAAAATTTTCTACAGAAAAATTTTTGATAAAAAAAATTTTCTACACAAAATTTTTGATAAAAAAAATTTCCTGTAGAAACATTTTTGATAAAAAAAATTTTCTTTAGACAAATTTTTGATAAAAAAAATTTATAGAAACATTTTTGATAAAAAAAAATGTTCTATAGGATAAAAAAAAATTTCTATAGAAAAATTTTTAGAAAATTTTTTGATTAAAAATATTTTCCATAGAAAAATTTTTGATAAAAAAATTTTCTATGAAATAATTTTTAATAAAAAAATTTTGTTATATTTTAAAAAAATTTTCTATAGAAAAATTTTTGATAAAAAATTTTCTATAAAAAAATTTTTGATGTAAAAAATGTCTATAGAATAATTTTTAATAAAAAAGAATTTCTATAGAAAAATTTTCTAATGAAAAATTTAAAAAAAAAAATTCTATAGAAAAATTTTTGATAAAAAACACTTTCTACAGAAAAATTTTTGATATAAAAATTTTCTATAGAAAAATTTTTGATAAAACAATTTTCTAGAGAAAAATATTTGAAAAGAAAATTTTCTAGAGAAAAATTTTTGATAGAAAAAATTTTCTATAGAAAAATTTTTTGATAAAAAATTTTCTATAGAAAAATTTCTGATAAAAAAATTTTCTATAGAAAAATTTTTGATACAAAAATTTTTTATAGAAAAATTAAAAAAGAATTCTATAGAAAACTTTTTGATAAAAAAAATCTCTATAGAAAAACTTTTGATAAAAAAAATTTCTATAGAAAAATGTTTCATAAATAAATTTTCTATAGAAAAAATGTTGATAATCAAATTTTCTATAGAAAAATTTTTGACAAACAAATTTTCTATAGAAGAATTTTTGATAAAAAAATTTTCTATAGAAAAATTTTTGATAGAAAATTTTCTACAGAAAAATGTTTGATAAAAAAGAAAAATTCTATAGAAAAATTTTCGATAGAAAAATTTTCTATAGAAATATTTTTGATAAAAAAAACTTTCTATAGAAATATTTTTGCAAAAAAAAAAAATTCTAGAAATTTTTTTTTTTATTTTTAATTTTATATCTAAAATTGTGTACAGAAAAATTTTATATCGAAAATGTGCTATAGAAAAATTTTTGATAAAAAATTTTCTATAGTAAAATTTTTGATAAAAAAATTTTCTATAGAAAAATTTTTGACAGAAAAAATTTTCTATAAAAATATTTTTGATAAAAAAATTTTTTATAGAGAAACTTTTGATGGAAAAATGTTCTATAAACATTTTTGATTAAACAATGTTTGATACAAAAAATTTTCTACAGAAAAATTTTTGATAAAAAAATTTTCTATAGAAAATTTTTGATAAAAAATTTCTTTCAAAAAAAAATTTTGTTATAAAAAATCTTTGTTATAAAATATTTTTCTTAAGAAAATTTTTTGCTATAAAAAATTTTTCTTTAAAATTTTTTTATTTTCAAAAAATTTTGGATTTCAAAAATTTTATTCTTTAGAAAATTTTTTGCTATAAAAAATTTTTCTTTCAAAATTTTTTGTTATGAAAGAATTTTTTGCTATAAAAATATATTTTTAGAAAATTTTTTGCCATAAAAAATTTTTCTTTACAAATTTTATTGCTATAAAAAATTTTAGTTTTTGAAAATTTTTTGCAATAACAAAGTTCCTTAGAAATTTTTTGGATATCAAAAATTTTTCTTTAGAAAATTTTTTAATATCAAAAATTTTTCTTTCGAAAATTTTTTAATATCAAAAATTTTCTTTAGAAAATTTTTGAATATCAAAAATGTTGCCTCAGAAAATTTTTTAATATCAAAAATTTTTCTTTAGAAAATTTTTAAATATCAAAACTTTTTCTTTAGAAAATTTTTGGATGTCAAAAATTATTCTTTAGAAAATTTTTAAATATCAAATATATAGAAAAAATTTTTGATATTTAAAAATTTTTAAATATCAAAAATTTTTCTTTAGAAATTTTTGAATGTCAAAAATTTTTTTTTTTTTTTAATTTTTGAATATCAAAATTTTTTGCCATAGAAAATTTTTAAATATCAAAAATTTTTCTTTAGAAATTATTGAATATCAAAAATTTTTCTTTAAGAAAGTTTTTGGATATCAAAACTGTTTCTTTAGAAAATGTTTCTTTGAAAAAAACTTTTTGCTTTAAAAAGTGTTTCTTTAGAAAATTGTATGGTATCAAAATTTTTTGTTTAGAAAATTTTTGTTTTAAATTGAATGATGCTGAGTACATCCTTTGCCTTAAAAATTGTAATTACTTTAATGTCCCTTAATCCATACAATAATTTAAGTAATAGTTTAGGTGTTTCTTAATCCTTAAGGAATTTTGATATTATTTATAAGGATTTCACTATTTAGCGTAAATAATTTACTTTAATCCTTGGCAATTTTGACATTTAACCTTCCTTAAAGGATCATCAAAACAAAGCAACAAATGGCAAAATCTTTTGCAAAAATGTCAAAATTTAATGATTGATTTGAAAATGTTTTGGCTTAAACCTTAAAACATCGAACAATTTGGGGGCGTTTGAGAAAAAAAGTCTTTAAAACCTTTTTTAATTTTTAAGGATGTTTAAGGATATAATATTAAGAATAAATATTTTTTAGATATTTTATAAAAAAACATACAAAAAACAATTTTTTTAAAGAAAACAATTTTGCAGGTAGTCAAGATGATTCAAGAGCCACCACCAGCCAGTCACCAGTACTTCACTTTCTTTACCAAAATTTTGTTGGCACTCTCTTACATGACCCACGCCTAAAATTTGAAATCTTTTGTTTAATTTTCAAAATTTTTTTGAATTTCTTTTTTTAATATTGTCTCATTTTTTTAATGCAACAGTAAATTTTCTTTTTCGGATAATAAAACTGTGTCATTTCACTGCCATATTTTTTGAATTTCTTTCAAAAAATTACACATGCGTTTTGATTCCTTTTTTTGTCATAACTGGTAAATTCATGCTCAAAACCCACTCATAGTCTTACACCTGGTACGAGTTTTCAAAAATCTCAACTTTCTTTTTCTTATATTAATTCCATAAAAAATCATTGTCCTTTTTAGTTGAATTTATAACTGTCTCGATGTTTTGAATTTCAATGGCAAAAAGGTATCCTGTGACAACAAAAACATTAAGGACAAAAGTAATAAAAATTGAAGACACGTAATACATTTTTAAGGCACTTTGTCATATGTCAAAACTATCGACTGATGTCAGTGTAAACAGTTAGTTTTTCTTTTTTAAGGACAATTAAATATTTTGAAGAGCAGATAATAATAAAAAAAATATATAATATTGGAAAAAATTAAAATCCTTTTGCTTGATCCTTTTATTATTTTAATAATTACACTTAATTACACTTAGAACAAGAGTTTTAAAATATTTGTCATCCCAAACCTTAAAGTATTCCGTTATTAAGGTAATAAAAATATACCTTATATTTAGGATAACTCAGGATCAGAGATCGGCACAAAGAGAACAGAACAAAAACATCGTCGCCAAAGTTGACGTTTTTTATACTATTAACTAAAATAGTTTTTTTTTTCTATTAATCAAAAATTTTTCTATAGACAATTTTTTTTATCAAAAATTTTTCTGTAAAAAATTTTTTTATCAAAAATTTTTCTTTAAAAAATTTGTTCAATAAAAATTTTTTTTCTATAGAAAATTTTTAATCAAAAATTGTTTCCAAGGAAAAATTTTTTATAGCAAAAAATTTTTTATTAAAAATTTTTTTATCAAAAATTTTTCTTTCGAAGTTTTTTTATCAAAAATTTTTCTTTCGAAATTTTTTTATCAAAAATTTTTCTATAGAAAATTTTTTTATCAAAAATTTTTCTAAAGAAAATTTTTTTATCAAAAATTTTTCTATAGAAAATTTTTTTATCAAAAATTTTTCTATAGAAAATTTTTTTATCAAAAATTTTTCTAAAGAAAATTTTTTTATCAAAAATTTTTCTATAGAAAATTTTTTTATCAAAAATTTTTCTATAGAAAATTTTTTTATCAAAAATTTTTCTATAGAAAATTTTTTTATCAAAAATTTTTCTATAGAAAATTTTTTTATCAAAAATTTTTCTATAGAAAATTTTTTATCAAAAATTTTTTTATAGAAAATTTTTTTATCAAAAATTTTTCTATAGAAAATTTTTTATCAAAAATTTTTTTATAGAAAATTTTTTTATCAAAAATTTTTCTATAGAAAATTTTATCAAAAATGTTTCTAATTTGTTCAATAAAAATGTTTTTCTATAGAAATTTTTCTATAAAATTTTTTTATCAAAAATTTTCTATAAAAAATTTATTAATAAAAAGCCAATAAATGTTTGCGGAGAAACCAAAATTCCTCGACGCGTTTCGATGGTTGGTTAAGCCATCTCTTCAGGAGGATTATCCCCAATTTAGACAGATCGAAAACATTTTTTATCAATAATTTTTCTATAGAAAATTTTTTTATCAAAAATTTTTCTATAGAACATATTTTTATTAAAAATTTGTTTATAAAATTTTTTTATCAAAAATTTTTCTATAGAAAATTTTTTTATCAAAAATTTTTCAGTAAAATTTTTTTATCAAAAATTTTTCTATAGAAAATTTGTTTATCAAAAATTTTTCTATAGACTACTTTTTTATCAAAAATTTTTCTATAGACAATTTTTTTATTAAAAATTTTTCTATAGAAAATTTTTTTATCAAAAATTTTTCTATAGAAAATATTTTTATCAAAAATTTTTCTATAGAAAATTTTTTTATCAAAAATTTTTCTATGGAAATTTTTTTATCAAAAATTTTTCTATAGAAAATTTGTTTAATAAAAATTTTTCTATAGAAAATTTGTTCAATAAAAATTTTTTTCTATAGAAAATTTTTTATCAAAAATTGTTTCTAAGGAAAAATTGTTTATAGCAAAAGATTTTCAAAAGAAACATTTTATAGCAACAAATTTTTTATATAGCAAAAATTTTCCAAATAAAATATTTATATAAAATTTTCTTCTGAAAATTTATTTTATAGCAAAAAATTGTCTAAAGAAAATTTACTTTATAGCAAAAAATTTTCTAAAGAAAATTTATTTTATAGCAAAAAATTTTCTAAAGACAAATTTTTTTATAGCAAAAAATTTTCTAGAGAATATTTTATTATAGCAAAAAATTTTCTAAAGAAAATATTTTTTAATCGCAAAAAAATTTTTAAAGAAAATTGTTTTTATACCACAAATTTTTGTAAAATTTTCTTAAATAAATTTTTTTAATAGCAAAAAATTTTTTATACAAAAAAAATTTTTAGCAAAACAATTTTATAAAGAAAATTTTTTTTATAGTAAAAAATTTTCTATAAAAAATTATTTGATAGCAAAAAATTTTCTACAGAAAATCATTTTATAGCAAAAAAATTTCTTAAGAAATTTTTTTTAAGAAAATTTCTTAAGAACATTTTTTTATAGCAAAAAAATTTTAACGAAAACATTTTTTATAGCAATAAATTTTCTAAATAAAATTTTATTTATACCAAAAATGTAAAAAAAAAATATTTTTTAAAGCAAAAAATTAGTTTATAGCAAAAAATTTTTAAAGAAAATTTTTTATATAGTAAAAAATTTTCTAAAGCAATTTTTTTTTAAGAAAAAGATTTTCAAAAGAAAATTTTTTTATAGCAAAAAATTTTCTAAAAAAAATTTTTTTATAGCAAAGAGTTTTCTAAGGAAATTATAGCAAAGAGTTTTCTAAGGAAATTTTTTTTATTGCAAAAAATTTTTTAAAGAAACATTTTTTTATAGCAAAAAATTTTCTGAGGAAAATTTTTCTAAAGAAAGAAAATTTTCTAAAGAAAATTTTTTTAATCGCAAAAAAATTTCTAAAGAAAATGGTTTTTATATCACAAATTTTTCTAAAATTTTCTTAAATAAATTTTTTTAATAGCAACAAATTTTTTAGCAAAACAATTTTCTAAATAAATTTTTTTTTATAGTAAAAAATTTTCTACAGAAATTTTTTTATAGCAAAAAATTTTCAAAAGAAAATTTTTTATAGCAAAAAATATTCCAAAAAAAATATTTAAAGCAAAAAATTTTCTAAAGAAAAATTTTTTAAAGCAAACAATTTTTTTAAGAAAAATTGTTAATAGCAAAAAATTTTCTAAAAAAAAAATTTGGTATCCAAAATTTTTGGTATAAAAAAATTTACTTAATACCAAAAAATTTTCAAAAGAAATCGGACATTTCTGTATAAAAATTTCTTTTTTGCAGAAAAATTAATTTCTGTTTGCCCTTGGTCATCAAGACTCGCTACTAAGGATCTAAATTGTCAGCAAAAAATTTTAGTATTTATGTAGTTTTACTAAAAACTTAAAAGCTTTTTTTATAACCCAATCTCGGCCAACCGATTATTTTATGTGTTACTAAGAAAATTACCAAATAATGAGATTATCTAGTTCAATTCTGAGAAAACTACACTATTTAACACAAAAATTTGATGTCTAAGACTTCAATAAAAATAACATAAACCTCAAGAAATGACAAAACGCCCTCTATCATACAATTCCACAAACTATTAAACAATAAAATATTTCTGGTATAAATAAATGACATACAAATACAATTACACAAATTTATATGTCAAAATTTTCAGGCTGTCAAAGTGCAAGTAGTAAAACTCCAAATACTTAATCTTAAGAAAGAAACATTTTCATTGTCAAACTAAAGATTTTGAATGTATTTAAGTGACAGTTATTTTATTGGTACCACTTACTACATGACTTACCTTTCACTGGAGAAGTGAAGGAGCTTGCACTTTACCTAGACTCTTGACTACTTGATGGTTTGTCATATACATTTTTATGATTAAAATAGCTTCCCCTTCACCATCATCTTCGATTCTAAGACAAAACAATAACAACAAAATGAGCAAGAAATGCGCAAACTAATGCAATTAAATAGAAATAAAATCATAGAATTCGTATATGAATCTCCAACATATCTTGGAAATCCTCCTTTAAAGAAAAGTGGTCCTAATAAATCCCTGTATAGAAAAAGGGGGATGGATGTTTGACTGGCTGAATACATTTAAAGCTCATAAATGTTTCGCTGTATATGTATGTATTATTAAAAAAAACAAACATTACTCGTAACAATGTCAACTAAATATAAAAAAATAAACAAATTTGTTAATGTACTTTTAGGCGTTCAATGTTAATAAAACACGTAAACACAACATCTTCATCATCATTAGACGTAAATATTTGTACTCACATATGACAAATTACTGTAGTTGTATAGACTTAGAAAAGCCCTACATCAACTTCAAAAACAATCTGTCTAACAAAATGTTTAAATGACGCGATAAGCTAACAATAGATGGCGCAACTTTACTGTTTTAATAATAGATATGACATGAAATTTCAATATTGAATAGTATAAAACTTTAGCTCTCATATTTACCACCTCCCTACCTTCCCCTTCCATATATATACAATTGAAAGGGCAGTATTTCTCTTAAAAAAAACAAACACTTCAGATACGCCTTCAGACTTACCAAAAAATGTGAAGCTATTTCTGCATGTTGTAGGGTATATCTGGTATATAAAATGCTGATATGAGCTCAAATGTCATACACCCCTGATATGTCTGTTTATCTTGGT
This sequence comes from Stomorhina lunata, assembly GCA_933228675.1. Classification (NCBI taxonomy): domain Eukaryota; kingdom Metazoa; phylum Arthropoda; class Insecta; order Diptera; family Rhiniidae; genus Stomorhina; species Stomorhina lunata. The sequence continues at coordinate 111,163,118 of OW121744.1, read as the reverse complement.
TTAATTTTCATAGTTTATGAAAATTTTATGAGTATGAAAATGTTTGTCTTTCTTTTTCCGAGAGGCCTAATGTAAAATCACTGTCAAATGTACGAGTAATAATATTAAAACAATTTAATATACAAATGTTAATATACAAATGTAACTAATACTCCTCCGAACGACTTAAATAAGTAAATCTAATAAAATAATGATATAATAAAAACTGAAGATGTAAAATTTTAAAATAAAAAAATTTTCGATGTACATTTTTTTTACAGAAAATTTTTGATATACAATTTCTCTAGAGAAATTTTTTGATATAAAAATTTTCCATAAAAAAATTTTCATATAAAATTTTATTATTAGTTTAAACATTTTTCTATAGAAAATTTTCAATATGAAATTTTTATATAGAAAATTTTCAATATAAAATTTTTATATAGAAAATTTTCGATTAAAATTTTTCTAGAGAAAATATTTGGTAAAAAATGTTGCTACATAAAATTTTCGATATACAATTTTTCAATAGAAAACTTTCGATACAAAATTTTAATATAGAAAATTATTTTTTATAAAATTTTCGCTATAAAATTTTTCTATAAAAAATTTTCGTTTAAAAATTTTTTTATAGAAAACTTTCGTTTAAAATTTTTTATATAGAAAATATTCCAAATAAAATTTTTCTATAGAAAATTTTCGATATAAATATTTTTTATTAAAAAATTTTCAATATAAAATTTTTCTGTAGAAAATTTTCGATATAAAATTTTTTGTTTCTGTTCGGATGATAATCTGCGCTTTATGTTGATATTTGTTGGACACAATAATAATAATTCGTATTTATTCAGTCCCTCAAATTATACATAATGTGAGGTTTTCGCTCTGTCTAGAATTAGGGATAATCCTCCTGATGAGATGGTCTAACCAACCATCGAAACGCGTCGAGGAAAGGTTTCCCCACCAACATTTTTTGGTTTTATCAAAAAACTATTTATTACAATAATAAATAATTGTAATAAATTGGGATTCTTAGTGCAATACACTACAGTAAAACTTTTTAATAAAATTTTTCTATAGAAAATTTTCGACAAAATTTTTCTAGAGAAAATTTTTCTATAGAAAATTTTCGCTAAAAAAATGTTTATAGAAAATATTCCAAATAAAATTTTTCTATAAAAAATTTTCGATATAAAATTTTTCTATAGAAAATTTTTCAAATAAAATTTTTCTATAAAAAATTTTGCAAATAAAATTTTTCAATAGAAGATTTTCGTTTAAAAATTTTTCTATAGAAAATTTTTGATAAAATTTTTCCATAGAATATTTTCCAAATAAAATTTTTCTATAGAAAATTTTTGATATAAAATTTTTCTATAGAAAATTTCCTTAATAAAATTTTATTATATAAAATTTTTTACATAACATTCTTCTATAAAAACATTTTTGATATAAAATTTTGGGTATAAACTTTTTCTATAAAAAATGTTCGACATAAAATTTTTCTCTAGAAAATTTTCGAAATAAAATTTTTCGATCGAAAATTTCAATATAAAATTTTTCTATAGAAATTTTATGATATAAAAAATTTGTATAGAAAATTTACTGTATCTATTTTTTTTTTATAGAAAATGTTTAATTAAAAATTTTTTTATGTATAATTTTTGATATAAAATTTTTCCATTAAAATTTTAGTTAAAAATTTTTCCATGAAAATTTTAGTTAAAAATTTTTCCATTAAAATTTTAGTTAAAAATTTTTTTTATGGAAAATTTTCGTTTAAAAATTTTTTTATAGAAAATTTTAGTTTAAATTTCTTTTATAGGAAATTTTTATTAAAAAATTTTCCCATAGAAAAGGTTTGTTTAAAAATTTTCGTTTCAAAATTTTTTTACAGAAAATTTTTGTTTAAAAATTTTTCTATAGAAAAATCGTAAAAAAATTTTTCTATAGAAAAATCGTAAAAAAAATTTTCTATAGAAAAAATTCAATCTAAAATCTTTCTATCCAAAATTTACGATATAAATTTTTCTATAGTAAATTTTTGATATAAAATTTTTCAATAGAAAATTTTCGAAATAAATTTTTTAAGAAAAATTTTTTCTCCAGAAAAATTTCGATATAAAATTTTTCTATAGAAAATTTTCAATAGAAAATTTTTCTATAGAAAATTTTCGATATCAAATTTTCTATAGAAAACTTCCGATATAAAATTTTTCTAAAGAAAATTTTCGATAAAATTTTTATTGAATATTTTCGATAGAAAATTTACGATTTAAAATTTTTCTTTGGAAAATTTTCGATATAAAATTTTTCTATAAAATATTTTCGATATTAAATGTTTCTATAGAACATTTTTAATACAAAATTTTTCTACAGAAAATTTTTGATAAAAAAACTTTTCAATAGAAAATTTTTGATCTAAAATTTTTCAAGGGAAAATCTAAAATTTTTGTAGAGAAAATTTTTGATATAAAATTTTCGAAAATTTTCATTTAAATTTTTTCTATAGGAGATTTTTATCAAAAAATTTTTCCATAGAAAATGTTTGTTTAAAAATTTTCGATATAAAACTTTTGTATAGAAAATTTTCGACATAAAATTTTTCTATAGAAAATTATAGATATAAAATTTTTCTAGAGAAAATTATATTAAAAAAATTTTTCTATAGAAAAATTTCAATCTAAAATCTTTCTATACAAAATTTTTCTTTCGAAAATTTTTTATATAAAATTTTTCTTTACAAAATTTTTAAAATAAAATTCTTCTATAGAAAATTTTCATAATATAAAATTGGAACTGAACTGGAACTGAACTGGAACTGAACTGGAACTGAACTGGAACTGAACTGGAACTGAACTGGAACTGAACTGGAACTGAACTGGAACTGAACTGGAACTGAACTGAACTGAACTGGAACTGAACTGGAACTGAACTGAACTGAACTGGAACTGAACTGGAACTGAACTGAACTGGAACTGAACTGGAACTGAACTGGAACTGAACTGGAACTGAACTGGAACTGAACTGGAACTGAACTGGAACTGAACTGGAACTGAACTGGAACTGAACTGGAACTGAACTGGAACTGAACTGGAACTGAACTGGAACTGAACTGGAACTGAACTGGAACTGAACTGGAACTGAACTGGAACTGAACTGGAACTGAACTGGAACTGAACTGGAACTGAACTGGAACTGAACTGGAACTGAACTGGAACTGAACTGGAACTGAACTGGAACTGAACTGGAACTGAACTGGAACTGAACTGGAACTGAACTGGAACTGAACTGGAACTGAACTGGAACTGAACTAGAACTGAACTGGAACTGAACTGGAACTGAACTAGAACTGAACTGGAACTGAACTGGAATTGAACTGGAATTGAACTGGAACTGAACTGGAACTGAACTGGAACTGAACTGGAACTGAACTGGAACTGAACTGGAACTGAACTGGAACTGAACTGAAATAAAACCGGAACTGAACTTTAACTGAACTGAAATATAACTGGAACTGAACTGGAACTGAACTGGAACTGAACTGGAACTGAACTGGAACTGAACTGGAACTGAACTGGAACTGAACTGGAACTGAACTGGAACTGAACTGGAACTGAACTGGAACTGAACTGGAACTGAACTGGAACTGAACTGGAACTGAACTGGAACTGAACTGGAACTGAACTGGAACTGAACTGGAACTGAACTGGAACTGAACTGGAACTGAACTGGAACTGAACTGGAACTGAACTGGAACTGAACTGGAACTGAACTGGAACTGAACTGGAACTGAACTGGAACTGAACTGGAACTGAACTGGAACTGAACTGGAACTGAACTGGAACTGAACTGGAACTGAACTGGAACTGAACTGGAACTGAACTGGAACTGAACTGGAACTGAACTGGAACTGAACTGGAATTGAACTGGAACTGAACTGGAACTGAACTGGAACTGAACTGGAACTGAACTGGAACTGAACTGGAACTGAACTGGAACTGAACTGGAACTGAACTGGAACTGAACTGGAACTGAACTGGAACTGAACTGGAACTGAACTGGAACTGAAATGGAACTGAACTGAAACTGAACTGGAATTAAACTCGAACTGTACTGAAACTGAACTGGAATTGAACTGGAAATAAATTTGAACAGAACTGGAATTGACTTCAACTCAAAATGAAGTTTAAAATTTAAATTATCTTTAAACTAAAGCACGAGTTTGATTTCAAAACTATATTCCTTACTCAATATTCTACTCAGATTTCTAATTTACTTCGTATTTTGTCATCTTCCACATTATTTTTCTTACTTCTTTGTGTCAAAGATAACATCTTCTCTTTGACACCAGCCAGGCATGTGTCTCGATAGCTCAAACGTTATCTCTTTCCAAATCGTAAGAAAATTACAAAAAATTCAAAAATACAAACAAAATAAAAGATTTCGATTGCAAAAACTGAATCTTAAAAAAATACTTTACAAACCTTAAACTAGTAATTATGCAATGCAGGTGGGTAAATTGTAATTTAAGGTAAATGCAACCGAGGCACGGTGCACCGTTACTGGCAAACACCGGTGCACTTACAGTTAATTGCAACACATGCCAGGATAACGGCGGCAGCAGCAGTCCCATTCTGTAGTCACCACTTTTCGCATAGAGAAAAAAAGTGTCATTTGAATCCTTAACTAACAATTGCTAAGAAATTTGATAATGTTTAAAGAAAATATTGACAATAGTTTTAAAAATGTTGCCTAGTTATTGTAGCAAAAATTTTCTTAGATCCTTTAAAAGGTCCTTAAATAAATATTCAAAAAATATTTGACAAATAAACCATTTCTTTAGCTACAAAATGACCCAATTTTATTGCTTATTCCTCCTCTTTATTTACTTTCTTATTTCTCCATTTAAAACTCAAGAAAAATATCCTTTTGGAAAAAATGTCCTTTTAAAAATTTCTAATTAAAATATCAATTGTTTATTTTTCCTCCAGAGAAAAAAGAAGAAAATTCACTTAAAAAAAAATGTTTTAAATAAATATTTTCTTTACTTTTTTTCTATTTTTTTTAAATAACTCTCTGAATACTTTTTGCAAATAGCCATTAATTCTGTTTCGAAAAAAAAATTTTTGTCTAATGATAAAATGGAGAAATAAAAATTCTTAACAAAAACCCATTATCCTTTATGACGAAATACCCCTCGCACTTGATACTTAAAGAAAACGGTGCGTGTCTATGAATGAATTAAACAAAAAATAATTCAGATTATTTTCCTACTTTACTTGTTTTTTTTTTTTTTGTAATATGCAAAAATTTTCAGGATAATGTGGGTTGATGGACTTTAGATGGAGTGATGTTACGAGATACAGTGGTATACATTGGGATTCGAAATTGTAACTGGTTTTTATAGTCGGAATACAGCGTTTTAATTTTGATCTAATCAGATAAACTTAAAATTAGTCTAAACCTTTATACTTGTAATCCGACTTAAGTCGTAATAAAGCCATAAGCTCGAGGGAACCTGTAATCCCTTAATAATCCCATTTACAAGTGGCTTATATAGGAATACTTCCATGTATGCGGACCAACAAATAATTATTGGTTTACTGTACTTCACCTTGCGGAACCTAAAACCTTTAGAAGTGCTTTTTACCAATACCCTAAAAACCCATTGTCATAAGTTTTGAGAACTACATGACTCGTGCTCGAGAGCTAAATGGTTTAAAGTCTGTGGCTATTATAGTTTATCTAAGATAAAGGCTTTGTCCAAACTGACCGACAACAGTTTAGCGAAGACTGAGTCTAACTTGAGACTTATTGATCTTTCTCCAAAACTTGAACATCACCTAAAACTGGCCCTCTATACATAAAACTCCAAAACTTCCAGGATATCGAAATGTAAGAGTTTTAGACATTCGAATAAGTTGTATAATTATCGACAAAGCTCTTTCATAATCCTTGTGATTTTGGATAAAGCCGATCTTAAAACACTAACAGCAAAGCCGAACGAGTCTTCCATTTGCTTTCAAGAAAACTACCAAGTTTGCGATCACATAATGATCATAAAGCCAGAGGCTTCGCTGGTTTAAAATCTCTGCAGAGATTGTCAAAACCGCCAGGTAATAGGGGTCGTCAGCAAGGGAGATTAAATGATCGCCATTAACATGGAAGATCATCAAAAATACTGATCTGGCTTTCGAAATATAAAAAGTCTAAACCTTCGAAGTAGAGATACAAATTTCTACGAATATTTCTCAGTATCACTTAGAAGTTTAATAAAGCCTTTATTAAAACTCTGACTCCAAAACAAAAAGAGTCTCCGAAAAGAGTTAGGGACATTTCTGGACAACAGAATAGCCCGTCTATTTCCTAGAAGACTAACAAATGTTTTCTCTGATCTAGAGGTTTCCATCAACAAAAGAGTTAAGATGACCATCATCAACACGGGAGATCATCAAAAATGCAGAACTTTGTCTTTAAAGGTATGAATTATTACCGTTCGTATAAAATGTATGATTATCGGTCAATCTCCTTTAGAATCCTTAAAACACTGGATACATATAACTCTATCTACCAATTATCGAGAGTCCCTTCTGCTTCCAAGAAGTCTAACAAATTTACAATCAAGGATGATCGTAAAGCTAGTGATTTCTTTGATCTAAAGTCTCTTCTAAAGATGGATGATCATCAACAGGTTGGATAAGATTAATCTTTTCCCAAGGGAGATCATCTTAAATGCTGACCAAGATCTCGAAAATTTATAATTCTAAAACTTCGAAGTAGAGGTATAAATATGAGCGAATCTTTCTTTGTATTTCTAAAAGGTTTGATAAGCCTTTATTAAAACTCTGATTCCTAAGCAAAGAGAGTCTCCGAAATGAGTTAGAGACATTTCTGAACAACAGAATAACCCATCTATTTTCAAGAAGACTAACAAGTTTTCGAAATTTCCGACTGATCTAAAGCCTCTTCTATAGTCATCAATGCAGCCGGGTAATGGTTTCCATCAACAAGAGGGATTAGATGATCATCAACAAAGGGTAAGAATTCTAATCTTTCGGAGAAAATGTATGAATCATATAGTATACAGATAACTCTGACTGCCAAGCAGACAGAGAGTCTCTGAAATGAAATAAAGGCAATCCTGCAGAAAATGTTCCGTTGCTTTCAAGAAAACTAGGAAGCTCACGATTACTGGATGATTCTAAAACCAGTAGCTTCTTTGATCTAAAGCCTCTACTGAGGATGTCAAACGAATCTGATATCAGTCATCGTCAGCTGGGAAGATTAGATAGTACACTTCCTAGAAACTAGAAGAATATCAACGAAAATACTGGTGGTCTTCCGAATTCTGATAGAGATACCACGTGTGTCTCCTATCTATAGCAAGCAGACTAATTCCAGAGCCATACCAAACTCTTCTCCTTCGGCAAACAAGAGCTTTGTCAAATGATATCCTACAGATCAATCTGGGTAAATTATTCTTAGAAAATTGTCTTGTAGGACTACAGCCTTAAACTCCGACTATAATTGGAATTCTTCGACATATTCTTCGACAAAACTCTGAATGCTGACATACACTCCGACAATAGTGGGATTACATTCTTATGTTCCGACTATAATCGGACAACAGCATTATACTCCGAGCATATTCGGACTAACTCCTCATATTCCTACTATAGACGTATTACAGCCTTATATTCCAACAACAGAAGATCTTAAGCCTTTTTCTCCGGCAATGGTCTGACTTAAGCCTTCAACTACATCCTAGTACTCGGACTACGGACATATGCTTTTACTACAATCTGACCAGATTCTTGTAATCAAACTTTCTTTTTCTGCTATCCTTGACTACCAGTGGAGCATAGGTCCTCAACCATCCTTTTATATCGAACTCTATTGCGAGATGTTAGGCATACGTCATTCCACGAATATTTTGCATCAATTGACTTCTCAACTTTCTAGCAGCTGCGCCAACACGACGTCCTCTTCCCTGTGGATTCCAACGAAGCGCTTATCGAGCAATGTTGGTATTTGGACTTCAAAGCGTGTGGCCTATCCACCGCCATTTCCTTTGACACACCTCCGCAGAAGTAGGGATGAATAGTTTGCTGCTTGCAACTCCGCATCAATTGACTTTCTCCACGTTCTAGCAGGTGCACCAACATGACGGCCTCTTCCGTGTGGATTCCAACGAAGCGCTTGCCGAGCAATATTGGTATTTGGCCTACGAGGCGTGTGGCCTTTCCACTGCCATTTCCTTTGACATACCTCTACAGAAGTAGGGATTTGATTTGTCGCGTTTAGTAGATCTTCATTTCTTCACCACATATTAAGAATATGTAGCAAGCATTTGTTTGCAGAGGTTCTCAAAAATGACAGAAGATTAAGAATATTCGGACATAGGCCCCATATTCCAACTACATCCTTATATTCCAACAACAGAGGAACTTTAGCTCATTTCTCTCACAATGTTCTGACTAATTCCTTTAACTACATCCCTATATTCCGACTACAGACGTATGCTTTGACTATAATCTGACCACATCCTTTTATTCAAACTTTTGAACTATAGTTTTATATTCTAACGATAGACGGATTTTAGCATTTGTCTCCGGCAGTAGACAATCGACTATATAATTTAACTACATTCTTATATTACGGCCCTATGCTCCACTGGGAGTCAAGGATGACAGAAGATATTCTTATACTCTGACTTCTAGAGAGACTACAGACTTAGGTTCGTAATCAACGTTGGCCATTACTTGAGCAGTAGGAGAATTACAAGAAATGCTCTCCATTTGGCCAACGTTGTTCTAAATCCTCTACTTCTAAATATTTTACTTAAATATTCCTTTCCAAAAATTCTTGCTATCCACTGTTCCATTTGTCACACCATGACTCAGAAATTAGAGAGTTTGAAATTGGAAGGACAATGAAATGAATAAAATGTATAAGTACTATCCTCTACAATATAGCCAGAACAAACCTTTTACATCCAACAAAAGCAACAACAACCAGTAGAAGGGAAAAAAAATCCTATAATCAAACTAAGATAACACCTTGTCTTAGATCGCAATATCAAACTCAAACCAAAGACCAACTGAACCCCCTTAAAAGATACAAAAAAATGGTGGAGTATTAATCTGAGGATGGTATGATTTGGACAAACTTTGTTAAGGATGCTCAGGGAAAGACAGACAGACAGACAGCGTGACTTTGCGCTAGGACCAACCGGTGTATGCAAATGAGTAACGAGTTGTTGGAATTTTTACGTGGCCATAAATGAGAAATTCGAAAAAAGGAAAGACAATGGATGGATGGAAATGGTGGTTTGTGTAAAGTTTCATTTCATTTTCGGGTTTCATTTCCTTTTTTTCAACGTTTAAGGGTTTAAAGCCAAAGGCAGTAGAAAAATAGAATTTCATTCTTTGGAATAGCAAGAAAAATATTTGACAGAGAATGAATGTTATCTAGTGAAGCAGGTTAAGCGAGGGACATTAAAGTTTTTTCGTGTTAAGAGCGAGTGTTTTCGTGGGGGGAAGGGGGTATCATGAAATGTGAATTTTGTTTAAAGAATGTCGACTAATAATACTCACCTCTGTTTATAGACTAAGAGTATAGTTGTACCTGAAGTGGGAGTTTGTTTGGTGGTATTAAGGAAACCCGCGAAATATTATACTTTTCTTTTATTTTTGCTTTTATTCTAACAGAGTTTGCCTGAGAGCTTTGGTGGAAAATTATTTGGTAATGGAAAATTGGAATTTTAATTCGTTTTATTTGTTGAACATGGTCATCAGCGACATATTTTTCATTTTTTGTTTATATTAGCAAAAGAAGGCGGAGGAAAGGAATAATGGCCTATTATAAGAATACACTGGGAGAACTGAGGCCAAAGAGAATTAGGCTCAGACTATAATATGATTGTATGTTCTCGCTCAGACTATATTATGGTTTGCCTGTTCCCCAAACCTTTCTAAAACTGTTCCTAGATCCTGAATAAAGAGTTCCTTGCATGTGTTTTATTCTAATTTTAGCTATTTATAGTATTTATTTCCCAGGAGTACTCACTCCTACAAGGAGTACTCACTCCTACTAGCCCGACGTCCTAACCCATATTTTTAAAGTTCTTATGAGATAACTCGCCATATTAGCTCTCTAGATTAAGGTGTTATCGTAGTTCCCCAGGTGATATCACGAGAAGTGTTCACAGTTGAGATAACGAATAACCAAGATAAGTCTGGGTTTTGAAGTTAAGACCAATCAGAATCATTGCTTGGTATCCAACGTCCTCTACATTACCCTGCATTCCCATCAGTGAATCAGAAAACGACGACATTATAGTAGCTTTCAGATGCTCTCTACGCACCTCTCATACCTACCTTTGCTATAGATAGGAGGCGTACCCCGCATCTACATCAAGAATTGGGAATACTCCGAAGTAAAGCGTTTTTGTTAAGAATTCATTTGTTTCTTGACCGTTTAGACTATCGCCTAATTATACTTCTCTCATAGAACGCCTGGCCTTATCCTGATGAAAGACAGCTCCTCTTCTATTGATTACCAACTACTTCTGAGCAATTTCTTCCTTCAAAAGCAGTTCACGATCGAATTATGAGTTTGATCGTATGGTATCTTAGCCACTTGACTGCCTTGTATATGGCCGATATTTCGACCTGTAGAGTACTACAGAGATAAGAGAGCTTAAAACAGATTTCCTTCCCTAATAGAAAGATTAAAAATCCTCTCCCACCACTTCTTTGACTTAGATCCATCCGTGTATACCTCCAGACAACCATCATCAAAGGAAATAGAATCTCCAGAGAAAATCACAATAGAGGATTTTACAGAGAAGGGAATTTCTGGTTTGCCTAAAAAGCATTTCCGCTACTCTCCGCGAAAAACAGTTTGGGTTCCGAAAGAATCGATCTTGTGTTGATCTAATCAACACAGTAAGAATTGTACTGGAATAAATCGTAGACTAAACTGATGACGTAGGTCTTCTAAGCCAAAGTTTAGGTCACCTTCAAGAAAAACTAGCGCTATCACTGTTGAATCTCGGGCAGCTGGGCTGGAAATAAATATTTCCAAGACAAAGATTATGCCTGGAGGCAATGACGCAAACCCGTCAACACACATCAATGTGGATAACAAGATTATTGGATGTGTAGGTACCTTTAATTATCTTGGTAATTTGGTATCTAAAAAAGGTGGCGAGGATATTCAATCGCGTATTAATAAGGCAAAATCTGCATTCTTCGAGATATTTGGAAATCTTGGCAAATATCAACAACAACTAAATTTAGAATACATAACGCGAATGTTAAGTCCATATTGTATTCTTCTTCTTCTGTTATCCTTGACTCCCAGTGGAGCATAGGGACTCAACCATCCTTTTATATCGGACTCTATTGCGAGATGTTAGGCATACATCATTCCATGAATAGTTTGCTGTTTGTAACTCCGCATCAATTGATCTTCTCCATCTTGTATTACGGTTGCGAAACTTAGAAACGCACAAATGCTACGATAAGCGCCTACAAACTTTTGCAAAAAGAAATGCTTACGGCAAATCCCTTGTAGAATGCAATTTTAAAATTTGGCGCGATTCGCACGAACAACGCATTTTCATTGTGATGATGTCGCTCAAACTCCATTCACCTCAATTCGACACCGAGCTCAGCAAATTGGTGTCTCCAAATCCACTATGCAGCGAATTTTGACGAAAGATTTGCATCTTCATGCATACAAAATTCAATTGACTCAGGAACTGAAGCCAGATCACCATGAAGAGCGAAGGGAGTTCGTTAATTGGGTATTGGAGAGACAACATGAAAATTCTGATTTTGCCGATAAAATCAACTTCAGTGACGAGGCCCATTTCCATCTTCATGGCTTCGTCAATAGGCAGAATTGTTGCATTTGGGGTGAGGAAAATCCTCGAGTGATTCACCAGAAGCAAATGCATCCTCAACGTGTCACTGTGTGGTGTGGTTTTTGGGCTGGAGGAATCATTAGACCTTTTTTTATGAAAGCGCAAACAGTCGATGGTGTTCGGTATCGTGAAATGATAACCAGTTTTTTCTTGCCTATAATTGAAGAAATAAATGTGCAGGGCATTTGGTTTTAACAAGACGGCGCACATGTCATACAGCCTGAGAAACAATTTCAATAGCTACATTAGTCATTTCCCGGTCGTGTTATTTCGCGTTTTGGAGACCAAATTGGCCGTCTAGATTGTGAGATTTAGATTTTTTTCTTTGGGGGTTTTTTGAAGTCAATGGTTTACACGAATAAGCCGACGGCGACTCAAGCCTTAAAAGAGGAAATTGGACGCTGAATTAATGAAATACCGCAGCATTTATGCCAAAATGTCATTGAAAATTTCATTAAAAGATGGCGTGTATTCAAGCAAAGCTGCGGCGGCCATTTGCACGATATCTTGTTCCATACATAACCTGATTCTGTCTACTTTGCAATATAATAAAGTTTCACGATTTTTTTTTTTAATAAATGTGGACTTATTTAAAATTTAAATATTGCGTTCTAGTTGGGGCAGCCTTTATATGGTGGCCGAATCGCATAAGAAATAAAGATCTATTAAACGCTACAAACCAAATCCCTGCTTCTATAGAGGTATGTCAACGGTAATGCCGGTGAATAGGCCACACACTTCGAAGAAAAATACCAACATAGCTCGACAAGCGCCTCGTTAGAATCCAAAAGGAAGCGGCCGTCGTATTACTGCACCTGCTAGAACGTGGAGAAGGTCAATTGATGCGGAGTTACAAGCAGCAAACTATTCATGGAATGATGTATGCCTAACATCTCGCAATAGAGTTCGATATAAAAGGATGGTTGAGGCCTTATGCTCCACTGGGAGTCGAGGATAACAGAAGATGAAAAAGCATTTGATCTTTATCTTATTTTCCGACTGTGCTCCAAACCTATCTTTTACTCTTACTTAGATTTTTTCCAGTGTAAAATATAGTCCTTTAATTTTACCCAACATATCCTTTCCTTTACCTCACTCCAGGCCATATGAACCGTGTAATTGAAGCATAAATGAATGAAAAACTCAAACCTTAACATAAAACGATTTCAAATTCTTTAGCCCCCACTCTCGGTGTCATATCGTGTAAAGGTCAAACGTACCAAAGATATTTAAATAGAAAAACGAAAATTATCGTGAGTCCTGCTTTGAAAAGGGTTTGTTTCAGGCAGATACTACTAATGGTAAATAAGTGGGTGGTTGGTTGTCTCAATGTTTTTGTTTTCGTAAAAACAATGGCGCTTAACATTAATGTTGTTGCTGTCACAAATACCATGAAGTAATCATGGTCCTTTAATATCCAGTTTATATTTTTTTGCTGTACTCGCATTAAAAAGGTCCTTCTGTCTTTCGTGTTGCTCTGTTGCTTTTAATTTTAACTAATTTGCATTCATTGTGTAATTCATGTTTTTTTCTTCGCTTTTCGAGGAATTTTTATGATGATGCTGCTATTTCTATCCTCAACCATTGATAATGTTTGTTATGGCCGTTGTTTTAGTGTAAATTGTATGAAGAGTGTCGCGAAAGGACAATAGTGGTTGCTCTAACTACATTGTAGCTTGGGGCTTAAGGGCATTTGGTTATAGACTCTCGTGTATATTTATACTTAACTCTTTTTGTGGTTTCTTTTTTACTTTTGTTTTAGTAAAAAAAACAGGTTTAAGCTCTTTTATCATTGGTCAAGTGTTGAAGAAGCGAAAGGGTTAATAGTCCTTTAAATTTATATGAATAAAAAATATTCAAAATGGTTTTAAGACAAAGACGATTATTTTAAGTGGTTGTTTTAAAGGATACCAGTTAAAGGATATCAATTTGCCAAATTTCGAGATAATCGGTCCACATTTGACCCTAGCTCTCATATAAGTTCAAATGACGGAAACAGTTTAAATATCGGGTGGTTAAATTTCAAGGGCCGATGTTGATTTTGAATAAAACACAAACTATTTAGGAAATTATTGTAATCTTATATTCTTAAACGAGCAATAATTGTATGTATTTATATATATATATATATATATATCTTATCTTATCTTATATTCTTAAACGAGCAATAATTGTATATATATATATATATATATATATATATATATACAATATATATATACAATATATATATATATATATATATATATATATATATATATATATATATATATATATATATATATATATATATATATATATAAAATAAAATTACGTTTTAAACAGCTTTGAAAATAAGCGGACAGGTGTTTGGTACTTTTTTGAAACTATGTCCGATAGGGGGTAAAAAAGGGTGAAAATAGTTTTTTTGGCACCTTTTTAACCCACTCTTATATTTTAAACTAAAGAATATTGAAAGAAACTTGGTACTGCAATCAATAGATGTAAAAAAACACGAAATACGTATTTGGTACTTTTTTGATTTTGGAGCCAAAATGGGTAAAAAAGGGATAAAATGATAACTTAACATCTCCAAAGTAATATGAATAGGAACATTATACATTATGTTAAATGCGTTTTAAAAAAATGTACCGAATTCAATTGGCACCAGAAAAGTACCAAATATACATATGGAACTTTTAGAAATTAGGGAATAAAAAGGGGGAAAAATTAGTATAATTTTAAACAAATGAATGTTTGTCTGTATGTATGTTCTTTATAGAATAGTAAACTGTGAATTTGATCATGTTATGCTCTTTAGCGAAGATGTTGCGGATAAGCCGGCGAAGGTTTTAAAGTTGATAACAGACAGATGGCGCCACTGAAAATTACTAAAAATTTATTTAATAGTAAACTGTACATTTAATCATGCTATGATCTTTAGCAAAGTTGTAGCGCATGAGCCGACGAAGGCTTTTTAGTTGGTATGAATAATTTCCGACAGGTGGCGCTACAGAATCTTACTCAAAGTCAATTTAATCGTAATCTGTACATTAAATCATGCTACAATCTTTAGCAAAGTTGTTGCACATGAGCCGACGAAGGTTTCTTAGTTGATATGAAGAAATTTCGACAGGTGGCGCCACTGAAATTTACTCAAAGTCAATTTAATCGTATGCTGTACATTTAATCATGCTATAATCTTCAGCAAAGTTGTTACGGATAAGCCGAAGAAGGTTTATGAATTGGAATGAGCAAAGTCCGACAGGTGGCGCCACAGAAAATTACTCAAAGTGAATAAAATCGTAAACTGTGCATTTGATCATGTTATAATCATAAGCAAAGTTGTTACGAATAAGCGGACAAAGGTTTCTTATATGGTATGAACAACTTCAGGTGGCGCCACTGTAAACTACTCAAAATGAATTAAATCGTAAACTGTACATTTGATCAGACTATAATCTTTAGCAAAGTTGTTGCGCATGAGTCGACGGAGGTTTCTGTTGATATGAATAATTTCCAAAATTATTCGAAATGAGTTAAACTGCAAACTATGCAAACTATGTGTTGGTCGGACAAAATAAATCAAATAATTCAAAATTAATTGAATATTTCTACAATGTCTTTCCTCTAAATTTATTTTAGCACTTTATAATATAAAATATATAAAAACTTTAAAATTTTCCTCAAAATGCTTATCATAAAGCTCCGAGCAAGGCTCGGTCAACCAGGTACTTTTATTTTATTATGATATATTGGTATTACTCAATTATGTATGGAACAAAATATCGGCCAAATGGGCGCCGCGAACACGGCGACACACCTCCATCCGATGGTCCAAATTTTCGATGACCCTGAGGCATAATGGAGGTCAACGTACACCTTTTCTTTCAAAAAACCCCAAAGAAAAAAGTCCAACGGTGTCAAATCACATGATCTTGGCGGCCAATTGACATCGCCATTACGTGAGATAACACGGCCATTGAATTTGTTGCGCAAAAGAGCCATTGTTTCGTTAGCTGTGTGGCAAATGGCACCGTCCTGCAGAGACCACATAGCGTCCACATCCATATCTTCTAATTCGGGCCATAAAGAGTTCGTTATCATCTCACGATAGCGAAACCCCATTCACAGTAATTGCCTGACCGCCCTCATTTTGGAAAAAATACGGCCCGATGATGCCGCCATCCCATAAACCGCACCAAACAGTCACTCTTTGTGGGTGCATTGTTTTTTCGACAATCACTCTTGGATTCTCATTCACCCAAATGCGGCAATTCTGTTTATTAACGAATCCACTGAGGTGAAAATGTGCCTCGTCACTGAAGATGATTTTCTTCGAAAATTGATCATCCATTGTTGCCATTTCTTGCCACCATTCTGCACATTCACGACGTTTGGAATGGTCAAGAGGCTTTAGTTCTTGAGCAAATTGCACCTTGTAAGCGTGTAAATACAAGTCTTTATGCATAATGTTCATCAACGACGAGCGTGAGAGGTGCAATTGTTGGGCACGACGACGAGTTGAGGTGGACGGCTCTTCAGCCACACTATCTGCTGTTCGCGATATTTTCTACAGTACGAGCTGTACGACCATGCACTGGTGTTCTCACATCTTCTACAGACCCGGTTTGCTCGAATTTTTCCACGATTTTTGCGATTGTACGCACATTTCGACGATCAAATTGACCAAAAAAATCACGAAGTGCACGATATGCATTTAGATTTGAACGCCCATTTTCATAATAAGTCTGGTTAACTTTAACAAATTGTTGGATTATGTATCTCTCCATGGTTCAAATTGAGTAAGTCTGAAATAGAGAAATGTCAAATAAAATTCGGAAAAAAACTTGGCGTTTAGGTGTGGTTCACATTCAACATCGGCCCTTACAATTTAACCCTTTATATAAGTTTTGAGAAAATGTTTGTATGATGACAAAATTTAGCAAATATTTGTCTTTATAGAGGAAAAAAACACCTTTGATCTTAGTGGTGAAGGGTATCGTATGGTCGGGCGAAAGTGTTATCAAACAATAACCAACAAAAATGGCATCAACGGGGTTTTTTCGCCCTCATTGTATTCAATGGACGAATGAACACAACAAATTTTCAAAGTCGAATTCGTCGTTCCTTCCAACTATGTTTATATCTTAGGTTAGGTTAGGCAGGCAGCCGATGAGAAGTCAGAGTCACAACGTTCCCTTTGTAGTACCTGCAATAGATAGACTGGAAAAAGAAAAATATACAGTAATTAATTCCAGACCATCGATGAAAGTCTTGATAAATGAGTCTATTTTACGAATGTCAATACTTGCTAGATCGGATATATCATGTAGAAAAAACGCGCGCCCAGCAGTGGCAGAAAAGATGAATTGCTGTCTCCTCCTCTTCGATGTTGTGACAACAGTAGTCTTTGTATTGAAGGTTAAGTCTTCTGGCAGAAAACGCAATGTTCCGTTAAGGTTGGGATTAGCTTGCGGAGTAGCTGGCGAGGTTGAGATACCAAGCTTTTACAACGTTTATTGTTATAAATTTGCCATTTCTGCCTATAGATTGAACAAGTGGTTTCAGTGGACTAAGAGTTCTGGGCTGATCCATAAAGAGATTGCCTCATTACTGATTTTCAGACGAATAGCGATTAATTAATTTTCAGACGAATAGCGTTAATTGGTCGATATAGTCCTGACTAAGAAGAGCACCGGATTTAGCAAGTTTGTCCGCAGTGAAGTTACCAGGTATGTTGTTATGCCCGGGTACCCAAAACGTATATTGTTAAAAACGTGTAAGGAATTCTTTTTGCAAACAACCGAAAACAAAATTAAAACACTTTATGCAGTTTTACAACCTTATAGTTTTATTAACATTAGAGTTAATCACTCAAACACACTTCACAAAATTCCTTTACAAATATTCTTAGTCTAACTGTTCTGTTATACGCGTCACAATTGAAACTCTGCCACGATATCAGATCGTCAGCCTTTTATAGTAGAGAAGAGAGTTTCTAGTTTTTTTCTGCAGATGTAAACAAAGAGCTGCTATCGTCGATTACACTAACAATACGGGTTAAGAATGTTTATGTTTGTTCCAATACATTCTCACATGATCAAGAACACATGTTGTTTTGCTTATAGTCACAAACAGAACAACAACTACACAAACAGAAACATTCTAGAAAACTAGGGGCAGAATTATAAACAGTGAACTTTGCACAATAGGGCGGATAACTTAAAAATTCGTGACAATATATATTTATACAATGAATAAAATTGGAAAAACACCTTCATTCAATCCAAGTCCCTTAAATTTAAATATGTATGTGGAAAATTGGGTCCTAAGATTTAAAATTAGATTACGTGTAAATCAAGTGTAGAGAGTTCAACCAGACCGAAGTTATAACAACAAAACTAGAAATTTGTAGTCAAAAGAGTATGTATGTAAGTCAAGAGATATAATCACTCTCTTATATTTTTACAGCGGAACGTTAAAGACATGGTAGCAAGACAGTTCGTGATACAGGTAAATTGGTGTGATAACATCATTTTGATCTAGAGATAGTTTGGCAGAGATGGGAATCTGGATTTATTACATCGATACATATGGATAATTACTGGTTTCCAACAAGTGCAGAGGTGGAATTTTGGATTCGATTACATCGAATTCAAGCATAAGAATATTTATAGAAAAAGGTGAATTTAATAATATCAAATTCCAGAATGGGGTACTGGTTTCCCAATAAGTACAAGCTTTCTGAAAGACTACACTCGGAAGTACATAAGGACATTTTGCCTGGGTAAAAGCTAGGAGTAACTAGTTTGTCTTGCCAACACTCTGGTTTCCTGCAAGAGACAGCAATAAAATCTAGTCTTAAGAGTAAGTTTCAGATTAAGAAAAGTGAAAGAATTATAAAGAAAAATTGGGCTATATAGGAACTTTATAAAGGCCTATAATGTAAATTTGTTTCCTAAGATTTGAAGTTAGACTATGTAATGACTTACGTGGAAAGTTGGACTTTATGGACCCACAAGAAATGAAGTCTACCATGAGCGTTTCTATACCTAAATTTACCTTGAGATAGACTTTTAATAATATTTATTATATAAATAGACTATATAGACATCTAAGATAAAAAACTAAACCAATTCTTCGAATAAATATTTGAAGATATGAAGATCTACTAATGTAAGCATGACTATATTGATACCCTACGATCAAAAACTTGTGCTAAGCCTTATAATAAACTAAAAGCATTTTTCAAGACTTAGGTAAAATATTAATTTCTATGTTCAAATCTAATCAAAATTGTAGCCTCGTGCGCTTGATTTTTTAACGACTTCGATGAGTTTTTCCATTTCGAGTCATATAAAAAGTTTGGCGTGTGCTTAACATGTGCTCGGGTTTAGGGGTTTCTCTTTATGTTTATTTTTTTTGGTTTTGAAAAGAGTTAAATAACTTTTTATACTTTCATTACTTAAAATTTTGGAAAAATTAAACATCAATATAGGTTTTGGATAAAAATCCATAAATTAAAATGACATGGTATGCAAATTTTTTGGAAAAATATAGGCAGAGAAGCAGAGGTCATAAAACAACAGCAGCAGCACGAGGGGTATCAGTAGCAATTATTTAAAGGGTCTATAAAGTAACGTTACACACGCGTCACCCTAATTTTTTTTAAATCTTTGAAACTCTGGGTGAGGTTTGTTTTTTTTTTTTTCTATTTTAAAATTTAAGGGTGTCATTTTTTTGTTTGTACATAAAAAAGCATCTTTGAAAATGAACCTGGAAAGGGTTTAATATTTCTGTGTCTGTCAGTTACAAAAAAATTTGCATTTTTTCTTTTTTTGTGAAAAACTAAACAAAAAAACACCTTTGTCTTGTATAACTCTTTTTTTTATTATTCTTTTGTTGAGATTTACAGTTTTTTTTTTCTTTTTTGAAAATTCAAATTCATAAAATTATGGGTAACATATCGATTTTCTTTTGTTGTCTCTGGTAATGCATGCACCGGATACGGATGTTAAAGCTGCAGCGTTGAGTTTTTTCTGTGCTCAAAAAAAATCTGTCTATAATTTTTGAAAACCTTTATTTTGTTGTTTTTAAAATTCAAAATCTTTTTTGCGTAATTACATTTGCATATTGTAAAATTAGCATTTGTATGACATTAAATAAAAAAGAGTTGTTGTTTTTTCTTTTTTGAATTTCATTATCGTTTCGAAATTACCCATTTATCCCTTCTTATATCCTAGAAAGCCAATATTATTTAGACAGCACAAGGTGTTTTTTAAAAATTATTTTAGGCTCATGCCAAACAAATCTTAGTAAAATGTATTGAGAATAAATTTAATTATTCAAATTTGTTTTCAGTTTCAGCTGTTGGAAAGAATGTCCTTGTATTTGAATACAGCTTCTCGTTAGAAGGACAAAGCTTCTAAGATATCATTTTAAATAGAGATGGAGGTAATTATTCGTAAGGTGTTAGATAAGATTTTCCAACATTGATATTGACATCATAAAATTTTGAAGCGTGAGAAGCTTCGATCAAAAATTAACAAATACTGTGTAACATACCTTAAGGATTTTCAAAATATGTAATTTATTTTGCGAAAATTTTAATAAAATTTCATATCTAAAGATATCCGTTTATTTGTCAAAATATTCAGTTAAAATTAAATACTTTTACCATCAGGGAACTTTTGGAAAATAAGTTAGAACGCAATGAACCTTATATGCAGGAGTAGGCCCATACCACCATAAGCCGAAGAATTTTTTTAATTTTCGTAAATTCCACGATCATTAATAAAACTCTTGAAAATGAGTATTAAAATCATTTTCTATAGAAAAACTTTTGATAAAAAATTCTTGATGAAAAAATTTTCTATAGAAAAATTTCCATTAGAAAAATTTTTAATAACAAAATTTTCTATAGAAAAATTTTTGATAAAAAAATCTTTGATAAAAAATTTTTTATAGAAAAATTTTTGATGGAAAATTTTCAATAGAAAAATTTTTGTTAAAAAAATTTTCTATAGAATATTTTTTGTTAAAAAATTTTTCTATAGAACATTTTTTGTTAAAAAATTTTTCTATAGAATAATTTTTGTTAAAAAAATTTTCTAAAGAAATTTTCGATAAAAAAAAATTTTATAGAAAAATTTTCTATAGGTAAATTTTTAATAAGAAAATTTCCTATAGAAATTATTTCTTTACAAAAATTTTTCTAAATTTTTTTATCAAAAATTTTTCAATATTTTTTTTATCAAAAATTTTTCTAAGAAAATTTTTTCATCAAAAATTTTTCTATAGAAAATTTTTTTATCAAAAATTCTTCTATTAAATATTTTTTATCAAAAATTTTTTTATAGAAAATTTTTTTAGCAAAAATTTTTTAATAGACAATTTTCTTACCAAAATTTTTTTAAAGAAAATTTTTTAACAAAAATGCTTCCGTAGAAAATTTTGAGAAAAAATGTTTCTATAGAAAAATTTTTAACACAAAAATTTTCGATCAAAAATTTTTATAAAAAAATTTTTATTAAAAAAATTTTCTATAGAAAAATTTTTAATAAAAAAATTTTCTATAGAAAAATTAAAAAAAAAAATTTTCTATAGAAAAATTTTTAATAAAAAAAATTTTCTATAGAAAAGTTTTTGATGAAAAAATTTTTTATAGAAAAATTTTTGATAAAAAAATTTTCTATAAAAAATTTTCTTGATAAAATAATTTTCTATAGAAAAATTTTTGATAAAAAGTTTTTTTATAAAAAAATTTTCTATAGAAAATTTTTAATAAAAAAAATTTCTATAGAAAAATTTTTGATGAAAAAATTTTCTTAGAAAAATTTTTGATAAAAAAATTTTTTGATAAAATAAAATAAAAAAAAAATTTTTGATAAAAAGATTTTTTATAGAAAAATTTTTGATAAACAAATTTTCTATAGAAAAATTTTTGAATGCAAAAATTTTTAATAAAAAAAAATTTTCTAAAGAAAAATTTTTAATAAAAAAAATTTCTACAGAAAAATTTTTGATGAAAAAATTTTCTTAGAAAAATTTTTGATAAAAAATTTTTTGATAAAATAAAAAAAAAATTTTGATAAAAAGATTTTTTATAGAAAAATTTTTGATAAACAAATTTTCTATAGAAAAATTTTTGAATGCAAAAATTTTCTATAGAAAAATTTTTAATAAAAAAATTTTCTATATTTTCTATATCTATTTTTGAAAAAAAATTTTTATATAGAAAAATTTTTGATAAGAAAATTTTCTATAGAAAAATTTTTGTTAAACAAACTTTCTATAGAAAAATGTTTGATAAAAAGATATTCTATAGAAAAATTTTCTATAGAAAAATTTTTGATAAAAAATTATCTATAGAAAAATTTTAAATAAAAATATTAATTTTCTTTTTAAAACGTTAGAACTAGAACAAAGTACAGGTCGCAATTCTAAAGATAATTTGATAAAATTTGGCACAGATCATTTTTTTGATAGTGGGCATTGGTTATTGAATTGGCTATTGAAATTCGTCAAAATCGGTTCATAATTTATGGTACCCCCACTTCCCGGAATTGATATATTGGCCACAAATATCAATATTTCATGAAATATGTAAACTTAAATCATTGTACAAAATTTCATCGAAATCGGTCCACATTTAACCATAGCTCCCATACAAACTCTTCTGTCAAAACGCGCTAAATGAGACAAAAATCACTAAAACGCTCCTAAATCTGAAGATAATGGGAATTTTAAGTACATAATTTTCGAAACAACTCTAATAAATTTGTCAAATTTCGAGATAATCGGTCCACATTTGACCCTAACCATAGCTCCCATACAAACTCTTCTGTCAAAACGCGCTAAATGAGACAAAAATCACTAAAACGCTCCTAAATCTGAAGATAATGGGAATTTTATGTACATAATTTTCGAAACAACTCTAATAAATTTGTCAAATTTCGAGATAATCGGTCCACATTTGACCCTAGCTCTCATATAATTCAGAATGACGGAAATAGCTTTAATATATAAATTCTTAGAAAATGTTTGTATGATGGAAAAATTTCGCAAATATTTGTCTTTATGCAGGAAAAAGAACACCTTTGACCTTAGTGGTGAAGGGTATTGTATGGTCGGGCTTGACCGGTTATAGAACTTTCTTACTTGTTTTGTTCTGTTCTCTTTGCGTCGACCCGTGCTTATATGTTATATATTATTTAGATTATCCTAAAAGTATGCTACACAAATGTTCATGGAATATCTTACATTTCGATCGATATCGAATATCGGTTTTCATATACTTTAATCGAATCTCGTTTGCCTTCGTAAAACTAAGGATCGTTTTATAGAATATATACAGAATATTTCAGTTATGCTTCAAGCTATCAAATATCTCAAAAATGTATTTAGCACCTCCCCCCAACCCCTGCAAAATTTAAACAAAAATTTTCAAGACACTTAATTATTCACATTAACCGAAAGACCGATGACTAAAACTTCTTCATTAATCACCCAAAAAAAAATTTTGTTTAATTCTCAAACTCGTGCCAGGGAAAAGAAATGAAAAAAAAAACTCGAGAAAAAAAATTATATCAACAAAATTAAGAAAATTACTTAAAGTCAAGTAGAATCAGGAAAAGTATGGGAACTAAAGAACTCAGAATTTGAGGTAATTTAAAACCACCTTAATCACAAATTAAACATAGGAAAAAAACTTGGAACTGGTGACAGCACGCGTCACATCATTTATTTTAGGCTAACATTTTTTTAGTTTCAGTTTTTGAAAATTTTTTTTAAATAGATTTTGGAATCTACTTTTGGTATAAAAAACAGATTTTTTTCTAAAAAACTGGTTTATTTTTTAGAAAAAAAACTTGGGTTTGTTTCTGACAAAAAATTCATTAGAATAATTAAATTATTTTAAAAACCATCAGCAGCTTAAGTTAATGAGTAGTTTTTTTCGAGTATTTTTTTGAGGGTAACATTTTTGAAGTCAGGAAGTTTTTTTTTTAAGGTTAGGTGTGTTGAAAGGTTTTTTTGTTAAACATTTTTTTTATAGGAATTTGTGTATATTTTTTTGGGAAAAAAAACTGTGTCATTGTTTGTTAGATTTACAAAAAATTGTGAAAAAAAATCTTAAAATATTACAAAATCTAGAGTCACAAATTTTTGAGAGGGTTAAATTTAGGGGTTAATACTTTTTTTTTTTGGAAAACCTTTGGGTTACTTTTTTGTTTAAAAGTTCTAGTTTGTTTCAACAGCTGGAGAATATGTAACAAGGAAAGAGTTTTTCATTTCTAAAAATTTTAATGAAAAGTAAAATTTTCATATGAATAAAATGATCATAGAATCCTACATCTTTAAGCGAGCAATAATTGTATAGTACCTGGTTGACCGAGCCTTGCTCGGGGCTTTATGATAAGCATTTTGAGGCAAGTTTTAAAGTTTTTATATATTTTATTTTATACAGTTACAGTTTAACTCATTTTAAATAATTTTGAAAATTGGTCATACCAACAGACTTATGCGCAACAACTTTGCTAAAGATCATAGTCTGATCAAATGCACAGTTTACGATTTAATTCATTTTGAGTAGTTTTCAGTGGCGCCGCCTGAAGTCGTTCTTACCACTAAGAAACCTTCATCTGCTTATGCGTAACAACTTTGCTTATGATCATAACATGATCAAATGCACAGTTTATGATTTAATGCACTTATAGTCTGATCAAATGCACAGTTTGCGATTTAATTCATTTTGAGTAATTTTCAGTGGCGCCACCTGTCGGTCTTTGGTCATTCCAATTAATAAACCTTCGTCGGGTTATCCGCAATAACTTAAAAATTATAGCATGATTAAATGTACAGTTTACGATTAAATTGACTTTAAGTAAATTTCAGTGGCGCCACCTGTCGAAATTTCTTCATACCAACTAAGAAACCTTCGTCGGCTCATGTGCAACAACATTGCTAAAGATTATAGCATGATTATATGTACAGCTTACGATTAAATTGTAATTTAAGTAATTTTCAGTAGCGCCACCTGTCGGAAATTATTCACATCAATTAAAAAGCATTCGCCGGCTCATGCGCTACAACTTTGCAAAAGATCATAGCATGATCAAATGTACAGTTTACGATTTAATTAATTTTTAATAATTTTCAGTGGCGCCACCTGTCGGAACTTAAAAACCTCCGCCGGCTTATCCGCAACATCTTTGCTTAAGAGCATAACATGATCAAATTCACAGTTTACTATTCTATAAAGAACATACATACAGACAAACATTAATTTGTTTTAAAGTTATAACATTACTAATTTTTTCCCCTTTTTATCCCCTAATTTCAAAAAGTTCCATATGCATAATTGGTACTTCTTTGGTACCAATTGAATTCGGTACATTTTATTAGAAAGCAGTTAACATAATTTTCCTATTTATATTACTTTTGTAGATGTTAAGTTATCAGTTTATCCCTTTTTTACACATTTTGGCCACAAAATCAAAAAAGTACCAAATACGTGTTCAATATTTCTTTCACATCTATTGATTGCAGTACAAAGTTTCTTTCTATATTCCTTAGTTTAAAATATAAGAGTGGGTTAAAAAGGTACCAAAAAAACTATTTTCACCCTTTTTTACCCCTTATCGGACATAGTTTCAAAAAAGTACCAAACACCTATCCGTTTATTTTCATAGCTGTTTAAAACGTAATTTAAATTTTGTTTCTATACCTATTACTTTCGATTTTTTCCCCTTTTTACCCGTTTTCTCTTAGAGGCAAAGGTTCCAAAAGTCCCTTCTTCTTCGACCTATACATCAAAAAAGATACCCACTGTCCCAATTTTATCAAAATCGTTAGAGCCGTTTTCGAGATAGTCATTCTATATATATATAAATACATACAATTATTGCTCGTTTAAGAATATAAGATATATATCTATATATATATTGAATGGCTATCTTGAAATCGGCTCTAACGTTTTTGACAAAATTTAGGGGGTAAAAACGGGAAAAAAAGGGGAAAAATCAAAAACGTTATATCTCCTAAAGTAATAGGCATAGAAACGAAATTTAAATTACGTTTTTAACAGCTATGAAAATAAGCGGACGGATGTTTGGTACTTTTTCGATACTATGTCCAAAAGGGGGTAAGAAAGGGTGAAAATAATTTTTTGGTGCTTTTTTAACCCACTTTTATTTTTTAAACCAAAGAGTAAGAAACTTTTTACTGCAATCAATAGATGTGAAAGAAATGTTGAACACGTATTTGGCACTTTTTTATTTTGGGGCTAAAATGAGTAAAAAGGGATAAAATGATAACTTAAAATCTTAAAAAGTAATATGAATAGGAACATTATGTACCAAATTCAATTGGTACCAAAGAAGTACACTATATAGAAACGGCTCTAATGATTTTGATAAAAATTTTACAGTGGGTAGCTTTTTTTGATGTATAGGTCGAATAAGAAGGGACTTTTTGAACCTTTGCCTCTACGAGGGTAAAAAGGGGAAAAAATAAAAAATGCTATATCTACTAAAGTAATAGGTATAGAAACAAAATTTAAATTGTGTTTTGAATAACTGTTAAAATAAGCGGACAGGTGTTTGGTACTTTTTTCAATCTATGCCCGATAGGGGGTAAAAAAGGGTGAAAATGTTTTTTTTTTTGGTACCATTTTTAAGCCACTCTTGACTTTTGGACCAAACAATTTTGTAATGCAATCAATAAAAATATTGAACACGTATTTGGTACTTTTTTGATTTCGGGTGCCAAAATGGGTAAAAAAGGGATAAAATGATAAATTAACACCTCATGAAGTAAAATGAATAGAAACAATACCTTAACTGTGTTTTTATTAAAAGTACCGAATTCAATTGGTACCAAGAACCAAATATGTATATGTAAGCTTTTAGAAATTAGGGGATAGAAGGGGAAAAATTGGTAATGTTATAACTTTTTAACAAATTAATGTTTTTCTGTCTGTATGTCCTTTATAGAATATTAAACTATGCATTTGACCATATTAGTATCACCATCTGACAGGTGGCGCCACTGAAAATTACTCAAAATGAATTAAATCGTAAACTTTGCATTTGTATCTTTAGCGAAGTTGTATATGATCATTAACGAAGTTGTTTCAAATGAGCCGGCGAAGGTTTTTTAATTGGTATGAACAATTTCCAACAGGTGGCGCCACTGAAAATTACTCTAATTGAATTAAATCGTAAACTGTGCATTTGATCATGCCATGATCTTTAGCAAAGTTGTTACGCATGAGACGATGAAGGTTTCCTAGTTGATATGAACAATTTTCGATAGGTGGCGCCACTGAAATACTCAAAATGAATTAAATCGTAAACTGTGCATTTGATCATGCCATGATCTGTAGCAAAGTTGTTACGCATGAGACGATGAAGGCTTCTTAGTTGGTATGAACAATTTTCGATAGGTGGCGTCACTGAAATACTCAAAATGAATTAAATCGTAAGCTGTGCATTTTTTCAGGCTATGATCTTTAGCAAAGTTCTTGTGCATGGGTCGATGGAGGTTTCTAAGTCGGTAATTAATGTTTTTCTGTCTGTATGTCCTTTATAGAATAGTAAACTATGCATTTAACCATATTAGTATCACTATCTGACAGGTGGCGCCACTGAAAATTACTCAAAATGAATTAAATCGTAAACTTTGCATTTGTATCTTTAGCGAAGTTGTATATGATCATTAACGAAGTTGTTTCAAATGAACCGGCGAAGGTTTTTTAATTGGTATGAACAATTTCCAACAGGTGGCGCCACTGAAAATTACTTTAATTGAATTAAATCGTAAACTGTGCATTTGATCATGCCATGATCTTTAGCAAAGTTGTTACGCATGAGACGATGAAGGTTTCCTAGTTGGTATGAACAATTTTCGATAGGTGGCGCCACTGAAATACTCAAAATGAATTAAATCGTAAACTGTGCATTTTTTCAGGCTATGATCTTTAGCAAAGTTCTTGTGCATGGGTCGATGGAGGTTTCTAAGTCGGTATGACCAATTTCCAAAATTAATCATATTAAACTATGCATTTGATCATGTGTTGATTGGACAAAATAAATAAAATGATTGAAAATTAATTGGATATTTGTGTACCGTATTTCTCTAAATTTATTTTAATTAGTTAGTACTTTATAAAATAAAATATATAAAAGCTTTAAAATTCGCCTCGAAATGCTTATCATAAAGCTCCGAGCAAGGTCATCCAGGTACTTAATTATTATCCATGGAAGGGTTAATCTAGCCAATATGTTTAACCCTAGATTCCTCATACTAAAAAGTCCATAACCTAAAGATTTTGCACTTCCATACATTGATTTGATAAGACCCATAGACTTATACTAATTCGAAAAAAACTATTCTTATAAAACCCTTGCCCCAAATAGAATACCGAATCCTTTATGCTTCTTAAATTGCAATTACCCTCGATCTTAGTTCTTTCTCTCTGCCCAAATTATTCAAATATTTAAACAGGTTCTACCTGATATCTTCTATACTCGTAACATTTAAATCAAATCCATTTAAATTTTATTTATTATCATAAATAAATTTCAAAATTTATACGAATCTTTAGGAAACCCTAAAACTCATTTAAATTAAAAAACTGGAACACATTTACAGCTGTTAGGCGAGTAACAAAGTCAGAGGTGAACTCTGAGATACACGATTTTTTTGTGGGGTGTCATTTTTTTCTCCCTTCTTATATTTAGTCAATATTTCATTACAAAGACCTTAACTCCTTGAAAAAAGCATTAACCCTTAAGATAAATGTAACTGGCTCGTGTTTGGCGTGTTCACCCAGACTTTTTTTTGATTTTAAAAAAAGGATGAGGATGAAGTGAGAAATTTTGGGATACACATTTTTTATGCATAAATTAAAATGCTACTGACATTAAATAATTTCACTAAAAGCTATAAAAAAAAAGTATAAAAGGTAAAGAGTGGAAAGTGTTTAATATTGATTACCTTGTTTTTAAAATTTTTTAGATATAATTGAGAAGATTGTAAGCGCAGTAAAAGGATAATAACGAATTTCTAGTACCCCTTATTGGAATACTTTATTAATTTATACAAAGTAAACATTTCTATAGAAATGTTGATGATTTAAAATTTTTCTGTAGAAAAATTTTTTTTTATAGAAAATTTTCGATATAAAATTTTTCTAAAGAAAATTTTCAATATAAAATTTTTCTATAAAAAATTTTTCTATAGAAAGTTTTCATTAAGAAAATTTTCGATATAAAATTTTTCTAAAGAGAATAAAATTTAAAAAAAAAATAACAAAATTGTCGAGATGTAAAAATTTAATATCGAAAATTTTCTATAGAAAAATTTGCTATCGAAAATTTTCTATAAAAAAATTTTATATCGAAAATTTTCTAAAGAAAAATTTTATATCGAAAATTTTCTATAGAAAAATTTTATATCGAAAATTTTCTAAAGAAAAATTTTATATCGAAAATTTTCTATAGAAAAATTTTATATTGAAAATTTTCTATGGAAAATTTTATATCGAAAATTTTCTATAGAAAAATTTTATATCGAAAATTTTTTATAGAAAAATTTTATAACGAAAATTTTTTATAGAAAAATTTTATATCGAAAATTTTCTATAGAAAAATTTTATATTGAAAATTTTCTATATAAAAATTTTATATCGAAAATTTTCTATAAAAAAATTTTATATTGAAAATTTTCCTTAGAAAAATTTTATATCGAAAATTTTCTATAAAAAATTTTCTAGAAAAAAATTTTATATCGAAAATTTTTTATAGAAAAATTTTATATCGAAAATTTTCTATAGAAAAATTTTGTATCGAAAATTTTCTATAAAAAAATTGTATATCGAAAATTTTCTATAAAAAAATTGTATATCGAAAATTTTCTATAGAAAAATTTTATATCGGAAATATTTTATAGAAAAATTTTATATCGAAAATTTTCTGTAGAAAAATTTTATATCGAAAATTTTCTATAGAAAAATTTTATATCGAAAATTTTCTATAAAAAGATTTGACATCGAAAATATTCTAGAACAAAAATTTTATATCGAAAATCTTTTATAGAAAAATTTTGTATCGAAAATGTTTTATAGAATAATTTAATATCGAATTTTATATTTTATAAACGAAAATAGAAAATACAATTTTTCGAAAATTTTTATATTGAAAATTTTGTATCGAAAATTTTCTATAGAAAAATTGTATATCAAAGAATTTCTATAAAAAATTTTATATCGATAATTTTCTAAAGAAAAATTTTGTATCGAAAATTTTCTAAAGAAAAATTTTGTATCGAAAATTTTCTAAAAAATATTTTATTGAAAATTTTCTATAGAAAAATTTTTAAACAAAAATTTTTTATAAAAAAATTTTTAACGAAAAATTTCTATAAAGAATTCTTAAACTAGAATTTTCCAGAGAAAAATTTTGTATCGAAAATTTTCTAAAGAAAAATTTTATATCGAAAATTTTCTAAAAAAAATTTTTAACGAAAATTTTCTACAGAAAATTTTCTATAGAATAATTTTATATCAAAAATTTTCCATAGCAAAATTTTATATTGAAAATTTTCTATAGAAAATTTTCAATACAAAAAAAATTTTCTATACAAAATTTTCGATATAAAAATTTTCTATAGAAAATTTTCGATATAAAAATTTTCTATAGAAAATTTTCGATATAAAATTATACTATAGAAAATTTGCGCTATAAAATTTTTCTATAGAAAATTTTAAGAAAAAAATTTTTCTAAAGAAAATTTTCGACTTAAAATATTTCTATATAAAGTTTTTGTTTTAAAATTTTTATATAGAAAATTTTTGATACAAAGTTATTTTGTAGAAAATTTTCGATATAAAATTTTTCTATAATAAATATTCGATTTAAAATTTTTCTATAGAAAATTTTCGATTTAAAATTTTTCTATAAAAAATTTTTGATATACAAATTTTTAACAGAAAATTTTCTATATAAAATTTTCGACAGAAAATTTTCTATACAAAATTTTCGATATAAAATTTTCTATACAAAATTTTCGATATAAAAATTGTCTATATAATATTTTCGATACAAAAATTTTCTATAAAACATTATTGTTATAAAAATTTTCTATAGAAAATTTTTGATATAAAAATTTTCTATAGAAAATTTTTGATATAAAAATTTTCTATAGAAAATTTTTGATATAAAAATGTTCTTAAAAAATGTTTGATATAAAAATTTTCTGTAAAAAATGTTCGATATAAAATTTTTCCATAGAAAATTTTCGATAAAAAATTTTTCTATAGAAAGTTTTCTTTATAAAATTGTTATAAAATTTTTCTATAAAAACATTTTCCTTATACAATTTCCTATATAAAATTTTTCTTTCGAAAATTTTCGATATAAAATTTTTATTTAGAAAATTTTCGATATAAAATTTTTACATAGAAAATTTAAAATTTTTCTATAAAAAATTTTCGATATAAAAATTTTCATATAAAATTTTCCATATAAAATTTTTCTATAGAAAATTTTTATTACAAAAATTTGCCATAGAAAATTTTCGATATAAAAATTTTTTATAAAAAATTTTCGATATAAAGTTTTTCTATACAAAATTTTCGATATAAAAATTGTCTATAGAATATTTTCGATACAAAAATTTTCTATAAAACATTATTGTTATAAAAATTTTCTATAGAAAATTTTTGATATAAAAATTTTCTATAGAAAATTTTTGATATAAAAATTTTCCTAAAAAATGTTTGATATAAAAATTTTCTGTAAAAAATGTTCGATATAAAATTTTTCCATAGAAAATTTTCGATAAAAAAGTTTTCTATAGAAAGTTTTCTTTATAAAATTGTTATAAAATTTTTCTATAAAAACATTTTCCTTATACAATTTCCTATATAAAATTTTTCTTTCGAAAATTTTCGATATAAAATTTTTATTTAGAAAATTTTCGATATAAAATTTTTATTTAGAAAATTTAAAATTTTTCTATAAAAAATTTTCGATATAAAAATTTTCATATAAAATTTTCCATATAAAATTTTTCTATAGAAAATTTTTATTACAAAAATTTGCCATAGAAAATTTTCGATATAAAAATTTTTTATAAAAAATTTTCGATATAAAGTTTTTCTATAGAAAATTTTCGTTATAAAATGTTTCTAAAAAAATTTTCGATATAAAATTTTTCTATAGAAAATTTTCAAAATAAAATTCTTATATAGAAAATTTCCGATATAAAAAATTTTTCTATAGAAAATTTCTGATAGAAAATTTTCAAAATAAAATTTTTCCATAGAAAATTTTCGATACAAAATTTTCCTTATACAATTTCCTATATAAAATTTTTCTTTCGAAAATTTTCGATATAAAATTTTTATATAGAAAATTTTCGATATAAAATTTTTACATAGAAAATTTACGATATAAAATTTTTCTATAAAAAATTTTCGATATAAAAATTTTCGATATAAAAATTTTCGTATAAAATTTTTCAAATAAAATTTTTCTATAGAAAATTTTGGATATAAAATTTTTTTATAAATAAATTTTTGATATAAAATTTTTCTATAGAAAATTTTCTTTAAATAATTTTTGATATTAAATTTTTCTATAGAAAATTTTCGATATAAAATTTTTCTATAGAAAATTTTCGATATAAAATTTTTCTATAGAAAATTTTCGATATAAAATTTTTCTATAGAAAATTTTCGATATAAAATTTTTCTATAGAAAATTTTCGATATAAAATTTTTCTATAGAAAATTTTCGATATAAAATTTTTCTATAGAAAATTTTCGATATAAAATTTTTCTATAGAAAATTTTCGATATAAAACTTTTCTATAGAAAATTTTCGATATAAAATTTTTCTATAGAAAATTTTCGATATAAAATTTTTCTATAGAAAATTTTCGATATAAAATTTTTCTATAGAAAATTTTCGATATAAAATTTTTCTATAGAAAATTTTCGATATAAAATTTTTCTATAGAAAATTTTCGATATAAAATTTTTCTATAGAAAATTTTCGATATAAAATTTTTCTATAGAAAATTTTCGATATAAAATTTTTCTATAGAAAATTTTCGATATAAAATTTTTCTATAGAAAATTTTCGATATAAAATTTTTCTATAGAAAATTTTCGATATAAAATTTTTCTATAGAAAATTTTCGATATAAAATTTTTCTATAGAAAATTTTCG
Source organism: Stomorhina lunata (assembly GCA_933228675.1). NCBI lineage: Eukaryota > Metazoa > Arthropoda > Insecta > Diptera > Rhiniidae > Stomorhina > Stomorhina lunata. The sequence continues at coordinate 111,129,986 of OW121744.1, read as the reverse complement.
ATATAAAATTTTTCTATAGAAAATTTTCGATATAAAATTTTTCTATAGAAAATTTTCGATATAAAATTTTTCTATAGAAAATTTTCGATATAAAATTTTTCTATAGAAAATTTTCGATATAAAATTTTTCTATAGAAAATTTTCGATATAAAATTTTTCTATAGAAAATTTTCGATATAAAATTTTTCTATAGAAAATTTTCGATATAAAATTTTTCTATAGAAAATTTTCGATATAAAGTTTTTCTATAGAAAATTTTCGATATAAAGTTTTTCTATAGAAAATTTTCGATATAAAATATTTCTAAACTATAGAATCTTACTTTAAAAATTTATTGGATTTTAAATAAATCACTTTGCTCCATAAATTAAATTGTCTGCCGACTGTTTGCATAAAATTTAAATGTCAAAAAAGTAAAATCCCCTGATGACAAAACAGGCCTAAACCCTTGACCATTATTAAAGCCTCCAATCTTTTCAAGATTCCGAATGTCTTGTTATGACAGTCAACATACGTTTGAGAAAATAATCAAAATCAATGCGTTTTAAACTATAATTATATTTAAGGATTCCATAAGGATAATAAAAACATTCATATATAATTTCAATGACGATAACCAAAAGAGGGATTATGGAAAAAAGTTAAATAACTCATCATTTCCATATCAAACAAATAAAAAAAATCAAATCTTAAACACTTTTTTTTTGAAATCTAAAGGAAATCACTCAGGCCTAAAGTGTTGTGTTGTTATGATTGTCCTGTTTATTTCATTTATATTTTATGTTAACCTTGATTTCAATGGGAAAATATTGGCAAAATTTAAAATACAATCAATAGAAGAAATTTTAAACCCAAAAATAAAAAAAAATTTGCATGAGAAATATTGGCAAACAGAGATAATAATATGTTTCCGAAGAAAAATGGGGTGTCCTGTAAGTTTCCTTTAAACTTCTTACTCCCAAAACATATTTAAACATAATCCCATAAGAATGATATGATTGTTTGTATGCCCGTCCGTCCGTCGATTCGTCCCTTGTTGACCCTTAAATGATAATTTTCATCCTTCCCTCAATCATATTCATGCATGCTCGTTCATACATTTGGATATTCTTTGTTTGCTTGTGTTAGGGTAAACCAAAGGACAAACACTTTCACTCACTGCCTGCAATATACATTCATGTATGTATGTACGTATGTATGTGTTTAGGCTAAGGATGTGTGTTTTGTTTGCTTGTATGTAAATTTCCATTCTTTTTTTTTTGGTTCTGTATGATTTTTTGATTTCTTAATAATGATAAGAAGTGTTAAATTGTTTACCCCCTCAATAGAATGGCATCAGAATCTGAAAGCCTTAATAAAAATCATTTAGCCATGAAAATACCAGAAAAAGAAAAACAATTTTCTTTTTATAAAAAAGTCCCTGTTACCTAAATTTTCACATATTCATAAGCTAAAGATTATGTTAAAGGACATTTCTTTTCTGTTACCCAAAAAGAAACCCCAAAAAAAATTTTATCGAGAAAAATTTCTTAACAATTAGAAAAACGTTTGATTTTTTTGTGGGATTATTTTGAAAATTTTATGCAAATTTGTAAATTTGTTTATTTGTCCGTTAAGAGATAATCGGGGAAAAATCAATTGTATTAATTGTTACGGCTGATTGGGATCTAAGGATAAGCCTTAAAAGTTAACAAAAAATTTGTATAGAAATTTTTTTCTAAATTTTTTTTATATATTAAAAAAATAGTCAAAAATTTTCCAAAGAAAAGTTTTATATTGAATATTTTGTATGGACAATTTTTTATAGCAAACATTTTTTACCATTATTATATATCGAAAATTTTCTATAGAAAAATTTTATATCGAAAATTTTCTATAAAAAAATTTTATATCGAAAAGTTTCTATAGAAAAATTTTATATAGAAAATTTTCTATAGAAAAATTTTATATCGAAAATTTTCTATAGAAAAATTTTATATCGAAAATTTTCTATAGAAAAATTTTATAACGAAAATTTTCTATAGAAAAATTTTATAACGAAAATTTTCTATAGAAAAATTTTATAACGAAAATTTTCTATAAAAAAATTTTATATCGAAAATTTTCTATAGAAAAATTTTATATCGAAAATTTTCTATAGAAAAATTTTATAACGAAAATTTTCTATAAAAAAATTTTATATCGAAAAATTTCTATAGAAAAATTTTATATCGAAAATTTTCTATAGAAAAATTTTATATCGAAAATTTTCTATAGAAAAATTTTATATCGAAAATTTTCTATAGAAAAATTTTATATCGAAAATTTTCTATAGAAAAATTTTATATCGAAAATTTTCTATAGAAAAATTTTATATCGAAAATTTTCTATAGAAAAATTTTATATCGAAAATTTTCTATAGAAAAATTTTATAACGAAAATTTTCTATAGAAAAATTTTATAACGAAAATTTTCTATAGAAAAATTTTATAACGAAAATTTTCTATAGAAAAATTTTATAACGAAAATTTTCTATAAAAAAATTTTATATCGAAAATTTTCTATAGAAAAATTTTATATCGAAAATTTTCTATAGAAAAATTTTATATCGAAAATTTTCTATAGAAAATTTTATATCGAAAATTTTCTATAGAAAAATTTTATATCGAAAATTTTCTATAGAAAATTTTATATCGAAAATTTTCTATAGAAAAATTTTATATCGAAAATTTTCTATAGAAAATTTTATATTGAAAATTTTCTATAGAAAAATTTTATATCGAAAATTTTCTATAGAAAAATTTTATATCGAAAATTTTCTATAGAAAAATTTTATAACGAAAATTTTCTATAGAAAAATTTTATAACAAAAATTTTCTATAGAAAAATTTTATAACGAAAATTTTCTATAGAAAAATTTTATAACAAAAATTTTCTATAGAAAAATTTTATAACGAAAATTTTGTATAGAAACATTTTATATCGAAAATTTTCTATAGAAAAATTTTATATCAAAAATTTTCAATAGAAAAATTTTATATCGAAAATTTTCTATAGAAAAATTTTATATCGAAAATTTTCTATAGAAAAATTTTATATCGAAAATTTTCTATAGAAAAATTTTATATCGAAAATTTTCTAGAGAAAAATTTTATATCGAAAAATTTTTAAAGAAAAATTTTATATCGAAAATTTTCTATTGAATAAATTTTTTATATCGAAAATTTGAATAAATTTTATATCGAAAATTTTCTATAGAAAAATTTTATATAGAAAATTTTGTATAGAAAACTTTTAAAACGAAAATTTTCTATAGAAAAATTTTATAACGAAAAGTTTCTATAGAAAAATTTTATAACAAAAATTTTCTATAGAAAAATATTATAACGAAAATTTTCTATAGAAAAATTTTATAACGAAAATTTTCTATAGAAAAATTTTATATCGAAAAAATTTTCTATAGAAAAATTTTATATCGAAAATTTTCTATAGAAAAATTTTATAACGAAAATTTTCTATAGAAAAATTTTTTAACGAAAAGTTTCTATAGAAAAATTTTATAACTAAAATTTTCTATAGAAAAATTTTATAACGAAAATTTTCTATAGAAAAATTTTATAACAAAAATTTTCTATAGAAAAATATTATAACGAAAATTTTCTATAGAAAAATTTTATATCAAAAATTTTCTATAAAAAAATTTTATATCGAAAATTTTATATTAAAAACTTTTATAGAAAAATTTTATATTAAAATTTTTTATAGAAAAATTTTATACCGAAAATTTTCTATAGAAAAATTTTATATCGAAAATTTTCTATAGAAAAATTTTATATCAAAAATTTTCTATAGAAAAATTTTATATCAAAAATTTTCTATAGAAAAATTTTATAACGAAAATTTTCTATAGAAAAATTTTATAACGAAAATTTTGTATAGAAAAACTTTATAACGAAAATTTTCTATAGAAAAATTTTATAACGAAAATTTTCTATAGAAAAATTTTATAACGAAAATTTTCTATAGAAAAATTTTATATCCAAAATTTTCTTTAGAAAAATTTTATATCGAAAATTTTCTATAGAAAAATTTTATATCGAAAATTTTCTATAGAAAAATTTTATATCAAAAATTTTCTATAGAAAAATTTTATATCGAAAATTTTCTGTAGAAAAATTTTATATCGAAAATTTTCTATAGAAAAATTTTATATCGAAAATTTTCTATAGAAAAATTTTATATCGAAAATTTTCTATAGAAAAATTTTATATCGAAAATTTTCTATAGAAAAATTTTATATCGAAAATTTTCTATCGAAAAATTTTACATCGAAAATTTTCTATAGAAAAATTTAAAATCGAAAATTTTATTTTAAAATTTTTTATAGAAAATTTTCTATAAAAAAAGTTTCTATAGAAAAATTTTATATCGAAAATTTCTACAGCAAAATTTTATACCAAAAATTTTCTGCAGCAAAATTTTATACCAAAAATTTTCTATAGAAAAATTTTATATCGAAAATTTTCTATAGAAAAATTTTTTATTTAATAATTTCATATCAAAAATTTTATATCGAAAATATTTCGTAGTTTTGTAAAGAAACGATGTCGTATCGTCAACTTTTCTTTAGAAATGTTTTCGTATCGTTAATTTTTCTATAGAAATGTTGTCATTTTTTAACTTCGCTATAGATTCCTTGTCCTTTCGTCAACTTTTTTATAGAAATGTTGTCCTCTCTTAAACTTTTCTATAGAAGTGTGGTCCTATCGTCAATTATTCTATAGAAATTTGGTCCTGTCGTCAACTTTTCTATACAAATGTTGTACTATCTTGAACTTTGCTGTAAAAAAGTTGTCCTATCTGGAACTTTTCTATATATTTTCAACTTTGCTATAGAAATCTTGTCCTTTCGTCAAGTTTTCTATAGCAATATTGTCCTATTGTCAACTTTTCATTATAAATATTGTCGTTTGGTCAACTTTTCTATTGAGATATCTTCGTTTGGTCAACTTTTCTATAGAAATGTGGTCCTATCGTCAATTTTTCTATATAAATGTTGTCCTATCTTGAACTTTTCTATAAAAAAAGTTGTCCTATCTGGAACTTTTCTATTGAAATATTGTCCTTTTTTAACTTTGCTTTAGAAATCTTGTAATTTCGTCAAGTTGTCCTATTGTCAAGTTTTCTTTATAAATATTGTTCTTTAGTCAACTTTTCTATAGAAATGTTGTCCTGTGGTCAACTTTTTTATAGAAATGTTGTCCTTTGGTCAACTTTTCTAGAGAAATGTTGTCCTTTGGTCAACTTTTCTAGAGAAATGTTGTCCTTTGGTCAACTTTTCTAGAGAAATGTTGTCTTTTGGTCAACTTTTCTAGAGAAATCTTAACCTTTCATCAACTTTTCTATAGAAATCTTGTCCTTTCGTCAACTTTTCTTGTTTAATATGTGTTCCGTCGTCTACTTTTCAATGAAAATGTCTTTTTTCCTGGGAACATTTTCTTAGTTTTTAAATATTTTAATTTTTCTATTTTCTTATTTTCTAAATCTTATTACTTAAATAGACTTTATTTGATGAAAGAGCCCGTCCACTGTCTCTGTCATCTTTTTTAAAATTCATAATTCAATTATTTGCGCCATTAAAAGTAAAATTTAATTCTTCTTTTGATTGAGCCTAAAAAGTGAAACATTTTACGTTTTTCCCCACACGTTCTTTCGAAAGCTTAATGTCACCCGTAATTTGTCTTAGAAACTTATTCATTCAAAAAAAATGCATTAAAAACAAAAAAATAAAAATCTTTTAAATATAATTAGAAATTAAATATTAAAGGACATTTTTTGGAAAAAAAAGGAAGAAATTTTAGGTTTTTTTTGAAATGGAAAGAGAAATTCTGCTACTGGTTTAAGACTTTTTATATAATGAATTTTATTTTTAAATCATTTTCTCGGGAGTTCATAAACTTCTCAAAAAGCTCTTAAAAATATCCTTATTCTTTCCATCCCTCAACCTTACTCCCCCCTTTTCTCTATCAAAATTAATGAAAAATTTTTGTTAAAGGAAGCCTTTTTTCCTTTATTTTTGCTTTCATAAAAAAACATTATATTTTGAATAATTAATAACATTTTTTTTAAGTCTCAGTACTTGCGCAGGTAATTTTTTAAACAAAAAAAATAATCAAATAAATTTTCAGTATAATTTTTTTTTTCTTTGAGAAAAGCTTCTTGTTTTCTGTCGAGTGTCCATTATTTTCTACTGTAAGCACCCCTTCACTGGCAAATGTCGCTGAGGCATTTGCCGCTTTTACAGCAGCCCAAAGTATCCATTCATTTCTAACCAATCCACCACCCATTAGAGTTCTTTTGGGGGGAAAAAATGAAAAATGCACGAAAAGAAATCATTAATGGCCACGCATATATAACGCCTTTTAAAAATATTTTACTTTTATTTTGCTATTATTTTAAATAAAATTTAAGAAAAATAATTGAAATAGTCGAGGCATAGTCGAATAGGGAAGACTACTTCTTTATAGACAAAGTAAGAAAGGGCTTAAGTCAAGTCTTTATACCTTTCATTTGTTTGCTTATCGCAACAACAATTTCTCAAAATTTTTATTAAAAAAATTTTTGATAAAAGAAATGTAATAAAAAAAAAAATTTCTTTAGTCAAAAGTTTTTCTATACAAAAATTTTTGATAAAAAAATTTTCTCTAGAAAAATTTTTGATAAAAACATTTTCTATAGAAAAATTTTTGATTAAAAAATTTCTATAGAAAAATTTTCTATAAAAAAATTTCCTATAGAAAAATTTTTGGTAAAAAATTTGTTCTAAAAAAATTTTCTATAGACAAACTTTTTCTAAAAAAAATTGTTTATAGAAAAATTTGTGATAAAAAAAATTTTTATAGAAAAATTTTGTGATAAAAAAATTTTCTATAGAAAAATTTTTGAAAAAACAAATTTCTATAGAAAAATAGAAAGCTTTTTGATAAAAAAATTTTCCATAGAAAACTTTTCGATAAAAAAATTATGTATATAAAAATTTTTGATAAAAAAATTTTCTATAAAAAAATTTTTGATAAAAACATTTTCTATAGAAAAATTGTTGATAAAAAAAATTTTCAATACAAAAAGTTTTGATAAAAAAATTTTCTATAGAAAAAAATTTGATAAAAAAGTTTACTATAAAAAATTTTTTGATAAAAAATTTTCTATAGAAAATTTTTGACAAAAAAAAATTCTATTGAAAAATTTTTGATAAAAAAAAATTTTCTAATCATAGTCCGGTCATAGTCTGGACATAGTCTGGACATAGTCTTGCCATAGTTTGGTCATAGTCTGATCATAATCTGGTAATAATCTGGTCATAGTCTGGTCATAGTCTGGTTATAGTATGGTCATAGTCTGGTCATAGTCTGGTCATAGTCTGGTCATATTCTGGCCATAGTCTGGCCATAGTCTGGCCATAGTCTGGCCATAGTCTGGCCATAGTCTGGCCATAGTCTGGTCATAGTCTGGTCATACTTTGGTCATTGTCTGGTCATAATCTGGGCATAGTCTGGTCATAGTCTGGTCATAATCTGGTCATAGTCTGGTCACAGTCTGACCATAGTCTGGTCATAGTCTGATCATAGGCTAGCCATAGTCTGGTCATAATCTGGTCATTGTTTAGTCATAGTCTGGTCATATTCTGGTCATAGTCTAGCCATAGTCTGGTCATAATCTGGTCATATTCTGGTCATAGTCTGGTCATAGTCTGGTCATAGTCAGGTCATAGTCTAGTTATAGTCTGGTCATAATCTGGTCATAGTTTGGTCATAGTCTGGTCATAGTCTGGTCATAGTCTAGTCATAGTCTGGTCATAGTCTGGTCATAGTCTGGTCATAGTCTGGTCATAGTCTAGTTATAGTCTGGTCATAATCTGGTCATAGTTTGGTCATAGTCTGGTCATAGTCTGGTCATAGTCTAGTCATAGTCTGATCATAATCTGGTCATAGTCTGGTCATAGTCTGGTCATAGTATGGTCATAGTCTGGTCATAGTCTGGTCATAGTCTGGTCATAGTCTGGTCATATTCTGGCCATAGTCTGGCCATAGTCTGGCCATAGTCTGGCCATAGTCTGGCCATAGTCTGGTCATAGTCTGGTCATACTTTGGTCATTGTCTGGTCATAATCTGGGCATAGTCTGATCATAGTCTGGTCATAGTCTGGTCATAATCTGGTAATAGTCTGGTCACAGTCTGACCATAGTCTGGTCATAGTCTGATCATAGACTAGCCATAGTCTGGTCATAATCTGGTCATTGTTTAGTCATAGTCTGGTCATATTCTGGTCATAGTCTAGCCATAGTCTGGTCATAATCTGGTCATATTCTGGTCATAGTCAGGTCATAGTCTAGTTATAGTCTGGTCATAATCTGGTCATAGTTTGGTCATAGTCTGGTCATAGTCTGGTCATAGTCTGGTCATAGTCTAGTCATAGTCTGGTCATAGTCTGGTCATAGTCTGGTCATAGTCCGGTCATAGTCTGGTCATAGTCTAGTCATAGTCTAGCCATAGTCTGTTCATAATCTGGTCATAGTCTGATCATAGTCTAGCCATAGTCTGGTCATAATCTGTTCATAGTCTAGCCATAGTCTGGTCATAATCTGGAAATATTCTGGTCATAGTCTAGCCATAGTCTGTTCATAATCTGGGCATAGTCTGGTCAAAGTCTGATCATAATCTAGTCATAGTCGGCTCATAATCTGAGCATAGTCTGGTCATAGTCTGGTCATAGTCTGGTCATAGTCTGGTTATAGTCTGATTATAGTCTGGTCATAGTCTCATCATAGCCTAGAAATAGTCTTTTCATAGTCTGGACATAGTGTGGTCATAGTCTGGTATTGTATGGCCATAGTCTGGTCATAATCTGACCATAGTCTGGTCATAGTCTGCTCATAATCTGTTCATATATGTATATTTGTTTGTTTCCGTACTCTAACAAAACTACCCAAAACAGTCCGAAGTTGTCAGCAATTACACAAAAAAACAACAATTTGTATTGAAAATTTTGTACGGGAACGCTTTTGGGTAAGTTCGGGTTGTTTCGTTAAAGTAAACGAGCACACATAAAGTTTATAGTTATTAATAATTGTTATCCCGTACGATAACGAAACTATCCAGAGGCCATATGCTCCACTGGAAGTCAATGATAACAGAAAAACGAAACCAAACTAGTCCGAAGTTACCCAAACTCAATAATTGTGTTCTCTTTTGGCTTGAGTCTAAATTGTGAGAGAATTTTATTTCCCCTCATACTCAAAACTACACAGACATTTTTTTGTGTAAGTTTGGGTAACAAATTATTTTCATGAATGTCTATTAAAAAAAACAAAATTGATTGAAAAATTGTCATTGAAAATGCTTTCAACAGTTTTAAAAACATTTGTTTAAACATTTGTCAACTTAAATCAATTGTGGACTTAAATTTCTCTCATTTGTCCGAACTCACCCAGAAAGTAAAGAAGCAGTTTAAATATTTAAGAGTTTTTGGGGCAAATATGAGATACCCCAAATAATGTACACTTTAAAATCATTACAAACTTGCACTATGAGCATGACTTGCACTTTGTCGATGAATTTTACTTTGAAAATGTCTTGCTTTTTGATTATGACTTGCATTTTGACCATGACTTGTGCATTGAGAATGACTTGCACTTTGATAATTACTTGCACTTTGGATATGACTTGCACTTTTACTATGACTTGCATTTTCAGAATGACTTGGAGATGACTTGTACTTTGAAAATGACTTGCTTTTTTATAATGACTTGCTGTTCTGCTATGACTTTCATTTTCGACTACGACTTGCATTTCGCCTTAAGCCCTCCTGAAATTTAAGAGTCTGGTACCTATTAAACGCGGCATCATCAGCAACGCTACATAAGATTCGTATTTGTGTGACTTCGCTATTGCTTTTATATTAAGGAAGGGTCATATCTCGCTATATTAGCAGATAACATACAATCATTTCAAAGGCCATCAGTACCTTAAAAGTGGCCCCTAGTGTAGGGTACTTAAATATTTCTTAAAGCAAGATAATGCGCTCTTGAAATTTAAGAGTCTAGCACTTATTAAACGTAGCATTATCAGCAACGCTACATAAGATTCTTATTTATGTGACATGAGTATTGCGTTTTTTATTAAGGCAGGCTTATATCTCGCTATATTAGAAGATAACATACAATCATAGATAATGCAGTCTTGAAATTTAAGAGTCTGGTACTTATTAAACGTGTTATCATCAGCAACGCTACATAAGATTCTTATGTGTGTAACGTCTGTATTGTGTTTATATTAAGGCAGAGTCATATCTCGCTGTATTAGATAGCATACATTAAACTCAAACGCCATCAGTACCTTAAAAGTTTCCCCTATTAGTGTAGGGTAGCTCAATATTTCCTAAAGCAAGATAATGCCCAGTTTTCGTTGTTCCAAAGGCGAATTTTTTATTTTTTGTTAAGACAACGTTAACAATAATAAAAGTACAACAAAAGTGAAGCTCTTTGCTTAAAATTATTTTAATGGCCACTTCGTTTGCTTTTCTTTTATTCCCCAACAAAGTCCTTCTAAAAACCTCATCCTTTTTTGGCGTTTCTAAATATTTTGTTGTTGGCAAAAGAGTCTTTTGTTAATTTTAAAATTCGTGAATTACGCACAATTTTTAAATGGGTACTTTTTCATTTTCATTTTCTCATTTGAATTTGAATGCCATGTTTCGCTTAACACGGTTTCATTTTACAAATTCTTTTGAGGAGCTGAAAAGGACATTTGGAAGAGGATGACGCTGAAGCCCTACAAGAAAAGGGGGTGGTGGTCTCATGAACTTTGTTTAGGTATTTCTAATGAAAAAAAGGCTTCTAATTCAGGTGGTTTTTTTTGTTTTGTGGGAGGAGGTGGGCTTTTCTTTCCGTTTTACTGTGTGATTTTCATTTTCCATTTGGCCTTAGCAGCAACAACAATGAGTGAAAAATCCTTAAAAAGTATTCATTAAAAATTTTGTGTTTTTTTTTTTTTATTTGAGTTTCAAGTGCGTTTCTTTTTTTTTTTTTTTTTGAGGAATTTTTTGTGGAGTGGGTAGAATTAATGTCCATTCAAGGATTTTTTTCTTTTGTTAATACGAGTACTTTCCATTTTATACTTTTCATTTTTTACTTAACGCCTTTAAGTTTATATACACGTAGATATTTCTTTTCTTCTTATTTTTTCTGGGCATATTTTATTTATTTCGGCCAAGAAAAATGACTAGGCCTTAATGAATTTTCGCGTTTGAGTAATATAAGTTGAGGGACAGTGGGACGGGAGCAATGATTCAAAATTGGCCTATATAAAGGTCTATGATTATTTATTTTTATTATTTTTCTATAGACAATTTTTTTAACAAAATTTTTTATAGAAATTTTTTTATTTAAAATTTATCTATAGAAAATTTTTTTGAAAATTTTTTTTTAGAAAATTTTTTTAAAAAATTTTTTTAAAGAAAATCTTTTCATCAAAAACTTTTTTATCATAAAATTTTCTACAGAAATTTTTTTTTAACAAATATTTTTCTATAAAAAATTTTTTTATCAAAAATTTTTCTATAGAAAATTTTTTTATCAAAAAATTTTTCTAAACTTTTTTATCGAAAATTTTTCTTTAGAAAATTTCAAAAAATTTTCTACAGAAATCAAAAAATTTTCTTTAGAAATTTTTTTTAACAAATATTTTTCTATAAAAAATTTTTTATCAAAAATTTTTCTATAGACAATTTTTTTTTTCAAAAAACTTTTTTATCGAAAATTTTTCTATAGAAAATTTTTTAACAAATATTTTTTTAACAATTTTTTTTTATCAAAAAATATTTCTATAGAAAACTTTTTTATCGAAAATTTTTCTTTAGAAAATTTCAAAAAATTTTCTACAGAAATTTTTTTTTAACAAATATTTTTCTATAAAAAATTTTTTTATCAAAAATTTTTTATAACAAAAATTTTTTTATAAACAAATTATTTATAGAAATTCTTTATCAACAATTTTTCTATAGAAAATTTCAAAAAATTTTCTTTAGAAATTTTTTTTAACAAATATTTTTCTATAAAAAATTTTTTATCAAAAATTTTTCTATAGACAATTTTTTTTTTTCAAAAAACTTTTTTATCGAAAATTTTTCTATAGAAAATTTTTTAACAAATTTTTTTTATCAAAAAATATTTCTATAGAAAACTTTTTTATCGAAAATTTTTCTTCAGAAAATTTCAAAAAATTTTCTACAGAAATTTTTTTTAACAAATATTTTTCTATAAAAAAATTTTTTATCAAAAATTTTTTTTAACAAAAATTTTTTTATAAACAAATTTTTTATAGAAATTTTTTATCAACAATTTTTCTATAGAAAATTTCAAAAAATTTTCTTCAGAAATTTTTTTTAACAAATATTTTTCTATAAAAAATTTTTTATCTAAAATTTTTCTATAGAAAATTTTTTTTTTTTTCAAAAAACTTTTTTATCGAAAATTTTTCTATAGAAAATTTTTTAACAAATATTTTTTTAACAAATTTTTTTTATCAAAAAATATTTCTATAGAAAACTTTTTTATCGAAAATTTTTCTTTAGAAAATTTCAAAAAATTTTCTACAGAAATTTTTTTTTAACAAATATTTTTCTATAAAAAATTTTTTTATCAAAAATTTTTTATAACAAAAATTTTTTTATAAACAAATTATTTATAGAAATTCTTTATCAACAATTTTTCTATAGAAAATTTCAAAAAATTTTCTTTAGAAATTTTTTTTAACAAATATTTTTCTATAAAAAATTTTTTATCAAAAATTTTTCTATAGACAATTTTTTTTTTTCAAAAAACTTTTTTATCGAAAATTTTTCTATAGAAAATTTTTTAACAAATTTTTTTTATCAAAAAATATTTCTATAGAAAACTTTTTTATCGAAAATTTTTCTTCAGAAAATTTCAAAAAATTTTCTACAGAAATTTTTTTTAACAAATATTTTTCTATAAAAAATTTTTTTATCAAAAATTTTTTTTAACAAAAATTTTTTTATAAACAAATTATTTATAGAAATTCTTTATGAACAATTTTTCTATAGAAAATTTCAAAAAATTTTCTTTAGAAATTTTTTTTTAACAAATATTTTTCTATAAACAATTTTTTATCAAAAATTTTTCTATAGACAATTTTTTTTTTTCAAAAAACTTTTTTATCGAAAATTTTTCTATAGAAAATTTTTTAACAAATTTTTTTTATCAAAAAATATTTCTATAGAAAACTTTTTTATCGAAAATTTTTCTTCAGAAAATTTCAAAAAATTTTCTACAGAAATTTTTTTTAACAAATATTTTTCTATAAAAAATTTTTTTATCAAAAATTTTTTTTAACAAAAATTTTTTTATAAACAAATTTTTTATAGAAATTTGTTATCAACAAATTTTCTATAGAAAATTTCAAAAAATTTTCTTCAGAAATTTTTTTTAACAAATATTTTTCTATAAAAAATTTTTTATCAAAAATTTTTCTATAGAAAATATTTTTTTCAAAAAACTTTTTTATCGAAAATTTTTCTATAGAAAATTTTTTAACAAATATTTTTCTATTGAAAATTTTTTTATAGGAAGTTTTGGTATAAAAAATTGTTTATGAAAAATTTTTCTATAGAAATTTTTTTCATCAACAATTTTTTTTCAAAAATTTTTCTATGGAAAATCTATTTATCAAACATTTGATAACAAAATTTTCTATAGAAAAAATTATGATAAACAATTTTTTATACAAAAAATTCCTATAAACAATTTTTCAATAGAAAAATATTTGTTAAAAAATTTTCTATAGAAAAATTTTTGATGAAAAAGTTTTCCATAGAAAAGTTTTGATAAAAAAAAACTTTCGGTAGAAAAGTTTTTGACAGCAAAATTTTTGTTAAAAAAATTTTGTATAGAAAAATTTATGATAAAAAATTTTGTATAGAAAAATTTTTAACAAAAAAATTGTCTATATTTTTTATAAAAAATTTCCTATAGAACAATTTTATATAAAAAAAAATTTCTATAGAAAAATTTTTGATAAAAAAAGTTTTAAAGAAAAATTTTTGAAAAAAAAATTTCTATAGAAAAATTTTGGATACAAAATTTTCTATAGAAAAATTTTGGATAAAAAATTTTCTATAGAAAAATTTTGGATAAAAAATTTTCTATAGAAAAATTTTTTTAAAAATTTTTTTCTATAGAAAAATTTTTGATAAAACAAATAGAAAATTAAAGATAATTTTTTTATAAAATTTTTTTTTTTTTTTGTTATTTTTTGAAAATTTTTTCTGTAGAAAATTTGTTTAACAAATATTTTTCATAAAATTTTTTATCATAAAATTTGTTATCATAAAATTTTTTATCGAACATTTTTTATCGTTCACTTTGCAATCGTACAAAATGATTAAATTTTAAATCGTAGCCTAACTAATAGTCGTAGTGCTTTATATATATTAGGGTGGGACAAAATATCTAAAAAATTAAAATTTTTTAGATGTTTTCGATATAAAATTTTTCAAGTTTTAGGAAAAAATTTTCTAGAAAAATTTTTCTATAGAAAATTTTCGATATAAAATATTTCTATAGAAAATTTTGATATAAAATATTTCTATAGAAAATTTTCAATATAAAATATTTCTATAGAAAATTTTCAATATAAAATTTTTGTATAGAAATTTTTCGATATAAAATTTTTCTATAGAAAATTTTCGTTATAAAATTTTTCTATAGAAATTTTTCGACATAAAATTTTTCCATAGAAAATTTTCGACATAAAATTTTTCCATAGAAAATTTTCGATATAAAATTTTTCTATAGAAAATTTTCGATATAAAATTTTTCTATAGAAAATTTTCGACATAAAATTTTTCCATAGAAAATTTTCGACATAAAATTTTTCCATAGAAAATTTTCGATATAAAATTTTTCGATATAAAATTTTTCTATAGAAAATTTTCGATATAAAATTATTCTATAAAAAATTTTTTTTCAAAAATATTTCTATCGAAGATTTCTATTTAGAAGAAAGTTTTATCGAAAATTTTTCTATAGAAATTTTTTTTTGTGAAAATTTTTCGATAGAAAAATATTTAAACACTAGGACGTTATTGAAACCAATTTAGCAACATTAATTCCTGTGATTATTAATTGGCGGTATTCACTATAGCATTAACATGCCGTCGATGTAAAATAAATGAAATTGGATGTAGAACAAAAGGCTTAAATAATGCGTTAAGCTAAGAACAGATGGTTTCAGTGTTCTAAAAATATACATGACGTGCACTTAGAGTGTGAAATAATATAAAGCTTTATCACTTCCTTTTGTCACCTTTAACCTTTATACTATTCCCTTTTCAAAGAAGGCATATTTGCAGTATTTTCCCTAGTGTTACTTATCTTTAAAATGAAATATAGACCCTTAGGAATGAACTGAAACCTTAGGACTAAAGATTTAAAGATTAAAGATTTTAAAGTGCTTTTCTTCTGCATTTTACTTGCTTCTATCCCACTGTTCCTTTATTATCCCCAAATATAACATTTCGCGAAAGTATTTCATTTTTTCTTTATTTTCGGGAAAAAAAATTGTTGAACATTTTTTAATGGATGCCACTCTATGAGAAATTAATTTTTATTTTTTTTTTGTACTTCTCCATTTATTCATCTTACTAACCCAAAAAAGAAAAGAAAGAAGCTGGAAGTGGACAATGGACATAATGTAAAAATTTTATAAATTATACGCAGTCAGGGAACATTAAAACTAATTTTTCATAGAGTTTGGTATTACTTTTTTAAATATTATAGTATAGCTCCCCTGGAAGGAGAAATGACTTCCTATCGTCGACTTTTGTATAGAAAAGTCTTACACTCGTGTTCTTTCGTCAACTTTTCTATAGTAAAGTCTTCCTAATGTCAACGCCTCTATAGAAAAGTCCTTCATAAGTCCAACTTTTCTTTATCAAAGTCTTTGCTATCGTCAACTTTTCTATAGAAATGTCTTCCTCTCGTCCACTTTTCCATAAAAATGTCTTCCTATCGACAACTTTTCTATAGAAATGTCTTCCTATCGCCAACTTTTCTATAGAAATGTCTTCCTATCGACAAATTTTCTATTGAAATGTCTTTCTATCGACAACTTTCTATAGAAATGTTGTCCTATCGACAACTTTTGTATAGAAATGTCTTCCTATCTACAACTTTTCTATAGAAATATCTTCCTATTAACAACTTCTCTACAGCAAAGTCTTGCTATCGTGAACTTTTCTATAGAAATGTCTTCCTATCGACAACTTTTCTGTAGAAGTGTCTTCCTATCGACAACTTTTCCATAGAAATGTCTTCCTATCGACAACTTTTCCATAGAAATGTCTTCCTATCGATGTTGTCCTTTGGTCAACTTTTCTATAGAAATGTTGTCCTTTGGTCAACTTTTCTATAGAAATGTTGTACTTTGGTCAACTTTTCTATAGAAATGTTTTCCTTTGGTCAACTTTTCTATAGAAATTTTGTCCTTTGGTCAACTTTTCTACAGAAATATTGTCATTTGGTCAACTTTTCTATAGAAATGTTGTCCTTTTGACAACTTTTCTAAAGAAATGTTGTCCTTTGGTCAATTTTTCTATAGAAATGCTGTCCTATTGTCAACTTTTTTATTGAAATGTTGTCCTTTGGTCAGCTTTTCTAAAGAAATGTTGTCCTTTGGTCTACTTTTCTGTAGAAATATTGTCCTTTGGTCAACTTTTCTATAGAAATATTGTCATTTGGTCAACTTTTCTATAGAAATGTAGTCCTTTGGTCAACTTTTCTAGAGAAATGTTGTCCTTTGGTCAACTTTTCTACAGAAATTTTGTAATTTGAACAACTTTTCTATAGAAATGATATCCTTTGGTCAACTTTTCTAAAGAAATGTTGTCCTTTGGTCAACTTTTCTATAGAAATATTGTCCTTTCGTCAACTTTTCTATAGAAATGTTGTAGTTTGGTCAACTTTTCTATAGAAATGTTGTCCTTTGGTCAACTTTTCTCTAGAAATGTTGTCCTTTGGTCAACTTTTCTCTAAAAATGTTGTCCTTTGGTCAACTTTTCTATAGAAATATTGTCATTTGGTCAACTTTTCTATAGAAATGTTGTCCTTTTGACAACTTTTCTATAGAAATGTTGTCCTTTGGTCAACTTTTCTATAGAAATATTGTCCTTTGGTCAACTTTTCTATAGAAATGTTGTCCTTTGGTCAATTTTTTATAGAAATGTTATCCTTTGGTCAACTTTTCGATACAAATGTTGTCCTATCGTAATTTTTTCTTTAGAAATGTTGTCCTATTGTCAACTTTTCTATAGAAATGTTGTCCTATCGTCAACTTTTTTATAAAAATGTTGTTTTATATTCAACTCTTCTATAGAAATGTAGTTATATCGTCAACTTTTCTATAGAAATGTTGTCCTTTGTTCAACTTTTATATAGAAATATTGTCCTTTTTGACAACTTTTCTTCCCTAATCGGGTCTTCTGGAAGACGTTTATGTGGAAGTTAGAGGGTAAGGCCTTTCTTAAAGAAATCCTAAAATAATAAATGAATTAATAATGTTTCTTTGCTAAGGTTTCTTTTAACTTTCCAATAATTAGCTTTCCTGCGCTTAAACCTCCTCCCACCCATAACTGCTGCCACTTCCTCTAGCCATCAGGATTAAATTTCAAGCTAAGGAAAAATTAAAAAATTCCTTTAAAACATTTATCTAATGACCATAATGATTAATCAAAAAATATTTAAGTAACAGTTTTTTTCCTTTAGCCAACTTCCTCTAACTTTCAAGTCATTTACACACGTTTTTAACCCCAACCCCTAAAAAAATTTAAAATCTAAAAAAAATCAAAATCCTAAGAAAACTTTACCTTTTGTCTAAAGCCCTTCCCCTCTTTAGAAATTTTAAAATTACCCCAAAAAAAGGAAGAACTTAAGAAAAAAAGAAAGTAAAACAAAAAATGACACTTTTTTGACAGAGTCCAATGCGCCATAGCTAACCAAAGGCTCATTACAGACTGATAAGAAAGTGAGTTCCTCAACTTCTCTTTTTAATATTCATAAAACGAATGTTTGGCTTGTTTTAGGAAAAGTTTTGAAATTATTTTGGCCACTAGGTCGCAGAATAAAACCCGACATCCAAACATTTTTGGCTTTTTTAGAGATTAAAAAGTTTTTGCACCCAAATGGAGTTAAAAGATAAGAAAGGACAAAAAACAAAGAAACAAAAGCAACATTTTAATGATATTAAACAATAAACTAATAAAATAGGGACTGGGGAAAAGTGGAGCATACTTTTAGGTATTTAACTAAAAGTCAACATTTTCTTAAAAAAATTAAAAGAATTTTTTTTCTGTTTTCAAATTTAAAAAATTGAATTAAACAAAATTCTATAACTTATTTTATAAAGCTCTTAAAATTACTACAACTTTCTTAAAATAACTATAACAATTTTTTTCATAAAACAGATAATTTACATAAGTATTAACACTCCCATTATATCATTTAAATGGGAAACATTTCATCAAAGGTGGTACTCTCCATTAACATATTCGCTATGTCTAGGAATTTTTTCGACAAGCCCTTCTCGAGACCCGGTATTATTTCATTCAAGTACAAATCCTTATTTTCATTGATGACTGTATTGCCTAAATCTCCCAAGACTTGATCGCCATTGAATAAATTATCCAAATGCATTTTAAAGACATCAATATTGATCTTTAAAGGCAGTTTGTGGAAACGAACGTATTCGACGCCGTTTTCGGGAACGCGCATACCGCGAATTTTCACCAAGGCTTTGGCGTTTTCTGGAAGAAAAATAGAGAGTTTTGAATTAGATAAAAATATTACAATAGAACCACTTTATTGGACCGCTTCTTTATTTCGGAATCTAATAAACTTATTTAATTAGTATTAGGTCAGTTTCTTTAGATCGGAGGTCTTATTTCGGAATCGAGCTTTGGATTCTACTCGAAATCATGCATTTTTCAGAGGAGTAGCATAGATCAGCGGGTTAATTCCTCTGAAACCCCATTAAATTTTTAGAGAAATTGAAATTGTATATCCCAAAATCCCTCTTATATCGTTTGTTATCGAATTTCTATCGAATTATTTAACCACCTAATAATTTTATTTCACTATCTTACCCGCATAGCCTTTAACATTTCCTCTCCCCTGAAGATTCAAAAGTAAAATATTCAACTTCATGAAATATTTGGCGGTGAAGTCTATGCGTGGCAATGTCAAAGATACATCAAAGGCCAGATTCGAAGCATTAGCTCTGGAAATAAAAAATAGATTAATTTTTCCGGTTAAGTCAAATTAACTTAAGTCTTATTAAACTTACGCCAATTTATTGATGATAAAATTACTTCCTCCTTCTACCACCATATCGCTGAAAACCGCATGAAATTGCCCACCCCTTCCCAGCTCTATATTATCTAAGTACAATGGCTCTAAAGGGGGAGTACGATAACCATCACCTAAGTCTCCTTGGGCCAATAGCGGTCTTAGCTCGTCCACAGCTTTGAGTATACAATTATCCAAATCGGGATCATCACGATGGCAGGGGACAATGGAGGAGGCTGAAACATAAAAATATATATTAAAAAGTAAAAAATATTTCAACAATTGCTAGTAGCTATATAAAAGACTACGATTGCTACTTGATAGAAGTTGTATAAAAAATTACGATTGCTCCTTGATAGTAGCTATATAAAAGACAATGATTGCTACTTGATAGTAGCTATATAAAATACTACAATTAATACTTGATAGTAGCTATATAAAAGACTACGATTGATACTTGATAGTAGCTATACAAAAGACTACGATTGCTACTTTATTTGGCTATATAAAAGACTACGTTTGCTACTTGATAGTAGCTATATATAAGGCTACCTTTGCTACTTGATAGTAGCTATACATAAGACTACGTTTGCTACTTGATAGTAGCTATTTAAAAGACTACGTTTTCTACTTGATAGTAGCTATATATAAGACTACGTCTGCCACTTGATAGTAGCTATATATACGACTACTTTGGGTACTTGATAGTAGCTATATATAAGGCTACGTTTGCTACTTGATAGTAGCTATATATAAGACTACGTCTGCCACTTGATAGTAGCTATATATACGACTACTTTGGGTACTTGATAGTAGCTATATATAAGACTACGTTTGCAACTTGAAAGTAGCTATACATAAGACTACGTTTGCTACTTGATAGTAGCTATATAAAAGACTACGATTGCTACTTGATAGTAGCTATATATAAGACTACGTTTGCAACTTGATAGTAGCTATATAAAAGACTACGATTGCTACTTTATAGAAGCTATATATAAGACAATGATTGCAACTTGATAGTAGCTATATATAAGACTACGTTTGATAGTAGCTATATATAAGGCTATGTTTACTACTTAATAGTAGCTATATATGAGACTTCGTTTGCTACTTGATAGTAGCTCTATATATAAGGCTACGTTTACTACTTAATAGTAGCTATATATGAGACTTCGTTTGCTACTTGATAGTAGCTCTATATATAAGGCTACGTTTACTACTTGATAGTAGCTATATATGAGACTTCGTTTGCTACTTGATAGTAGCTCCATATTTAAGGCTACATTTGCTACTTGATAATAGCTCTATATATAAAGCTACAATTGCTACTTGATAGTAGTTATATATAAGGCTTCTTTTGCTACTTGATAGTAGCTATATATAAGACTACGTTTGCTACTTGACAGTAGCTATATATAAGACTACGTTTGCTACTTGATAGTAGCTATATATAAGACTACGATTGCTACTTGAAAGTAGCTATATAAAAGACTACTATTGCTACTTGATAGTAGCTATATAAAAGACTACGATTGCTACTTGATAGTAGCTATATAAAATACTACAATTGCTACTTTTAATAGTAGCTTTATAAAAGACTAGGTTTGCTACTTGACAGTAGCTATATATAAGACTACGTTTGCTACTTGATAGTAGCTATATATAAGACTACGATTGCTACTTGATAGTAGCTATACAAATGGCTACAATTGCTACTTTTGATAGTAGCTTTATAAAAGACTACGTTTGCTACTTAATAGTAGCTTTATATAAGACTACGTTTGGTACTATATAAAACACTACTATTGCCACTTTATAATGATTATATAGAGGACTACGGTTGCTTCTTTATAATATCTATATACAAGACTACGACCATCAAGGTCGTTCGAAAAACGTGATTCGATTTTTTTTTTATAATTACAAATCAACAGTTATTTTAAAATTATTATCTTTTTATTTAACTTATTCTATAGTATATAAACAAATTAATTAAAACATATAATTAATATTTAAATTATGTCTTTCCATGACAATTTCTGTCGCGCCTCATTAAAATTTTCAAATTCTGCTCACATTTAATGTCACTCAATACTTCTTTTGGTTCGACTTTAAAGGCGCTAAATAACTATTATATTAAACAATTAAATTTATTTTGTTTACTTTTTTTTGGACTTCTTTTTTCGCTGACTTTGCAAAAAACCAAAAATTTAAATAAAATCTAACGAAATCAAAACAAATATTTCAAAATTTATTTAGTTGTGTTGTAATAAGTTGGGAAGTTTCTTGCAAATGTTTGTATTGTGTGAAGACCTTATTAGAAAATGCACTTGAATTTGAAATAAATATTAGGTGAGTTCATAAGTTTTCAACTGATTCCTAAGACTTAAGTGTATCTAGAAATCAACAGCCTTTTGCTCATAACTCTTAAACTAATATACCGATATTATAGACAGAAGTTTTGACCAAATATCTCATATCTCGATGTAAATGTCTTTGACTAAGAAATCAAAAGATCTGCAACAAAATTAATTAAAATTAATCCTCTTTGCTTGTTTATAACTCCTTAATTATTAGGCCGATGTTAATTTCTGAATAGTAAAGTTAATAAAACTTAATGAAACCTCTAGGGAGTTAATTACGAGAATTTTTTTTTAAGAATTTAATATAATAAAGTCTTTGCAAGTTTTTCATTATTTATTTAAGAACAAAAGACATTCATGATACATCATATTTACAAGTTAATGTAAATGAATTGAAATTCTTAAGTATTTGGCCAAAACGAAGATAAGTATTAATTGTAAATAGTTAAAGGTGTGTCTCTAGGTCTTAACATTTTTCAAGAAGAACAAATATCTCACAAATAAATTAACATTAATCGCAAGTCTAAACGATATGGCTTTCTAAGATAAGAATCAAACCACTTGAACTAAAGGTGAAAGAGATTCCTATAGTAATGTTGACGATAGAATAACATTTCTATAGAAAAGTTCACCAAAGGACAACATTTCTATAGAAAAATTGACCAAAGGACAACATTTCTATAGAAAAATTGACCAAAGGACAACATTTCTATAGGAAAATTGACCAAAGGACAACATTTCTATAGAAAAATTGACCAAAGGACAACATATCTATAGAAAAATTGACCAAAGGACAACATTTCTATAGAAAAGTTGACCAAAGGAACACATTTCTATAAAAAAGTTGACGATAGGAAGACAGTTCTGTAGAAAAGTTGACGATAGTACAACATTTCTATAGCAAAGTTGACGATAGTACAACATTTCTATAGAAAAGTTGACGATAGTACATCATTTCTATAGAAAAGTTGACGATAGTACAACATTTCTATAGAAAAGTTGACGATAGTACAACATTTCTATAGAAAAGTTGACGATAGTACAACATTTCTATAGAAAAGTTGACGATAGTACAACATTTCTATAGAAAAGTTGACGATAGTACAACATTTCTATAGAAAAGTTGACGAAAGGAAGACATTTCTATAGAAAAGTTGACGATAGTACAACATTTCTATAGAAAAGTTGACGACAAGACAACATTTCTATAGAAAAGTTGACGATAGGACCACATTTCTATAGAAAAGTTTACGATATGACAACATTTCTATGTAAAAGTTTATGATAGGTCAACATTTCTACAGAAAAGTTGGCGAAAGAACAATATTTCTATAGAAAAGTTGACGAAAGCACATCATTTCTATAGAAAAGTTGACGAAAGGACAACATTTCTATAGAAAAGTTGACGATAGGACAACATTTCTATAGAAAAGTTGACGATAGGACAACATTTCTATAGAAAAGCTGACGATAGGACAACATTTCTATAGAAAAAATGACTATAGTACAACATTTCTACAAAAAAGTTGACGGTAGGACATTTCTACCAAAAAGTTGACGTTAGGACAACATTTCTATAGAAAAGTTGACGATAGGACAACATTTCTATAGAAAAGTTGATGATAGGACAACATTTCTATAGAAAAGTTGACGATAGGACAACATTTCTATAGAAAAGTTGACGATAGGACAACATTTCTATAGAAAAGTTGACGATAGGACAACATTTCTATAGAAAAGTTGACGATAGGACAACATTTCTATAGAAAAATTGACGATAGGACAACATTTCTATAGAAAAGTTGACGATAGGACAACATTTCTATAGAAAAGTTGACGATAGGACAACATTTCTATAGAAAAGTTGACGATAGGACAACATTTCTATAGAAAAGTTGACGATAGGACAACATTTCTATAGAAAAGTTGATGATAGGACAACATTTCTATAGAAAAGTTGACGATAGGACAACATTTCTATAGAAAAGTTGACGATAGGACAACATTTCTATAGAAAAGTTGACGATAGGACAACATTTCTATAGAAAAGTTGACGATAGGACAACATTTCTATAGAAAAGTTGACGATAGGACAACATTTCTATAGAAAAGTTGACGATAGGACAACATTTCTATAGAAAAGTTGACGATAGGACAACATTTCTATAGAAAAGTTGACGATAGGACAACATTTCTATAGAAAAGTTGACGATAGGACAACATTTCTATAGAAAAGTTGACGATAGGACAACATTTCTATAGAAAAGTTGACGATAGGACAACATTTCTATAGAAAAGTTGACGATAGGACAACATTTCTATAGAAAAGTTGACGATAGGAAAACTTAAAATAGCACTTATGTACTTACGCAATTTTCCCAGACAAACTTGCAACATTACAATTAATGTAAAAATTAAACCATTTATTTTAACGCACATGATCATTATGATCGCAGATGACAGTGATTTATTTTAATGGTGACTCAAACTTCTACAACCATTCCAATACAAAGGGAACTAGTTAATTATCAAATTTAGTAACTTATTAATAAATTTAAATTTAATTACACTAAAGTTCAAAACTAAAAACTATCTGAAGACTTAAAAAACGTTTCTAAAAGCTAAGATCGCTTCTACAAAAATTTGAATGAACACTTTGAAAACTTAAAAGCAACTGAAATTGTAAGATCCTAAGCACTTGGTATATGAATTGAAACAAATTACTACGATCACACAAATAACTGACAAAAGAAGAGAATGGACAAAGAGATCGTGATTGTGAATTAAGAGATTCAATTTTATGATTATATGTACAAAAAGTAGTCAGTACTTGAAAATAATAAACAAAAATTCAAAAGTTGTACTCAAATAACAATAAATATGACAACTGTCATAAATGACAGATACAGAAACTGAACACTATAGAACTTTACTATGGCAAAGTCTTCCTCTTCCTTATTTTATAAAAATGTCTTCCTATCATCAACTTTTATAAAACTTTTCTATAGAAATGTTATCCCATCGTCAACTTGTCTATAGAAATGTCTTCCTAACGTCAACTTTTCTATAGAAATGTCTTCCTAACGTCAACTTTTCTATAGAAATGTTGTCCTTTGGTCAACTTTACTATAGAAATGTTGTCCTTTGGTCAACTTTACTATAGAAATGTAGTTTTTTGGTCAACTTTTCTATAGAAATGTTGTCTTTTGGTCAACTTTTCTATAGAAATGTTATCCTTTTGTCAACTTTTCTATAGAATGTTATCCTTTGGTCAACTTTTCTATAGAAATGTTGTTCTTTGGTCAACTTTTCTATAGAAATGTTGTCCTTTGGTCAACTTTTCTATAGAAATGTGGTCTTTTGGCCAATTTTCTATAGAAATGTTGTCCTTTGGTCAAATTTTCTATAGAAATGTTATCCTTTGGTCAACTTTTCTATAGAAATGCTGTCCTTTGGTCAACTTTTCTATAGAAATGTTGTCCTTTGTTCAACTTTTCTATAGAAATGTTGTCCCTTGGTCAACTTTTCTATAGAAATATTGTCCTTTTGTCAACTTTTCTATAGAAATGTTATCCCTTGATCAACTTTTCTATAGAAATGATGTCCTTTGGTCAACTTTTTTATAGAAATTTTGTCCTTTGGTCAACTTTTCCATAGAAATGTTGTCCTTTGGTCAACTTTTCTATAGAAATGTTGTCCTTTGACAACTTTTCTATAGAAATGTTGTCCTTTGGTCAACTTTTCTATAGAAATGTTGTCCTATTGTCAACTTTTGTATAGAAATGTTGTACTTTGGTCAACTTTACTATAGAAATGTATTCCTTTGGTCAACTTTTCTATAGAAATATTGTCCGTTGGTCAACTTTTCTATAGAAATGTTGTCCTTTGGTCGATTTTCTATAGAAATGTTGTCCTTTGGTAAACTTTTCTATAGAAATGTTGTCCCTTGATCAACTTTTCTATAGAAATGTTGTCCTTTGGTCAACTCTTTTATAGAAATTTTGTCCTGTGGTCAACTTTTCCATAGAAATTTTGTCCTTTGGTCAACTTTTCCATAGAAATGTTGTCCTGTGGTCAACTTTTCTATAAAAATGTTGTCCTTTGGTTAACTTTTCTATAGAAATGTTGTCCATTGGTCAACTTTTCTATAGAAATGTTGTCCTATTGTCTACTTTTCTATAGAAATGTTGTCCTATTGTAAATTTTTTGATAGCAAAGTATTCCTATCGTCATCTTTTCTACAGCAAAGACATTATTTTGCAATGTCACATTCCTATGAACATGTATTATAATATTATGGTCCTTCGAACTTGATTCCTTTTAAGTGTTGTAACTAAGCTACGGTGAGATCTTGAAGTATTAGTTCGAAATGGGAATATAATATCCCCATGTTCAAATCAACCGCCTTTTTTACTAAAAAAAAACTTTATTTATTGCAGTAATGGAAGTGTCAAAGGTCATCTGCATATGGCGATTTTCAAACAAAAGGAAATATTTTTTACAAAAAAATCAACATTTTTTTTTTTTTTTTTTGATTTTCACATAAAAATGAACCAATTATTTTCCCATTTTTGCCCTAATTTTGCCACAAAATGTTGTAATTAAAATTGTCGAACATAGTCAAATCATTTAAGCGTAAATACCCAACAATTAAAGATTTTCCTCAAACCAAGTGATGACATTTGATTGATTTTTCCCTATACATTTTTTAAGAATCTAACGAATCTTTGTTCTTAAAAAATCAACAACTTTTTTAATTGAACTAACAATTGTCATCGTTCGGCTTTAAACAATACAATTTTGATTTGATGATGGACATGTGATAGCGAAAGAATAAAGGACACACACTCAGTTTCTGAACATATTAGAGAATTTCTACCAATGGCCACGAACAAAAGAGATGTGTAACCACAAATTTGTGGTGGTTGAATGTGTTAACTTTACTCCAAATCTTTGTGTAAATGTTGTAACAATTGTTTGTTAGGTTCGTTAGTAAATTCAATACAATTTTGAATTTGAATTTTATTTTTTTAAGGGAAATTGTTGCTAAATAAATAGAATAATTTTGTACATAACTAACGAACTCTCAAACTAGCCTTGATGGAAGATTGACATCTACATACTTAAATCCCACAAATAATCATACATTCATGTCCTTATTTAGGAAATAAAGTCCTGTAAATATAAAGTAGAGCTACTCTAAATATTATGTATTAAAATTATCCTTAAAACTGAATTCCTTGTTTTTTTTCTGAATACATTACAAAATTTTATATTCAAATTTTATAAATGTTTGATTATGGTTTTGAGGAGTTTTCTTTATTATTTAACATTTGGGAATCGCCAGTTAATATTTGTGTTTTTAAAATGTATAAATTAAATAAATTTTAAAAAACAAATGACAAAAAGAATACATTTCTATAAAAAAAATTGACGAAGGAAGACTTTGCTATAGAAAAGTTGAGGTTAGGAAAACTTTTCTATAGAAAAGTTGAGGTTAGGAAAACTTTTCTTTAGAAAAGTTGTGGTTAGAAAAATTTTGCTTTAGAAAAGTTGACTTTAGAAAGACTTTGCTTTAGAAAAGTTCAGTTTGGAAAGAAGAAAGAAGTTATTAAGAACTCCCACATTCCTCCTACAAATATTTATAGCCTTAACATATGATTAAAACCATAAAAATCATATGTTGTAATTACTTAAATGCTCGTAAAACTTCTTAAGAATTAAATTACTCAAGTTAGCCAAAACATAACATAAGTCAGGTAATAAAATTTGAAAACTTTTTGAAACATACCCCATGTTATTAATACAGGATCATGAAAATAACCACCTCATAAGATGAATAACAAAAACTAATCTAGAGCATGGAATACTCCAAGCAAATCTCTTGTCCAACCAAACCCCCTCCTAAAGTCTAAAAAAGTATTTGAAAGTTATGGTCATAAAATCAAAAAACATGTTTATTTTTTAAAACAAATTACCTTGAGCTCCCATTTGTTTAGACTGTTTCAATTTTTCTGCGTTTTTTCGGGCTAAAAGATGTGTTAACACACTTTTTTAACACGTAAAGTTGGACGAAATGGAAGAAAAAAAAGAAAGGAACATCTCATCAAAGGAAAGTCCATCAAATTTATAATAAATTACTAGGTAATCATGATGGAAATGCATAAGTACAAAAACAACTTTTCAAATGTTAGGCAAAAGTTGTGAGGGATTGGAAGGGCCTTAAAAGGCTCTTATATTAGGGAATTTAACCTCTACTATAAAGCTAGACAAACTGCTCAGGAATTGAGGAGTTTGGGCTTCTCAAACTACTCTAGCATAAAGCCGTTTATGCTCTAGTACAGAAAAGTTTGAGCTTCTCAAACTGCTCTCGTATAGAGAAGTTTGAACTTCTTAAACTGCTCTAGTATAGAGGAGTTTGAGCTTCTGAAACTACTCTAGTATAGAGGAGTTTGAGCTTCCAAAACTGTTCTAGAATAGAGGAGTTTGAGTTTCCATGCTGCTCTTGTATAGAGGATTTGAGCTTCTCAAACTGCTCTAGTGTAGAGGACCTTGAGCTTCCTAAACTGCTCTAGTATAGAGGAATTTCGACTCCTCAAACTGCTCTAGTATAGATGAGTATGAGCTTCTCAAACTCCTCTATTAGCTTCTCAAACTGCTCTCGTATAGAGAAGTTTGAACTTCTTAAACTGCTTTAGTATAGAGAAGTTTGAGCTTCTTAAACTGCTCTAGTATAGAGGAGTTTGAGCTTCTAAAACCGTTCTAGAATAGAGGTGTTTGAGTTTCTTAAACTGAAGTTTGAGCTTCCATACTGCTCTAGTATGGAGGAGTTTGAGCTTCTCAAACTTCTCTAGTATAAAGAAAATTGAGTTTCCCAAACTGAAAGCTGAGTTTCCCTAAGCTTCTCAAACTGCATATCAAAGTTTAAACATCTCAAATTGCTCTATTATAGAGAAGTTTAAGCTTCTTATACTTATTTATTGTATAGGATCTTGAGCTTAAAAACTACCTTCTAGTATAGAGAAGTTTGAGCTTATTAAATTGATTCAGTATCGGAGAGTTTGAGCTTTTCAAACTGATCTAGTATAGAGAAGTTTGAGCTTCAGAAACTTCCCTAGTTTAGAATACTTTGAGCTTTTCAAGTGTATAAACGTTTGATCTTCTAAAGGCCCTCTTCCTCAATTCCTTCTTACTCTCCATCACGTTGGCAAAACTTTCCAAATGTTGAGCCTGAAAAAGTACAACAAATTAAAGAAAAACTCACATCAAATCAAGAAAATTTTGTACATGAAATCATGATGATACTTTTCTAATTAGATTTTATAGCAATAAAATTTAAACGTTACTCGAGAATATGAAACTTTTTCGTTTTTGGTGGCCAGTTTTTTTTTTCGTTTAATCAAAAAAAGTGGTGGCGGTGGTTGATGTATGATTTAGAAACAAACACGTCACAAGTGTATGGCTTAACTTTCCATTTTCGGTTCGGCAAAAGTTGATGTTTGATGTAATGTTATCCCTCATTACATTTCTAAATTGTACATTTAGACGCAAATTTAATTTTATGGCTTTTTAAGGCTGATACTTTTGAAAAAAAAAAAACTAATTAAAGTTGATTAACCAACAAATTTTAAAATTTTAATTTGGTAGTTTATTTAAGAGGGATATATTGTTCTACATTCTTATCTCAGGTATAGGGTCCGGGAAGCTTTTTAAACTTACTTTTGTGTAAAAACTATGACGCGCTACTTATGGCTTCTAAGGAGTTTCAATAAAACTTTTTTTTTATTAAAAGAAAATATAAAATATAAAAGTTTATTAAACACTTCAAAAAACAAACAAAAAACTGAAGTTACTTCCATGTTACATTTTAAAAGAAATACATTTACTTTCCACCCTTTCCTTGGCGACCACGTTTCCTCTTCGGCTGCGGTTCCAAGGGTGGAGCACATAAAACATCTGGATCCTCTTGGGGCTCAGAGTCACGCAATGTACGTTTCTTGGCCGTTTTAGCATTAATTTTAGCTAAATTTTCCATTAGTTGTGTACAAGAATCACGATTACTTTCGTTATCCAAAGTATCACCATCTTCCGGGGTAATTACGGTAACATCTTGCTCATTATCCGAATCAATTTCTATGGTTGTTGTCACCCTGTTGGATTTCCTTTTAGGTTTCGCCGGTTCTGGTTCCAATTTTTTCTTTTTGTTTTTTTGCTCTGATTTTTTATTATTCTCTTTATCTTTTTGCTTTTCATCAGTGCTGAGTTTTCTTTTGGTAGGCTTCTTTTCTTTAGATTTCTCTTTTTCTTTCGCTTTGGATTTCTCCTCTTGAAGCTTCTTCTGTGCCCTTTTCGAGGTGGTAGCTATCGGTGAACTTCGACTAGTACTGGCAGTTGTCGTACTTTCATTCTCGCTTTCATTAGATTTTCCTTCTTCAGCTTCATTGTCATATACCTTCGAGGTACTTTGCAATTCCCGAGACTCCTCTTCTATTTGCCTGAGCAAAGTTTCTTCCTCATTCTCGCCATCCTCGCTGTTGCGTGTACTATCTTCATCATCGTTTAGATTGCTGTCTTCTGCTTCTATCTGACTGCTGTGCGAAAGCGTACGATCTATGGCGGCTTTAAGATCAGAGGTTTTAATGCGAAAATCTCTCACAGTGCCAAAGTGCAACAGATTGGCCAAGCGATCATTGGTCTTTTTGGCCAAGAGTATAACATGTTTGTTAAAGTTTTCTATACACAAAATTATCTTAGGTATAAACTTGGTTTCTCTTAAAACTTTGGCCTTCTCGGCTTGAGGATTAATTTTCTTTTTGGAAGTCTCTTCCAGAATATTACTTTCGATATAAGTAATCAGGGCATAAATATTAGAGGGTAAAGGTTTGCCCACCACTCTCAGCAGTAAATCAAATCTAGGAAAAATTAGTAAATTTTAAAATAGCTTCTCATAATGATCTTTTATAGAAATGTGTCTCAAACTGATCTTGTATAAAGTTTACTCGCAAGCTTATTAAACTGCTCTAGTATAGACGAGTTTGAGATTATTGCACTATTCTTAAGCTTCTCAAAGCGCTTCTCTAACATAAAAAAGTTTGAGCTTTTCAAACTGCTTTAGTATAGAGAAATTTAAGCTTCGCAAACAGCTCTAAAATAGTGGAGTTTAAGTTTCTCTAATATAGAGGAGTTTGAACTTTTCAAACTAATCTAGTGTTTAAGTAACAGCTGTAGTATTTAGGAGTTTGAGCTTCTCCAACTGATTTGGAATAAAGAAGTTTAAGCTTCTCAAACTGCTTTATTATTGAGGAGTTTGAGATTCTTAAACTGCTCTAGTTTAGAGCTTCTCTAACTGATTTGGTATATAAGAGTTTGAGCTTTTCAAACATCTCTAGTATAGAGGAGTTTGAGCTTCTCAAACTGCTTAAGTATAAAGGAGTTTAAGCCTCTCAAATTGCTTTATTATTGAGGAGTTTGAACTTCTCAAACTATTTTATTATTGAGAAGTTTGAACTTCACAAACTGCTCTAGTTTAGAGCTTCTTCAACTCCTTTAGTATGTAAGAGTTTAAGCTTCTCAAACTTCTTGATTATTAAGGAGTTTGAACTTCTTAAACTGCTCTAGTTTAGAGGAGCTTTAGCTTCTCAGACAGCTCTACTATAGAGCATTCAACAAAGTGTTTTAGTATGAAGGAGTTTAAGCTTCTCAAACTGCTTAATTATTGAGTAGTTTGAACTTCACAAACTGCTCTGGTTTAGAGCTACTCCAACTGTTTTAGTACAGAGGGTTTAAGCTCCTCAAACTGCTTTAGTATAGAGGAGTTTGAGCTTCGCTAACTGCTTTATTATTAAGGAGTTTTAGCTTCTCAAATAGCTCTAGTTTAGTGGGGTTTAAGATTCTCCAACTGTCTTGGTATAGAAGAGATTGAACTTCTCAAACTAGTCCAAAGTAGAGGAGCTCGAGCTTTTAAAACTAGTCTTTTTTAGAAAAGTTTGACCTTCTTAAACTACTTCAAAATTGAAGGAGTTTGAGCTTCTCAAGCTACTCTAATATAGATGCTTTTGATTACGTGGTTTAAATTAACTTAATTACTACTTACTTGGTTCCTTGTATTGACACTTTAACACCACGTGCACAACAATTTAGAAAATGTTTGGCCAAATTTTTCAAGCATATAAAATGTTGCATCAAGAGCTTCATTAAGCCATCCATGCAGGTTCCCAAAGGCAAGCAAACATTTGTAAGATTCCTTAAGGTGTTTGATATATGAACCATTTGTGAACATATCGAGCGTTCCATAGACTTTAAACAGCCTAAACAATAATCACGATCATCATCAGCTACAATACGATACTTGTAGCTTAAATTATTCGCTTTCACTATAAAATATTCAACATCTTCGATTTGTTTACGCAGGGTCTCGTAAAGATAATGAAGACAGGACTCGACTGTAACATCGGTAATAGATTTTAGGCAGACATTTGATTGGGTAGTGGGATCCTGGAAAAGTTTCTTACATGATTTTAGTTTTATATGACTTTATTTTTCTACAAACCTCTTCTTCAGGGATATTATCTCTTACAAAAGACCACACTTTGCCCAAATGCAGGGGTATTAACTGGAAAAATGCCCCTGAATGTGTCTTCTGCCTTTGCTTAAACAGCAGTTTATGTACTAAGCCCAATTCCTTGGAATTGATTTCGTAAGTCTTACAAAACTTCAACAACCAAGTAAACGATTCCGTAGTCATGCGATTGCCAAATGTTATATTATCATATAAAATCTCCAAACTCAGCAGCAAATTATGTGGTATCTTGCGCCCGGCACTATCACTCATCATGGAATCATTAGCTCCAGTTTCTTCAGAAAACTCTTCTTGCATAAATTCATCAATTAGATCATGGAGAACAGCAATACATTCTTTACTCTTGTCTACCATATGAAAATCAAATCCCTTAATAAAGATTGTGGAAAATTTGGATTTATAGGTTTCATTGGCTGTTTGCAAACACTGACGAAAGCATTCCACTGCTAAGGAGGCAGTTTTAAGATCAAAATCACGCCATAATGAAGGTAAACGTTTGATACAACGTTCGTAGACTACTTTACAAATATCTGTTAGATATTTTAGGGTGCGTTTGCTGTGGGCCAATTGTTTGTAGGCTGGTTCTAAACGTATTTGTTCAACCTTAGCAGCAGCTACTTCTAGAACATAGCGTACTAAGGAAACTTTAGAGCGCAAAGGTGAGGTACAGTTACGATTGGCGAAGGGCACTATATCCCTGGAGGAAGACAAAATGTGGTTAAAAAATGTATATACACAAACTTCCCAAAGCTTCTTACTCATGTAGTAACCGCAATAACCTCTCGACTACAAATAGGTCCCATATATTCTCGGGTTGTGAGTGTATTTTCTTCACTGGCACTCCATTTACTGTTATATTAATCGATGCTTCGGAGTCATTGTTAGGTTTAGATTTCTTTTGGCCCTTTTTACTAGAAAGAGACTGAGGCAAACAATTTTTACTTTGAAAAATGTATTCTTAGAGATATACGAAGTTACCTTTAGACCTTCATAAAGATGTTCATGTTCCTTGAAAACCGGCAGCAAATGCTTGACGTTTTCATTGGTTTGCTTCGAGGTTAAGACGCAATAAGACATAAGGCCCTCAATAAAATTAAGTTGTTGAAGTACTAGTTCGTTTTTGAGATGCGTTAAAGAGCCAGTCTAAAAAGATGGAAAACGTATCAAACTTCTCTGCTCTGATATACTCGTATATAACTGATAGAGCTTCTTTTACTTCTCTTATATAGAGAAGTTTGAGCTTCTCAATCTGCTTTTGTATAGAGCAGTTTGAGCTTCTCAAACTGCTTTTGTAAAGAGGAGTATGAGCTTCTCAAACTTCACTTGTATAGAGGAGTTTGAGGTTCTCAAACTTCTCTTGTATAGAGGAGTTTGAGCTTCTCAAACTGCTCTTGTATAGAGGAGTTTGAGCTTCTCAAACTGCTCCTATATAGAGGAGTTTGAACTTCTTAAACTGCTCTTGTATAGAGGAGTTTGAGCTTCTCATACTGCTCTTCTATAGAGAAGTTTGAGCATCTCAAACTGCTCTTGTATAGAGGAGTTTGAGCTCCTCAAACTGCATTTGTAAAGAGCAGTATGAGCTTCTCAAACTTCTCTTGTATAGAGGAGTTTAAGCTTCTCAAACTTCTCTTGTATAGAGGAGTTTGAGCTTCTTAAACTTCTCTTGTATAGAGGAGTTTGAGCTTCTCAAACTGCTCTTATATAGAGGAGTTTGAAATTCTTAAACTGCTCTTGTAAGCTTCTCAAGCTGCTCTTGTATAGAGGAGTTTGAGCATCTCAAACTTAAACTTCTTTTATATAGAGAAATTTAAGCTTCTTAAAATGCCTTTATAAAGAGTAGTTTGAGCTTCTCAAGATGCTCTTATATGAAGTACATTGACGTTTTCTATTGCTTCAATATTAAAAAGTTCAGACTTTCTTTGGAATATCATTTTATTTCACTTTATAAAAACCTTTACTTACCATATCCTCAAATTTCAAATTCTTTCCTATAACTTTCTCCAGCGAAACATTAATCAAACGCTTCATTTCCCGGGTATCATATTCAGTTTCGAATTTTTCAAAAATCACCAAACAATGACTAACAAACTGCAGCAATTTACCCAAATTATCATGAATTTCAATTTCATTCTCCAAACTATCTTTAGCAGAGACAATTTTCTCAAATTTAACTGAGAAGACCTGATCAACATCCTCCTCGAGAGGAGCCTCAAAAAATGAACGAAAATGCCAGTCAATGAATTGTAAGACATGAGGAACTAATTTGGGATTCAATTCAACGGCTCGCTGGAGGTCTTTATGGACAAAAAAAGAGATATTAGGAAAAAATGAATGGAAATAGAGAATAAACTTACTTTCATATAAAGTAGTTTTAATGTCCAGACACTGATCAAAGCATTTGCGCAATACCCCAATGATTTCCAAAGTCAGCATATCGAAATGTCTTTGAGGATTATTGCGATTACCCAAGGTCGCCTGCGACATAAGGGAAATGCCTGATATACTATGTTGTGTACACATTCCTGAGGCACTTAGCTGGGAACGCTGAGAGTTGATGTTGTTTAGCTGTTTCAAAATCATACAAAAGCCATAGACAGCCATTTTACGGGTTTTGATTTCACTTTAAAAGGGACAAACTTTAGAGAAACTTAAGTTTAATTAAAACTAAAGCTTTTAAATTACCTTGAACTCATGGCTTTTCTTAAAATTTCTATAAAGGAATCGCGAACAATAGGAGATATTTTTAGAATTGGCAAAATAAAAGACATCATACGCATGGCTTGATCTCCAGAAATCTAAAAGAAAACAAATGTTTAGCTATTTAAAAAAGAATGAAATCAATCGTTTTCATTATTACCCATATAAAGTAATCCATTACATAATTAATGGTCTTAGTACATTCGGATACAGTAAAGGTATCAGCCACACTTAACAAGGTTAAACACTCTATAAAAACATGATGATATCGTATAATTTATAGATTACTGAAGTGTCTTCCTTACCAGAATATTGATTTTGATCCTGTTCCACTATCATCCATTCAGCCAAACGCTTAACAATACCCTGACCAAAGACAAAACGTTTACGTATAAATTTCGTTAGAAAACCAATGGCCACTTGATTGAGTCGTGGAGAGTTTTTAGTTTTCAACAAAACAAATATTAAATTAATTAAGCCTGGAGTAATAGTGTCCTTGCCATCCTTGTTTTGATCGATTAAAACAGTAAAAAGCTGTTCCAAGTCCACTTGTTTCCGCTGCAAACTATCACGACACCAAACAGAATAATCAGACAAAGAACTTTCCTCCTCATTATTACGAATAACAGTACGCATAAAGGGCAATAGGACAGAGGAAGACAAACGAGAATCAGGTTCACGATTAGCCGTAGTCATGGACAGAACAGCACTTAAGACAAAAGGGGTTAAGAGAACATCAGGAGTGGCAATGAAGTTCTATAAAAAATAAAGAATTTTGTTTATAGAGATGCCGAAAATATTATTAATTCTGCAAGAACTTACTCTTATAACAATACACAATTGTATTTCATTCATTTTATATTGGGTACAATAACTCAAATGATGTAAAATGGTTTCTTTTGCTTCCCTTAGCTCCTTGTCGGAAAAGGCATCTTAAAATTGAGTGATATTATTAAAATTGTTAAATTATTATTTTATCTAATCTTACCTATACTATCAAAATCTGTTGAATTACTATTCATATCCCAGAATAGTTTTTTATAGTAATAGCGATAAAAATATTTTTCCAAAGCCAAAATGGGTATGATAATTTGAGGTGCTGTGGAGCACATGGAAAATAGTTGATAGGCCAAAGCGGGCAAAGCATCTGGAGCGAGGGACTGCAAACAGCCAGTGAATTTATTTAAGACTGTAACAGTTTCAGAGGGCGACAAATGGAGTTCCCTGGAAATAGAAGTTTTATTTTGAGAAGATTTCAAACACGGGTTTATGAAGATTTTTAATTAAACTCAACTATACTAGATAAAGTTATCAAATTAGTCTGTACTAGATCAGTTTCAAAAGAAGT
>OW121744.1:110310376-110493400 GCA_933228675.1 Stomorhina lunata | reverse complement strand
CAAAAATTTCTTATTTTTTTAGGAAAATTTTCAAAAATTTCTTATTTTTATAGGAAATTTTTCACAAATTTCTTATTTTGATAGGATATTTTGCAAAAATTTCTTATTTTTATAGGAAATTTTTCAAAAATTTCTTATTTTTATAGGAAATTTTTCAAAAATTTCTTATCTTTATAGGAAATTTTTCAAAAATTTCTTATTTTTATAGAAAAATTTTCAAAAATTTCCTATTTTTTTAGGAAATTTTTCAAAAATTTCATATTTTTATAAAAAAAAATTTTCAAAAATATATTATTTTTATAGGAAATTTTTAACAATTTCTTATTCTTATAGGAAAATTTTCAAAAATTTCTTATTTTTTAGGAAATTTTTCAAAATTTCTTATTTCAATAGGAAATTTTTCAAAAATGTCCTATTTTTATAGGAAATTTTTCAAAATTTTCCTATTTTTATAGGAAATTTTTGAAAAATTTCATATTTTACAAAAATTTCTTATTTTTATAGGATAATTTTCAAAAATTTCTTATTTTAATAGAAAACTTTTCAAAAATTTATTATTTTTATAGGAAATTTTTCAAAAATTTCTTGTTTTTATAGGAAATTTTTCTTATTTTTATAGGAAATTTTTCAAAAATTTCTTATTTTTATAGGAAATTTTTCAAAAATTTCTTATTTTTATAGGAAATTTTTCAAAAATTTATTATTTTTATGGGAAATTTAAAAAAAAATTGTTATTTTTATAGGAAATTTTTCAAAAACTTGTTATTTTTATAGAAGATATTTTAAAAATTTCTTATTTTGACAGGAAATTTTTTCAATTTTTTTTTTTTTTTTTGTAGAAATTTTAAAAATATTTTCTCTATCTGTAAAGCACTGTGTATTGATGTCTGACCATTCATGTGAAGTGTCATACACATTTTCATCCAATTTAATTTTTTAACAATTTCAAAGTTATGAAGATTTTTTAATTGACTGAAGTGGGAATAAAAAGGATATAAATGTAATCAAATTTGTGTGGAAAATGATGATAAACTACAACAAAATTTCAAAAAAAAAATGAGAAAAATATTCGAGTGAGTTATTTAAATAAACTAAAAATTAATGCATAAATAAATACTGAAGAGATCCTGGAAAAGGACATTCAATTATAATATGTAAATATTTATGTTGATTATTTCAAAATATTTTTAACTAGACAATTTTCTGCACAAAAAATCTCATAATTTGCTAATGCAAAAAATATGACTTGTATTTAAACAATTTTCATTATTATTTAAAATTTTAATTTTTTTCCTTAAACAAATAATTTTTTTTTGTCAAACAATTTCATTGCCCAATATAACAAATATTTATTTAGTGGCACAAATCAATAAACGACTAATTGTCAAACTAAGTAAATAAATTGAAAAATTACTTTTAAATGAGCAAAAGTGGAAAAAATGCACAAAAACCGAAATAGCAGCTGAAGTGAAGTGAATAGCACACCCACAGGAATCTTAAAATTTGTTATCCTCTTAACTTCTTTGAAGGAAATTTTGATCAAGATACAATTATTTAAAATTTCAAAAAGATTTATATTGCTCAGAACTGATTTCTTTTAATTTTAAACCTTAGGGTGTGCTACTTTTTTGCTCATTATTTTCATTTTATATATTTTTTTTTTGCCAATTTATGTGTCTCTAAAAATTTTTAAATTAAATTGCACTTAAGTGTCAAAAAAACATATACTAAACATTATTTTACGTAGGATTATTTGAGTTTAAAATTTAAATTAAAATTGATTGATACCAAGAAAATGTTGGCAAATTTTTAAACAATTTTTATTTGAGTAAAAATTTTTAAGTATCATTTAATTTATGTCTTTATTTCGACTTAAGTCATATTTACAGACGTTTTAATTAAAATCATGAGATAACAAATAAATAAGCAATAAATTTTCAAATAAAAGAAATAAAAATTAAACAATTTTTGTTTACAAAATTTATAAAAACCTAACAAAAAATTCAAGCTTTAAACAAAATTTCAATAAAATATCTTTCTTTACATAAATGTCAAAAATCAAAAGTTTTTGAAGTTAACTTTTTTACTTTATGTGAATAAATTCTGTTCAAATTTCATTTAAAATGAATTTAAAATTTTGTAAATTTGTGTTAATGCACACACCTGTCAAAGCGAAGCAGGTACGACCTTCAAACGTCAACATGTTACAAAACAAAAACTTAACAAATTAAATTTTGTTAATAACGAAGGTTGCAACAAAATAAATTTAAAAATTCTATACAAAAATAAGAAATTTAAAAAAAAATTCTATCAAAACACGAAATTTTTGAAAAATTTTTTATCAAAATAAGAAAATTTTGAAAAATTTCTTATAAAAATAGGAAATTTTTGAATTTTTTTTTTATAAAAATTTTTTGAAAATTTTCCTATAAAAATTGGAAATTTTTGAAAAATTTCCTATAAAAATAGGAAATCTTTGAAAAATTTCCTATAAAAATAGGAAATTTTTGAAAAATTTCCTATAAAAATAGGAAATTTTTGAAAAATTTCCTATAAAAATAGGAAATTTTTGAAAAATTTCCTATAAAAATAGGAAATTTTTGAAAAATTTCCTATAAAAATAGGAAATTTTTGAAAAATTTCCTATAAAAATAGGAAATTTTTGAAAATTTTCCTATAAAAATAGGAAATTTTTGAAAAATTTTCCTATAAAAATAGGAAATTTTTGAAAAATTTCCTATAAAAAAAGGAAATTTTTGAAAAATTTCTTATAAAAATTGGAAATCTTTGAAAAATTTCCTATAAAAATAGGAAATATTTGAAAAAATTTCCTATAAAAAATAGGAAATATTTGAAAAAATTTCCTATAAAAAATAGGAAATTTTTGAAAAATTTCCTATAAAAATAGGAAATTTTTGAAAAATTTCCTATAAAAATAGGAATTTTTTGAAAAATTTCCTATAAAAATAGGAAATTTTTGAAAAATTTCCTATAAAAATAGGAAATTTTTGAAAAATTTCCTATAAAAATAGGAAATTTTTGAAAAATTTCCTATAAAAATAGGAAATTTTTGAAAAATTTCCTATAAAAATAGGAAATTTTTGAAAAATTTCCTACAAAAATAAGATATTTTTGAAAAATTTCCTATAAAAATAGGAAATTTTTGAAAAATTTCCTATAAAAATAGGAAATTTTTGAAAAATTTCCTATAAAAATAGGAAATTTTTGAAAAATTTCCTATAAAAATAGGAAATTTTTGAAAAATTTCCTATAAAAATAGGAAATTTTTGAAAAATTTCCTATAAAAATAGGAAATTTTTGAAAAATTTCCTATAAAAATAGGAAATTATTGAAAAATTTCCTATAAAAATAGGAAATTTTTGAAAAATTTCCTACAAAAATAAGATATTTTTGAAAAATTTCCTATAAAACTAAGAAATTTTTGAAACATTTCTTATAAAAATAAGAAATTTTTAAAAAATTTCCTATAAAAATAAGAAATTTTTGAAACATTTCTTATAAAAATAAGAAATTTTTAAAAAAATTTCCTATAGAAATAGGAAATTTTTGAAAAATTTAATATAAAAGTAGCAAATTTTTGAAAAATTTCCTATAAAAATAGGAAATTTTTG
This sequence comes from Stomorhina lunata, assembly GCA_933228675.1. Taxonomy (NCBI): domain Eukaryota; kingdom Metazoa; phylum Arthropoda; class Insecta; order Diptera; family Rhiniidae; genus Stomorhina; species Stomorhina lunata. The sequence continues at coordinate 110,489,768 of OW121744.1, read as the reverse complement.
AAAAATTTCCTATAAAAATAAGAAATTTTTGAAAAATTTCCTATAAAAATAGGAAATTTTTGAAAAATTTCCTATAAAAAGAGGAAATTTTTGAAAAATTTCCTATAAAAATAGGAAATTTTTGAAAAATTTCCTATAAAAATAGGAAATTTTTGAAAAATTTCCTATAAAAATAGGAAATTTTTGAAAAATTTCCTATAAAAATAGGAAATTTTTGAAAAATTTCCTATAAAAATAGGAAATTTTTGAAAAATTTCCTATAAAAATAGGAAATTTTTGAAAAATTTCCTATAAAAATAGGAAATTTTTGAAAAATTTCCTATAAAAATAGGAAATTTTTGAAAAATTTCCTATAAAAATAGGAAATTTTTGAAAAATTTCCTATAAAAATAGGAAATTTTTGAAAATTTTCCTATAAAAATAGGAAATTTTTGAAAAATTTCCTATAAAAATAGGAAATTTTTGAAAGATTTCCTATAAAAATAGGAAATATTTGAAAAATTTCCTATAAAAATAGGACATTTTTGAAAAATTTCCTATAAAAATAGGAAATTTTTGAAAAATTTCCTATAAAAATAGGAAATTTTTGAAAAATTTCCTATAAAAATAGGAAATTTTTGAAAAATTTCCTATAAAAATAGGAAATTTTTGAAAAATTTCCTACAAAAATAAGATATTTTTGAAAAATTTCCTATAAAAATAGGAAATTTTTGAAAAATTTCCTAAAAAAATAGGAAATTTTTAAAAAATTTCCTATAAAAATAGGAAATTTTTGAAAAATTTCCTATAAAAATAGGAAATTTTTGAAAAATTTCCTATAAAAATAGGAAATTTTTGAAAAATTTCCTATAAAAATAGGAAATTTTTGAAAAATTTCCTATAAAAAAGGAAATTTTGGAAAAATTTCCTATAAAAAAAGGAAATTTTGGAAAAATTTCCTATAAAAAAAGGAAATTTTGGAAAAATTTCCTATAAAAATAGGAAATTTTTGAAAAATTTTCCAATAAAAATAGGAAATTTTTGAAAAATTTTCCAATAAAAATAGGAAATTTTTGAAAAATTTCCTATAAAAATAGGAAATTTTTGAAAAATTTCCTATAAAAATAGGAAATTTTTGAAAAATTTCCTATAAAAATAGGAAATTTTTGAAAAATTTCCTATAAAAATAGGAAATTTTTGAAAAATTTCCTATAAAAATAGGAAATTTTTGAAAAATTTCCTATAAAAATAGGAAATTTTTGAAAAATTTCCTATAAAAATAGGAAATTTTTGAAAAATTTCCTATAAAAATAGGAAATTTTTGAAAAATTTCCTATAAAAATAGGAAATTTTTGAAAAATTTCCTATAAAAATAGGAAATTTTTGAAAAATTTCCTATAAAAATAGGAAATTTTTGAAAAATTTCCTATAAAAATAGGAAATTTTTGAAAAATTTCCTATAAAAATAGGAAATTTTTGAAAAATTTCCTATAAAAATAGGAAATTTTTGAAAAATTTCCTATAAAAATAGGAAATTTTTGAAAAATTTCCTATAAAAATAGGAAATTTTTGAAAAATTTCCTTTAAAAATAGGAAATTTTTGAAAAATTTCCTTTAAAAATAGGAAATTTTTGAAAAATTTCCTTTAAAAATAGGAAATTTTTGAAAAAGTTCCTATAAAAATAGGAAATTTTTGAAAAATTTCCTATAAAAATAGGAAATTTTTGAAAAATTTCCTATAAAAATAGGAAATTTTTGAAAAATTTCCTATAAAAATAGGAAATTTTTGAAAAATTTCCTATAAAAATAGGAAATTTTTGAAAAATTTCCTATAAAAATAGGAAATTTTTGAAAAATTTCCTATAAAAATAGGAAATTTTTGAAAAATTTTCTAAAAAAAATAGGAAATTTTTGAAAAATTTCCTATAAAAATAGGAAATTTTTGAAAAATTTCCTATAAAAATAGGAAATTTTTGAAAAATTTCCTATAAAAATAGGAAATTTTTGAAAAATTTCCTATAAAAGTAAGAAATTTTTGATACTGGTGGTGATACTGATATCTTTGCAACTGCTGCTCCAGTGACTTGTGATGATGGTGACGATAATGGCAGCGCACACTGCTGCGATTGAGAACAAAATGTGGTCAATAATTGAGTTAAGGTTTTATATATATGGATACATTTCATACAGAACGTTAGTATTTTAAAGACTACGGAATATATCGTTTTCAATTGTTTTAAGAATTAAAATGAGCCACGCCTTCTTATATTGGAGGTGAAATTGGGCGTGAACAAGAAAAAAATGAACAAGGAATGTTACTAAAGGAAATGAATATAAATTTGGTAAAATGTTTGCATATACAACAGATTATCTTTCAAAATTGTTATCAAGTACCACGCCCACCTCCCATTTTCTTCTATACTTATATATACACATACATTTAGGCTGTTAATTCCTGGTGGAGCATAGGGCCTCATATACTTAGCAGATAAAGTTATTTAATCTTGAATAAAAAATAAAATAAATATTTTTATGGACTGGTTAAAGGAAGAACATTTATTATACATTGTTTATGTTTTTGTCCACTCTCAAGACACTGTGCCACGATGTTGTTGATGACAATGACAAGCCACAAGCTAAAATTGTTTTGAAATCTATTTTCTGTAAAGAGTTTAGCTTTTTTTGGAATTTCTTGGTTGCATTCATATTTCAATACTCATTTTATTTCTGTGTCATGTTCATCACCACGAACCAATTCAAATGCGATTTTTCAGTCATCGATTTTTTGTGGTTTGACTAGTCGAATGGAAGAGCAAAGATAGAAATAGAACAGGACAGGAGCGCATATGCTAAGGACAGTAAAAGGATTTAACGAAATGAGTTCAATGTTAATCTGTATAAAGGGAAGGTCATGTTTGGGTTTTGCCAAAATGACAGATGTCAGTTTTTGAACCACAATTTAAGCAAATAAATCATAAAGAATGATAGACAGTTATAGCCAAAATAGTCTGAAAGTTTTTGACAGCAATAATGAGAATTTTGGTATTTTCCTATTAAATGTCAAAAATTTTAAAATGATTTATATTCAGTTTAAAATGTTGATATTTTATAAAGAAACGAAAACAAAAATTTAACCAAAATTTATCAAAAAGCTTTCCCATTTTTCTTAGGAAAGCGGAGCCCTCCTTAGCTATGATCCTTTATTTATGTCACATTCAAATATTAATGTCATTTTATGTATTAATCATGGTAACATCCTTTTACATGACAATCCTTTATCCTAGTTTTATTTTCATTTAGTCAAACACATAGACAATGTTCACATATTGTAAACATCTACATAATTTTTCTTCCCAAAGACAGTAAAACCCCGATATATGGTTCAATGAAATGGAATAAACATATTTACAAAAAGTTTCAGATCTTAACTATTTAAATCCCTTAAAGATCCTTAAAATTCTAACGACATTTTTCTAAAAACTATTTTTTGCATGTTCCATTAAACGGAATTTACTGTACTCCCATTTTTTTTCAATCATTTGTGGTTTCTCTATTGCAATTCGCTCAATATCTATAAACTAAGAATGTAAATGACAGACGGTTTGATACGACTGACAGAATAAATGACTTGCAACATTTGTGTGTTGTTGTTGTTGTTGTTTCTAACAACAACAACTTTACGACTAAATAGAAAATTCGAGTGTAAAGTTTTGTGCGATGCTTTCAAATGACAACTTGTTGTGATTGATGTTGTGTCAAACTGTAGTTTGTGGTTTGATAGTTTCTAATTCAAACTAGATATTTTTAAATCCTGTTTTAAATTTGATATTTTGAGATTATTAGGAAATAAATAAGGACATTTTCTAATGAATTAAACATTTTTAAAAAGATTTCCTACTACGAGTAAAAAAGAAATTTTGTGAAATATTTAATATGAAACAAGAAATTAAAAAAAAGATTTCTATGAAAATAAGCAACTAGAAAAATTTCCTATAAAAATAAGAAATTTTAGCAAAATTTCCTATAAAACTAAGAAATTTTTGAAAAATTTCATATTAAAATTAGAAATTTTAGAAAAAATCCTATCAAAATAACAAATTTTTGAAAAATTTCCTATAAAAATAGAAAACTTTTGAAATATTTTCTATAAAAATAATAAATTTTCGAAAAATTTCCTAAAAAAAATAATACATTTTTGAAAAATTTCTAAAAACAAATTAGAAATTTTTGAAAAATTTTCTATAAAAATAAGAAATTTTTAAAAAATTTCTACTGAAAATAAAAAATTTCCTTTAAAAATGAGAAATTTTTGAAAATTTTCCAAAAAAAACAAGAAATTTTTAAAAAATTTCCTTAGAAAATATAAGAAATTTTTGAAAAATTTCCTAAAAAAAAAAAATATGAAATTTTTGAAAAATTTCCCATAAAAATAATAAAATATATTATATCAAATTTCTTATACAAATAAGAAATTTTTTAAACATTTCCTATAAAAATAGGACATTTTCGAAAAATTTCCTATACAAATAAGAAATTTCTTAAAACTTTCCTATAAAAATTATAAAATTTTTGAAAATTTCGTATAAAAATAACAAATTTTTGAAAATTTTCCTTTAAAAAGAGGAAATTTTTGAAAAATTTTCTACAAAAATAAAAGAAACTTTTGAAAAATTTTCTACAAAAACAAGACATTTTTGAAAAAATTGCTGTAAAAATGGGAAATTTTTGAAAAATATCCTTTTAAAACAATTTTTTTTAAATATTTCCTATAAAATAAGAAATTCTTAAAAAAAAATATAAAAATAAAAAAATTCTTGAAAAATTTCCTATAAAATTAAAAAATCTTTTAAAAATTTCCCATCAAAATAAGAAACTTAAAAATAATAAATTAAAAAAAATCTATAAGAATAAGAAATTAAAAAAAAAACTCCTATTAAAATACGAAATTTTTGAAAAATTTCCTATAAAAATAACAATTTTTTGAAAAATTTCCTATACAAATAAGAATTTTTTGAAAAATGTCCTATCAAAATAAGAAAGTTTTAACAAATTCCTAAAAAAGAAAGGAAATTTTTGAAAACTTTCCTCTAAAAATAAGAAATATTTAAAAAAATTTTTAAAAAACTAAAAAAATTTTTGAAAAATTTCATATAAAAATAAGAAATTTTTGATTAATTTCCTAATAAAAAAAATAAGAAATTTTTGAAAAATTTCTTTTAGAAATAAGAAATTTTTGAAAAATTTCCTATAAAAAACAAAGAAATTTTTTAAATATTTCCTATAGAAATAAAAAAATTTTGAAAAATTTCCTATAAAAATAAGAAATTTTTGAAAATTTTCCAATAAAAATAGGAAAATTTTGAAAAATTTCCTATAAAAATATGAAAATTTTGAAGAATTTCCTACGAAAATAGGAAATTTTTGAAAAATTTCCTATGAAAATAGGAAATTTTTGAAAAATTCCTTATAAAAATAGGAAATTTTTAAAAAATTTCCTATAAAAATAGGAAATTTTTGAAAAATTCCTTATAAAAATAGGAAATTTTTAAAAAATTTCCTATAAAAATAGGAAATTTAAAAAAAAAATTCCTACAAAAATTTCCTATAAAAATATGAAATTTAAAAAAAAAAATTTCCTATAAAAATAGGAAATTTTAAAAAAATTTTCTATAAAAATAGGAAATTTAAAAAAAAAATTCCTACAAAAATATAAAATTTTTAAAAAAATTTCCTTTTAAAATAAGAAATTTTTGAAAAATTTCCTATAAAAATAAAAAATTTTCAAAAATTTTCTTATAAAAAAAAAGAAATTTTTGACAAATTTCCTATAAAAATAAGAAAATTTCCTTTTCTTGTTTGATTTCAATTATAATGAAAAATATGAAAGGAACTTAACGCACAATGAAATTGTGAGTTCTTAATTATGATTCTGCATGCCTTCACTAACACTTGCCACATGTGTATGTAATTGAATGGGAAAAGACGCGCAGAGTAACTTAAACAATTTTTAATTGAAAATAACAATCGAAGACTATTTCAGTTACTTGTGTCAGTCAAATGAGGAAGAATGGCGAAAGTCTATTTAGGTGGCAGCTGCTTAAAGTAGTCAATTTTCTGTTGTTTCTTAAAAACTTTCAAAAATCCTCTAAAAATCTTGACATACTTCCATAGACAAAATTGCAGCAATTAATTCTTTTACAGCTTCTTTTCGAAAAAAAAAACATTCATAAACACTGCAACAGTATATTTGTCTGTCTTCTATCGTCCTCTTACATTTTTGAAAGTTTTACTTACTTAGAATTGCATTGCGTTCGTTAGTTTTACTATTCCTGCACGTTTCCTGTTTCCTGCCATAAAGACAACTACCAACACCACAACATAACTACCGTTAGTAGTCATTGCATCTGCCAACATCTCAAAAGAACTGTTAACTACTACAAGGACAGACTGAAGGAAAGACTGAGGAAAAGACGTACTTTTACGTTGTTAAATATGAGAACGCAAGACTCAACTCAATTTAATTCGTTGTGGAAAAAGTAAAATAAAAATTATTATTGAACGAGGTGCAAAGTTCATAAAGCTATTTTATCTTTTCCAACACAAACATTTATTCATCTTACATATACATTTGCACATACATTTTCATTTGTATTTTCATGGCTAGAGTAAATTTACACTTATTCCCGCCAACTTCTTAACACATCCTTGAAACAGTCACTTAAGAAAATATGTGAAGGCAACAACAACGACAACAAGTTAAAAAGTTTTTCCGTTTTTATTGTTGTTATTTTCGGTTTTAATGGTTGTTGCGAAAATTTTTAATTGATTTTCTGATGTGTTTATTTTTTACTCTCACGTAACGTGCACAAACATGCTCAACAAAGCAAAAAGAAGAACCATTATAGTCTTTAATTAATTTTCAAAAATATAAACAAAATGAAAAAGTGACAAAAGTTAAATTAAATTTAAACAATAATTTAAAAAATTTATCAATTAATAGGAAATTTTTAAAAAATTTCCTATTTTTATAAGAAAATTTTTCAAAAATTTCCAATTTTTATAGGAAAATTTTCCAAAATTTCCTATTTTTATTCGAAATTTTTAAAAAATTTTCTATTTTTATAGGAAATTTTTAAAAAATTTCCTATTTTTATAGGAAATTTTTCAAAAATTTCCTTTTTTTAGAGGAAATTTTTCAAAAATTTCTTATTCTTAGAGGAAATTTTTCAAAAATTTCCTTTTTTTAGAAATTCTTTCAAAAATTTCCTATTTTCATAGGAAAGTTTTCAAAAATTTCCTATTTTCATAGGAAAATTTTCAAAAATTTCCTATTTTTTATAGGAAATTTTTCAAAAGTTTCCTATTTTTTAGAGGAAATTTTTCAAAAACTTTCTATTTATAAGAAATTTTTCAAAAATTTCCTATTTTTTATAGGAAATTTTTCAAAAGTTTCCTATTTTTTAAAGGAAATTTTTCAAAAATTTCCTATTTTTTGTAGGAAATTTTTGAAAAATTTCCTATTTTTTATAGGAAATTTTTGAAGAAGTTCCTATTTTTATAGGAAATTTTTGAAAAAGTTCCTATTTTTATAGGAAATTTTTGAAAAATTTCGTATTTTTATAGGAAATTTTTCAAAAATTTCCTATTTTTATAGGAAATTTTTCAAAAATTTCCTATTTTTATAGGAAATTTTTCAAAAATTTCTTATTTTTATAGGAAATTTTTCAAAAATTTTCTATTTTTATAGGAAATTTTTGAAAAATTTTCTATTTTTATAGGAAATTTTTCAAAAATTTCCTATTTTTTATAGGAAATTTTTCAAAAATTTCCTATTTTCATAGGAAATTTTTCAAAAATTTCCTATTTTTATAGGAAATTTTTCAAAAATTTCTTATTTTTATAGGAAATTTTTCAAAAATTTCCTATTTTTATAGGAAATTTTTAAAAATGTCCTATTTTTATAGGAAATTTTTTAAAAATTTCCTATTTTTATAGGAAATTTTTGAAAAATGTCCTATTTTTTATAGGAAATTTTTCAAAAATTTCCTATTTTCATAGGAAATTTTTCAAAAATTTCCTATTTTTATAGGAAATTTTTCAAAAATTTCTTATTTTTATAGGAAATTTTTCAAAAATTTCCTATTTTTATAGGAAATTTTTAAAAATGTCCTATTTTTATAGGAAATTTTTTAAAAATTTCCTATTTTTATAGGAAATTTTTGAAAAATGTCCTATTTTTTATAGGAAATTTTTCAAAAATTTCCTATTTTTTTATAGGAAATTTTTCAAAAATTTCCTATTTTTATAGGAAATTTTTGAAAAATTTCTTATTTTTATAGGAAATTTTTCAAAAATTTCCTATTTTTATAGGAAATTTTTCAAAAATTTCCTATTTTGATAGGAAATTTTTCAAAAATTTCCTATTTTGATAGGAAATTTTTCAAAAATTTCATATTTTTATAGGAAACTTTTCAAAAATTTCCTATTTTTATACAAAATTTTTCAAAAATTTCCTATTTTTATACGAAATTTTTCAAAAATTTCCTGTTTTTATACAAAATTTTTCAAAAATTTCTTATTTTTATAGGATATTTTTCAAAAATTTCTTATTTTTATAGGAAAGTTTTAAAAAAATTCTTATTTTTTGTATGTCTGCTAATTTGCCCTTAGGCTTCCTCCTGGTTTTGCCTTTTATGTGTTGCTTCAATTGCAACAATTAGTTGCTCATTTCAAACTCTATTAGTTGAAATTGTTTAATATTTTCTCCAGTTGCCTTTTCCTTCCTTTCAGACGCCATTATGTCAGTTTGTCTTCCTTCAGATCCCATCATACCCAATCTTACATCTCCACCCATCTTGTTTAATTTAGTCACAGAAGGCGGCCGCAGGTATTTTGCTTTCAGGATAGTTTCGTGAAATGAAAACTTGATTGCGGTGTAAAAACAAGGATGAATGAACTGATAGAGAAAATGATGAAGGAAAACTCAAATGATGCAAAAAAACACAATGTAAAACGAGTGGTTGTTCTACTAGGTTCATTATGAGAATGATAATGACATTTGGTAAAAGTTAGTTACGAGTAAGACAAGTTTTAACATAAAAACACCTTTTTATGAATTTTAAATCTGAATCTTGGTCAAAATTATAGTAATGTTGGATTTAGGACTTAAAGACATCATTGCTTTTATATTGAAATATACGACTGCCTGTCTCTGCATCAATATTTGTGTTCGTCTCTCGCTCTAAGTATGTCACCCATTTCAAAACGACCACCCAATATCTTTCCAAATCAATTAAGAATCTATCTTACAGCTCAATTCCGCTTCTTTCCCAGCTCATTAAAAATTCCAACTAATTCTTTAAAACAATAATTTACATGAACTCGGTTCATGTAAAAATAATAAAATAAACTTTTCCCTAGAAGAAAAAAAAAACAAATAAAACTAAACGCCAACTAAATGTAAATTGCATGGGGTAATTAAAATTAATTACAGTTGAGTTATATTACAACTTTTATTGTTGCATTTTGTTACAGTTTTGCTCAACAATTTCTACACATTTTACTTTACACAGTCTAAAATTTACACACTAAAAACTTTAAAAATGCAACAACAAAACACTCATGCCACAAGAGAAACAACAACAGCAAACTTAGAACTTTATAAAAAAGCAACAACAACATTAAATTAATTGTCGGGAGCAGAGCAATTAAAGTAAATTTACCATATACTTCACACTCGGCAAATAGAGGAGAGCAAAATAATAGCACAGACAAGTATGGGAGTAAGTCTTTATCTTATCTTTATCTTAGTCTATGTCTTACTCCATGTTTCCGTCTATGTCTTAGTCTATGTCTCAGTCTATGTCTTAGTCTATGTCTTAGTCTATGTCTTAGTCTATGTCTTAGTCTATGTCTTAGTCTATGTCTTAGTCTATATCTTAGTCTATGTCTTAGTCTATGTCTTAGTCTATGTCTTAGCCTATGTTTTAAGGTACGGTCAGACTCATTAAACATTTAAATCAAATATTTTGAGTAAAATATTGTCAAAACAATATAATAAAAAATTTGTGGTCACACTTGCACATTTATTTGACGATTTTTATTTGATAAAATACAGAAAAAATACGTTCAAAGTATAAACAGAAAAACAGGTTTTATTTATGGTCACACTGAAGATTAAATATTTTCCCAAAAAATATTTGATCAAATTTTTTCAAAACAAAATTGTGTATCTAGCAATTTGTTTCTCATATTTGAGTTGCTGTTTCTCAAATTTGATGTTGTTGTTTCTCAAAATTGATGTTGTTGTTTCTCAAATTTGATGTTGTTGTTTCTGTTTGAATAGTAAATAATACAAATGCTCAGCTGTTATTTGCCCCTGTTTGATGTTATAAAAATTTTGTAAGATTAAATAATTATTTGATCAAAATTTAATAAAATATTTGCTCATGCGTGGTCACATTAGGAAAATTCTTATTTGCTGGCAAATGATTTTGTTTTGTTCAAATCAACATGTTTCTTGTTTGAACCTCAAAGATATTTTGTGGTCAGACTACGAGGATCAAATATTTGATAATTTCGATTAAATGTTTAATCAATGTGACCGTAGCTTTAGTCTATGTCTTAGTCTATGTCTTAGTCTATGTCTTAGTCTATGTCTTATTCTATGTCTTAGTCTATGTCTTAGTTTATCACTTAGTCTATCTCTTTGTCTTTGTCTTAGTCGATGTCTTACACTATGTCTTAGTCTTTGCCTTAGTCTATGTCTTAGTCTATGTCTTAGTCTATGTCTTAGTCTATGTCTTAGTCTATGTCTTAGTCTATGTCTTAGTCTATGTCTTAGTCTATGTGTTAGTCTATGTCTTAGTCTATGTCTTATTCTATGTCTTAGTCTATGTCTTAGTCTATGACTTAGTCTATTTCTTTGTCTTTGTCTTAGTCTATGTCTTACACTATGTCTTAGTCTATGTCTTAGTCTATGTCTTAGTCTATGTCTTAGTCTATGTCTTAGTCTATGTCTTAGTCTATGTCTTAGTCTATGTCTTAGTCTATGTCTTAGTCTATGTCTTAGTCTATGTCTTAGTCTATGTCTTAGTCTATGTCTTAGTCTATGTCTTAGTCTATGTCTTAGTCTATGTCTTAGTCTATGTCTTAGTCTATGTCTTAGTCTATGTCTTAGTCTATGTCTTAGTCTATGTCTTAGTCTATGTCTTAGTCTATGTCTTAGTCTATGTCTTAGTCTATGTCTTAGTCTATGTCTTAGTCTATGTCTTAGTCTATGTCTTAGTCTATGTCTTAGTCTATGTCTTAGTCTATGTCTTAGTCTATGTCTTAGTCTATGTCTTAGTCTATGTCTTAGTATATGTCTTAGTCTATGTCTTAGTCTATGTCTTAGTCTATGTCTTAGTCTATGTCTTAGTCTATGTCTTAGTCTATGTCTTAGTCTATGTCTTAGTCTATGTCTTAGTCTATGTCTTAGTCTATGTCTTAGTCTATGTCTTAGTCTATGTCTTAGTCTATGTCTTAGTCTATGTCTTAGTCTATGTCTTAGTCTATGTCTAAGTCTATGTCTATGTCTTAGTCTATGTCTTAGTCTATGTCTTAGTTTATGTCTTAGTCTATGTCTTAGTCTATGATTTAGTCTATGTCTTAGTTTATGTCTTAGTCTATGTCTTAGTCTATGTCTTAGTCTATGTCTTAGTCTATGTCTTAGTCTATGTCTTAGTCTATGTCTTAGTCTATGTCTTAGTCTATGTCTTAGTCTATGTCTTAGTCTATGTCTTAGTCTATGTCTTAGTCTATGTCTTAGTCTATGTCTTAGTCTATGTCTTAGTCTATGTCTTAGTTTATGTCTTAGTTTATGTCTTAGTCTATGTCTTAGTCTATGTCTTAGTCTATGTCTTAGTCTATGTCTTAGTTTATGTCTTAGTTTATGTCTTAGTCTATGTCTTAGTCTATGTCTTAGTCTATGTCTTAGTCTATGTCTTAGTCTATGTCTTAGTCTATGTCTTAGTCTATGTCTTAGTCTATGTCTTAGTCTATGTCTTATTCTATGTCTTAGTCTATGTCTTAGTCTATGTCTTAGTCTATGTCTTAGTCTATGTCTTAGTCTATGTCTTAGTCTATGTCTTAGTCTATGTCTTAGTCTATGTCTTAGTCTATGTCTTAGTCTATGTCTTAGTCTATGTCTTGGTCTATCGCCATCTTTTCTATAAAAAACTAAGGCTACAGAAAACTGAACAGATCGAGATAAGTCAGAGAATTCAGATGACTCAGCAAATTGAGATGACTCAGCAAATTAAGGTGACTCAGCAAATTCAAATTGAGATGACTCAGGAAATTTAGGTAACTCATCAAATTAAGATGACTCAGCAAATTAAGATGACTCGGCAAATTCATATGACTCAGCAAATTGAGATGACTCAGGAAATTAAAATGACTCAACAAATTGAAATGACTTAGCAAATTAAGATGGATGACTCAGCAAATTTAGATGACTTAGCAAATTCAGATGACTCAACAAATTGAGATGACTCAGTAAATTAAGATGGCTCAGTAAATTAAGATGACTTAGTAAACTAAGATGACTCAGCAAATTTAGATGACTCAGCAAATTAAGATGACTCAGCAAATTGAGATGACTCAGCAAATAGAGATGACTCAACAAATTGAGATGACTCAGTAAATTAAGATGACTTAGCAAATTAAGATGACTTAAAAAATTAGATGACTCAGCAAATTCAGATGACTCAGCAAATTGAGATGACTCAGAAAATTAAGATGACACAGCAAATTAAGATGACTCAGTAAATTCAGATGATTCAGCAAATTGAGATGACTTAGCAAATTAAGATAACTCAGCAAATTGAGATAACTCAGCAAATTAAGATGACTCAGCAAATTAAGATGACTCAGCAAATTGAGGTGACTCAGCAAATTAAGATGACTTAAGAAATTGAAATGACTCAGCAAATTAAGATGACTCAGCAAATTCAGATGACTCAGCAAATTAAGATGACTCAGCAAATTGAGATGACTCAGCAAACTAAGATGACTCAGCTAATTGAGATAACTTAGCAAATTAAGATGACTCAGCAAATTAAAAGGTCTCAGCAAATTAAGATGACTCAGCAAATTAAGATGACTCAGCAAACTAAGATGACTCAGCTAATTGAGATAACTTAGCAAATTCAGATGACTCAGCAAATTAAGATGACTCATCAAATTAAGATGACTCATCAAATTAAGATGACTCAGCAAATTCAGATGACTCAGCAATTAGAGATTTTTTAAAAGTTCAAGATGACTTAGCATATCGATATGATCCAGCAATTAAAGATGTCTGACCAGTTCGAGATGACTCAAAATTTGTTTTTTCATCTAATGTGAGAGCCGGAATACAGGGTCCCACCAGGGAGCTGTTGAGCAGATAACTAAATGAGACTTGGGACTACCTTAGTTTGCTTATAAAGTTTAGATGAACTATAACCTGTTAGTTAACCTCTAGCCATTTGTCAGTTTCTATTAGAGGAGAGCAGGCCCTGTGATGTATTTATTTTAAAAGACATGACCTCGCTGTTTATATAGGAAATGTTCTTGGTGTAACATCCTGTTACATCAGACTAAAACAATGCTTAGGAATATGACTCTAAACTCTGAGTAGATCTAGTCTGTTTCTTAAACGACTGCAATAATTTTTTACCCAAATTTTTTCCTCATAGTCTTTTCTCATAGTTTTGATTTTTATGTTTTTTTTTTTTTGAGCTTTTAAAGTTTAGCCCTCCATCAGCAAATAAAAAATGCAAAACTTTCCTTAGCTCGAATTCATATGAAGCCAAGAGCAAAAACATTGCGATGTCTGGAAATTGTGCACACTGGGGAATTGTTTATAAACTGTTGTGGTTTCTGCTTGATTATTTTCTAATTAAAGTTCGTCATTATTCTGTCCTCCCGCCTTAACGTGATATATTAAATGATTTATTTAAAGTGTTAAAGTGACTTCTTTTCGTTCCCTTCTTTTGTCGCCTCCAATATGAAAATCTCGAAAGCAAGAGGAAGGAGCTTTTTCATCATCAATCATTTAATTGATTTTGATAATTTTTATTTTGTCGTTTTAAATAGGGCAAAGATTTAAGTCAGAGTGAATGATGAAATTTAACCTTGATTAAGATTTTGATGGTGAAATGAGTAAAATGATTAAGTCAAGTATGATATGGGCCTTTTCATGTTTAATATCTGCAGACACGTAAAATTCTAAAATTAAATTTTAAATAGACGATATTTTCATTTCATTTGAAAACTTCTCTAATCCTGAGTTAACATCAGGGCTAAATCATCGAATTCGATAGCGATCAAAATGTAAGATATTTCAGAAACATATCTGTAGCATACTTTTAGGATAATCTAAATAGTATATAACATATAAGACTCATTACATTGAAACATATTTTTCAAAAGTTCCCTTAAAATACAAGAATTTCAGTTAAACTAAATGTTTTGACAAACTAATGGATATGTTTAGATATCAAATTTCATTAAACCTTTTAGCAAAAAAAATTTTTTAAAAATCCCTAAGGTATGTTACAGAATATTTGCTTAAAAGTTTGAGTTTTCAAATCAGCATCAAATGCTCTGATTTGGCCCCAGTTTTAGATGGAAATCTTGAAATATATCTAATCGGTGTGACAATATTGTCAAACTTTCTATCTTATGTTTAAGTACTTCGAAAAAAGAAATCTTCATAACAGTTTTGAGCTTGAAAGATTTTTATCGTCTTTTGAATATTTTGAATTTATAATCGAATATAAATCTTGTCTTTACAGAATCTACTAAAAAGCATAAATGTTTTAAAATAAATTGTCGCATTATTATAGTCATATTTGGAAAGAACTCAATTTGTTGAGACTTTCAAAGAAAAGTTTTTTAGAAAATATGAGAAAAAACAGCACAAAAATAACTTAAGATCTGTTTGTTGCAATAAACAAATATTAGGGTGGTACAAACTAAAAAAAATAAGAAATTTTTGATAATTTTCCCATAAAAAAAGAAGTTTTTTAATAAGTTCTTAATTTTTATAGGAAATTTTTCAAAAATTTGTTATATTTTTTTTTGGGAATTTTTTCAAAAATTTCTTATTTTTATATAAAATTTTTCAAAAATTTCCTATTCTTAAAATTTTTCAAAAATTTCCTATTTTGATAGCAAATTTTTAAAAAAATTCCTATTTTGATAGCAAATTTTTCAAAAATTTCCTATTTTTATAGGAAATTTTTCAAAAATTTCCTATTTTTATAGGAAATTTTTCAAAAATTTCCTATTTTTATAGGAAATTTTTCAAAAATTTCCTATTTTTATAGGAAATTTTTCAAAAATTTCCTATTTTTATAGGAAATTTTTAAAAAATTTCCTATTTTTATAGGAAATTTTTCAAAAATTTCCTATTTTTATAGGAAATTTTTCAAAAATTTCCTATTTTTATAGGAAATTTTTCAAAAATTTCCTATTTTTATAGGAAATTTTTCAAAAATAATAGGAAATTTTTCAAAAATTTAATATTTTTTTAGGAAAATTTTCAAAAATTTCCTATTTTTTTAGGAAAATTTTCAAAAATTTCCTATTTTTTAGGAACATTTTCAAAAATTTCCTATTTTTATAGGAAATTTTTCAAAAATTTCCTATTTTTATAGGAAATTTTTCAAAAATTTCCTATTTTTATAGGAAATTTTTCAAAAATTTCCTATTTTTATAGGAAATTTTTCAAAAATTTCCTATTTTTATAGGAAATTTTTCAAAAATATCCTATTTTTATAGGAAATTTTTCAAAAATTTCCTATTTTTATAGGAAATTTTTCAAAAATTTCCTATTTTTATAGGAAATTTTTCAAAAATTTCCTATTTTTATAGGAAATTTTTCAAAAATTTCCTATTTTTATAGGAAATTTTTCAAAAATTTCCTATTTTTATAGGAAATTTTTCAAAAATTTCCTATTTTTATAGGAAATTTTTCAAAAATTTCCTATTTTTATAGGAAATTTTTTAAATATTTCTTTTTTTTATAGAAATTTTTCAAAAATGTCCTATATTTATAGGAAATTTTTAAAAAATTTTTATCTTTTTAAGAAATTTTTCAAAAATTTCTTGTTTTTTTTAAGAAATTTTTAAATTTTTTTTTATTTTTATAGGAAATTTTTAAGACTAGTTTTGGTACTGGGATTAGTACATGTTCTGTTTTTTATCCACCCTATTTTCTTTATTAGAAAATTACATTGAATATCAGCCAAATTGTCCATATTGTCCAGACATATGAGATAAATTATCCGCCTTTTTGTCTTCCATTTATTGCTAATAATAATCATAAAAAATATAACATATGGAGACAATAACTCCATTATAATACAAATTATGTTGCATTATCATTCGGACGATGTTACTGTAATTTATTTTAAAAATAAATTTGAAAATCGAAAAACAAAAATTATAGGGATAAATGAAGATGATAAGAAGATAAATACTGAATAAAAGGAATTTAAAGAAAACATCAAGGGAAGATATGATGGGCCAAATGTTGAGAAAACTTTAAGTTCTAGTTAAGGAAAAATGTTATATAATTACAAAATGGGTAAGATTTTGAACCGTTTTATCGACATTAAAAAAAGGTAATAGTACGTGAAGCAAAAAATGAGATTTTGAACCGTTTTATTGAAATTGGAAGAAGTTAAATAGAAGATCTTAGTTTACTAAAGTAATAGATACGATTTTTAACAAATCGTTGCTGAGAAATGGTTGAACCGTTTTATCATTTCTGATGTATGGTAAATAGTACATGGTAATAAAGTTTTCCTTTTAAATTATGTTATTAATCATTTATTTTACAGTCTATTTAAATTAAAAGTAAACTCCCGAACGTGTTTAATTCATAACAACTAAAGTCAATGAATCATTTTATTAAGCTTTTGTTAAAAAGAATAAAAAGTTCTTTATAATCATGAATAACTTTATTAACAATAGAGTAAAATGGTTTCTTTATTCAAGTGTAAAATTTCATAATTGACTAACAATCACGATTTGAGTCTAAAATGTTTCCAAATGATGTCATATTTATGAGATTCACTTAAAAAATCTTCAAAAGAAATTTCTTATCAATTGAGGTTAAATAATGTAAATTTTAAAACTTTAAAAATATTAAGCAATTAGTAATAAATTAACTAAAAATTCAAAAAATTTAAAAAATCAAACACAAAAACCATTTTTAATCCATATGACCTTAAACTACATTTCTTTCACTTTTATGGCAAAATTATCTCAAATATCATCGTTTCTAGGCTAAACCAGTTTTCCAAAATTATGGGTTGGTTAACTACCCCATCCCCTCTACCAAACCGCTTTCATAATTAAATAGAAAAATGTATCACTTTTCTCCGATAAATTGCAACACATGAGTATTGAATCCTGATCCCCTAGAGAGTCAATTGACATTTAAAAAGCATTAAAATCCCGTAAAATATTTACTTCTCTATTTTAACGCCAAATATTCTAAAGCAAATGTGTTAAAAAATGGTTGTCATTGAGTCAAAATCTACAAAAATATTTGAGGATGAATAAAAACCAACAAATAAAAATAAAATAACATTTATTTGAAGAAAAAAATTAACAAAAAATGACCAACCGAAAAAATGCATATAAAACGCAAAATTTGTACTTTTTATAAGAAATTTTTCAAAAATTTTCTTAATTTTATAGAAAATTTTTCAATTTTTTTTTAATTTTATGGAAAAATTTTCAAAAATTTCTCAATTTTAAAGAAAATTTTTTAAAATTTTTCTATGTAAATAGGAAATTTTTCAAACTCCTATAACAAAAGGAAATTTTTGAAAAATTGTATGTAAAAATAGAAAATGTTTTAAAAATTTCCTCTAATATAGGAAATTTTTGAAAAATTTCGTCTAAAAATAGGAAATTTCTAAAAAATTTCTTGTAAAAATAGGAAATTTTCGAAAAATTTCCTATAAAAATTAAAATTTTTGAAAAATTTCCTAACAAAAAATATGAAATTTTTTAAAAAATTCCTATAAAAATAGCAAATTTTTGAAAATTATCCTATAAAAACAGGAAAAGTTTTGAAAAACTTCCTATAAAAATATTAAATTTTTGAAAAATTTTTTATAAAAATAGGAAATTTTTGAAAAATTTTCCTATCAAAATAAGAAATTTTTAAAAATTTCCTATCAAAATAGGAAATTTTTAAAAATTTCCTATCAAAATAGGAAATTTTTAAAAATTTTCTATCAAAATAGGAAATTTTTAAAAATTTCCTATCAAAATAGGAAATTTTTAAAAATTTTCTATCAAAATAGGAAATTTTTAAAAATTTCCTAAAAAAAAAAGAAATTTTTGAAAAATTTCTTAAAAAAAATAGGAAATTTTGAAAAATTTCCTTAAAAAAATAGGAAATTTTGAAAAATTTCCTAAAAAATTAGGAAATTTTGAAAAATTCCCTAAAAAAATAGGAAATTTTGAAAAATTCCCTAAAAAAATAGGAAATTTTTTAAAAAATTCCTATAAAAATAGCAAATTTTTGAAAAATTTTCTATAAAAACAGGAAATTTTTGAAAAACTTCCTATAAAAATATTAAATTTTAGAAAACTTTCGTATAAAGACAGGAAATTTTTGAAAAATGTTCCTATCAAAATAGGAAATTTTTAAAAATTTCCTATCAAAATAGGAAAGTATTGAAAAATTTCCTTAAAAAAATAAGAAATTTTTGAAAATTTTCCTAAAAAAATATGAAATTTTTGAAAAATTTCCCAAAAAAAAATAGGAAATTTTTGAAAAATTTCCTTAAAAAAATAGGAAATTTTTGAAAAATTTCCTTAAAAAAATAGGAAATTTTTGAAAAGTTTTCTAAAAAAATAGGAAATTTTTGAAAAATTTCCTTAAAAAAATAGGAAATTTCTGAAAAATCTCCTATAAAAACAGGAAGTTTTTGAAAAATTTCCTATAAAAATAGGAAATTTTTGAAAAATTTTCCTATAAAAATAGGAAATTTTTGAAAAATTTTCCTATAAAAATAGGAAATTTTTGAAAAATTTTCTTATCAAAATAGGAAATTTTTGAAAAATTTCCTATAAAAATAGGAAAAGTTTGGAAAAACTTCCTATAAAAATATTGAATTTTTGAAAACTTTTCTATAAAAATAGGAAATTTTTGAAAAATTTTACCATCAAAATAGGAAATTTTTCAAAAAGTTCCTATTTTTATAGGAAATTTTTCAAAAATGTTCTCTTTTTATAAAAAATGTTTAAAAAATTTCTCAGTTTTATAGAAATTTTTTAAAAAATTTCCTATTTTTATAGGAAATTTTTCAAAAATTTCCTTTGTTACAGGAAATTTTTCAAAAATTTCCTTTGTTATAGGAAATTTTTCAAAAATTTCCTATTTTTGTGGGAAATTTTTCAAAAATTTCTCTTTTTTATGGGAAGTTTTTCAAAAGTTTCTTATTTTTATAGAAAATTTTCAAGAATTTCATTTTTTATAGGAAATTTTACAAGTTTTTTAAATCTCTTGTTTTTATTGCTTCGTATTTGGCCTTGCATGCCAGTGCATGCTCAAGTATTATATCTAAAACTTTCAAGAGTTTATGTTTTCGTTTGTTGTTATTTTTATTTGACACCATAGACTAGAATTTCCTCCTCTTTGGGGAAATTGCTTTTCCAAAACGTCACTTTATGTTATGCGATTTTTCTGTTTGCATTTATTTCTCGAATAAAACTTTTTGCTTATTTCCTTTTTGTGAATATTTTCGAAATAATTTTTATTTTATTGTTGAACTGAGTGTTTGTTTAGAGATTTAATCGGGAAGTGACAGAAAATGAAACGGAATAAAATAAAAATTTCACATATTATAAAAATTTGAATTCTTTTTGAATGATTTTTTTATGTAAAATAGAATAGAAATTGTTTTGGATTTGGAATGAAACAAAATAATAAATTTTGGGAAAATATTGAAGAATAACATACAAAGTTTATTCCAATAAAAATCTTTTAATTTTCAATTTAATGGCACTTTCAAAGTTAATTATGAAAATTAAATTTGAAAATTCAATATTTTCAGCTTATTCCCTTTTAAGGTGCCAAAAATTCCGGATAGATTTATGAGTCACTTGAAATTATTTGTTCATATTGTTAACTTTTTTAACACCTACATTATTAAGGCAACCATTAGATAAATATTTAATTGAAAAAATTAAAAACAGTAACAAAAATATATGAATTCTTTAATAATGTTAAACTCAAAATTCAAAAAAAAAAAATTAACCCTGACTAAATTTACATTTTTTCTCATAACTTTCGCAACAGTTCAGCAAAAAAAATTTAAAGAACTTGTTTTTATAAACAACATTTTACCAAGTAATATAAATTATTTTTTTTTTCATTTCATTAATTCCCCTAGTCAGGAAAAAATCTTAAAATCCAAAAATTCATATACAATTATAACAATAAAAATTTTTTTATTGAAATTTCTCTAGTTTTTCAATCCCATTAATATATTTTGTTATTCCAAAGCATATTTCTTTATATTTTCATAATCTTTCTATAACTTTAAGAGATATTAATGATTTAATTCCTTTCTATTTCTGAAACATCAAAATCAATTATCTTAATTAATTTATTAAAGCGGAAAATATGAAAAAAATAACAAATTAGTTACAAAGTCATTGAAACTTAATAATTTTACATTAATGATCATGATCGTGAAATGATTCAAATTAATTGAAACGGATACAAATTGTAACAAAGTAAAAATATTGTACTAAAGTATCAAATTAAAAAATTTCTTATAAAGAAAAAGGTCATGAACAATTTTCTATATAAATAAGCAGTTTTTCAAAATTTCCTATAAAAATAGGAAATTTTTGAAAAATTTTCTATAAACAAATTTTTTTAAATATCTTACAACAATAGAAAAATTTTAAAAAATTTCTATAAAAATAGGAAATTTTTGAAAAATTTCCTATACAAATCAAAAATTTTCCTATAAAAATAGGAAATTTTTAAAAAATTTCCTATAAAAATAGGAAATTTTTAAAAAATTTTCTATAAAAATAGGAAATTTTTAAAAATTTTCCTATAAAAATAGGAAATTTTTAAAAATTTTCCTATAAAAATAGGAAATTTTTAAAAATTTTCCTATAAAAATTAAATTAAAAAAAAAAATTTGAAAAATTTCCTATAAAAATGGGAAATTTTTGAAAAATTTCCAATAAAAATATAAAATTTTTGAAAACTTTCCTATAAAAATAGGAAATTTTTGAAAAATTTCCTATAAAAGTAGAAAATTTTTGAAAAATTTTCTATAAAAATAGGAAATTTTTGAGAAATTTCCTGTAAAAATTTGAAATTTTTGAAAACTTTCCTATAAAAATACGAAATTTTTGAAAAATTTCATATAAAAATTAGAAATTTTTAAAAATTTCCTATAAAAATAAGAAACTTTTGTAAAATTTACTATAAAAATTAAAATTTTTTAAATATTTCCTATAAAAATAAGAAATCTTAGAAAATTTTTCTATAAAAATAAGAAATTTTTGAAAAATTTCCTATAAAAATAAGAAATTTTTGAAAAATTTTTAAAAATAAGAAATTTTTGAAAAATTTCCTATAAAAATAAAAAAATTTTTGAAAAATTTCCTATAAAAATAAGAAATTTTTGAAAAATTTCCTATAAAAATAAGAAATTTTTGAAAAATTTCCTATAAAAATAAGAAATTTTAGAAAAATTTGCTATAAAACTAAGAAATTTTTGAAAAATTTCCTATAAAAATAAGAAATTTTTGAAAAATTTCCTATCAAAATAAGAAATTTTTGAAAAATTTCCTATAAAAATAAGAAATTTTTGAAAAATTTCCTATAAAAATAAGAAATTTTTGAAAAATTTCCTGTAAAAATGGGAATTTTTTGAAAAATTTTCAATAAAAATAGGAAATTTTTGAAAAATTTCCTATAAGAATAGGAAATTTTTGAAAAATGTCCTATAAAAATAGGAAATTTTTAAAAAATTTCCTATAAAAATAGGAAATTTTTGAAATATTTCGTTCAAAATAGGAAATTTTTGAAAAATTTCCTATAAAATAAGAAATTTTTGAAAAATTTCCTATAAAAATAACAAATTTTTGAAAATTTTCCTATAAAAATAAGAAATTTTTAAAATGTTCCTATAAAAATAAGAAATTTTTGAAAAATTTCCTATAAAAATAAGAAATTTTTGAAAAATTTCCTATAAAAATAGTAAATTTTTGAAAAATCTCCTATAAAAACAAGAAATTTTTGAAAAATTTCTTACAAAAATAAGAAATTTTTGAAAAATTTCCTATTAAATAAGAAATTTTTGAAAAATTTCCTATAAAAATAAGAAATTTTTGAAAAATTTCCTATAAAAATAAGAAATTTTTGAAAAATTTGCTATAAAACTAAGAAATTTTTGAAAATTTTGCTATAAAACTAAGAAATTTTTGAAAAATTTCCTATAAAACTAAGAAATTTTTGAAAAATTTCCTATAAAAATAGAAAATTTTTGAAAAATTTCCTATAAAAATAAGAAATTTTGGAAAAATTTCCTATAAAAATAGGAAATTTTTGAAAATTTTCCTATAAAAACAAGAAATTTTTGAAAAATTTCTTACAAAAATAAGAAATTTTTGAAAAATTTCCTATTAAATAAGAAATTTTTGAAAAATTTCCTATAAAAATAAGAAATTTTTGAAAAATTTCCTATAAAAATAAGAAATTTTTGAAAAATTTGCTATAAAACTAAGAAATTTTTGAAAATTTTGCTATAAAACTAAGAAATTTTTGAAAAATTTCCTATAAAACTAAGAAATTTTTGAAAAATTTCCTATAAAAATAGAAAATTTTTGAAAAATTTCCTATAAAAATAAGAAATTTTTGAAAAATTTCCTATAAAAATAAGAAATTTTTGAAAAATTTCCTATAAAAATAAGAAATTTTCCTATAAAAATAAGAATTAATTGAAAAATTTCCTATAAAAATAAGAATTTTTTGAAAAATTTCCTATAAAAATAAGAAATTTTTAAAAATTTCCTATAAAAATAAGAAATTTTTGAAAAATTTTGCTATAAAACTTAGAAATTTTTGAAAATTTTGCTATAAAACTAAGAAATTTTTGAAAATTTTCCTATAAAACTAAGAAATTTTTGAAAAATTTCCTATAAAAATAAGAAATTTTTAAAAAAATTTCCTATAAAAATAAGAATTTTTTGAAAAATTTCCTATAAAAATAAGAAATTTTTGAAAAATTTCCTATTAAAATCAGAAATTTTTAAAAAATTTTCTATAAAAAGAAATTTAGAAAAGTTTCCTATCAAAATAAGTAATTTTTGAAAAATCTATCAAAATAAGTAATTTTTCAAAAATTTCCTATTTAATAAGAAATTTTTGAAAAATTTCCTATAAAAATAAGAAATTTTTGAAAAATTTCTAATAAAATAAGACTTTTAAAAAATTTCATACAAACAATTCTAAAAGTCTCCAAGCAACATCTTCAAGAGTAGGAGTAATTCAAATTGTTTAAAATAGAATTCGAAAAGAAAAATCAATAAAATATCTTAGTTTCAAACTAAAATGGGTCATAAGTCTTTATTTGACATCAAACAAATTAAATTTGAAAATTAAACCCATTTTCTTTTCAACATATTCAAAAATTATTATTTAATTTTTATTCCATTTTGTTTTTGTTCCAAATGTTTTATTATGACTTATGTCATAATAAATTCAGTTTTTGTGCTTAGTTTTATTATTTTCAATAACAATTTTTATTTTGCCAACATTTTATTATTTGCCATAATTTTTCATGTTCTAGACATTAAATGGCTTCAAACTAAAACTGAAACAGAGAAAATAATAAAGGAATGAAAAATATGGAAACAAAATATAGAAAAATAAACTCGAAATGAAAAAATATTAAAAATAATAAATCTTCTGTGGTATAACCTTTTAAGGCAACTTGTCTATTGCCAGAGACAATCATAATATTATTACGAGATTTTTATTTCTGTAATTTTACTGACTGACTTCATTATAAATTTCGTATAATTTTTTATATTTTTTCAACATTTCCAGTTAAAATGACAAGAGATTTTGTTTGTGGTCATACAGACAGATTTTACGTTGTATTTTTCATTTACACTTCATTTGGGTGAATGACAAGTTCTTTGAGTCATTAGTAGCTTTGAAATTTTAGTCACTAAAAAGAATCTAAAATTTAAGAATAAGACAAAATTTTACAAATCTAAGATATTTAAAAGTTCGTAATCTTCACATCGAACCATTTTATAGAAAATATAACTTTTTTAAAAATTTTCTATTTTTATAGGAAATTTTTCAAGAATTTCCTATTTTTATAGGAAATTTTTCAAAAATTTCCTATTTTTATAGGAAATTTTTCAAAAATTTCCTATTTTTATAGGAAATTTTTCAAAAATTTCCTATTTTTATAGGAAATTTTTCAAAAATTTCCTACTTTAATAGGAAATTTTTCACGAATTTCCTATTTTTATAGGAAATTTTTCAAAAATTTCCTATTTTTATGGGAATTTTTTTAAAAATTTTCTATTTCTATAGGAAATTTTTTTAAAATTTTCTATTTTATAGGAAATTTTTTATTTTTATTGGAATTTTTTCAAAAATTTCCTATTTTTATAGGAAATTTTTCAAAAATTTCCTATTTTTATAGGAAATTTTTCAAAAATTTCCTATTTTTATAGGCAATTTTTCAAAAATTTCCTATTTTTATAGGAAATTTTTCAAAAATTTCCTATTTTTATAGGAAATTTTTCAAAAATTTCCTATTTTTATAGGAAATTTTTCAAAAATTTCCTATTTTTACGGGAAATATTTCAAAAATTTCCTATTTTTACGGGAAATATTTCAAAAATTTCCTATTTTTATAGGAAATTTTTCAAAAATTTCCTATTTTTATAGAAAATTTTTCAAAAATTTCTTATTTTTATAGGAAATTTTTCAAAAATTTCCTATTTTTATAGGAAATTTTTCAAAAATTTCCTATTTTTATAGGAAATTTTTCAAAAATTTCCTATTTTCATAGGAAATTTTTCAAAAATTTCATATTTTTATAGGAAATTTTTTTAAAAATTTCCTATTTTTATAGGAAATTTTTTAAAAATTTCCTATTTTTATAGGAAATTTTTCAAAAATTTCCTATTTTTATAGGAAATTTTTCAAAAATTTCCTATTTTTATAGGAAATTTTTCAAAAATTTCCTATTTTTATAGGAAATTTTTCAAAAATTTCCTATTTTTACAGGAAATTTTTCAAAAATTTCCTATTTTTATAGGAAATTTTTCAAAAATTTCCTATTTTTATAGGAAATTTTTCAAAAATTTCCTATTTTTATAGGAATTTTTTCAAAAATTTCCTATTTTTATAGGAAATTTTTCAAAAATTTCCTATTTTTATAGGAAATTTTTCAAAAATTTCCTATTTTTATAGGAAATTTTTCAAAAATTTCCTATTTTTACGGGAAATATTTCAAAAATGTCCTATTTTTATAGGAAATTTTTCAAAAATTTCCTATTTTTATAGAAAATTTTTCAAAAATTTCCTATTTTAATAGGAAATTTTTCAAAAATTTCCTATTTTTATAGGAAATTTTTCAAAAATTTCCTATTTTTATAGGAAATTTTTCAAAAATTTCCTATTTTTATAGGAAATTTTTCAAAAATTTCCTATTTTTATAGGAAATTTTTCAAAAATTTCCTATTTTTATAGGAAATTTTTCAAAAATTTCCTATTTTTATAGGAAATTTTTCAAAAATTTCCTATTTTTATAGGAAATTTTTCAAAAATTTCCTATTTTTATAGGAAATTTTTCAAAAATTTTCTATTTTTATAGGAAATTTTTCAAAAATTTCCTATTTTTATGGGAAATTTTTTAAAAATTTTCTATTTCTATAGGAAATTTTTTTAAAATTTTCTATTTTATAGGAAATTTTCTATTTTTATTGGAATTTTTTCAAAAATTTCCTATTTTTATAGGAAATTTTTCAAAAATTTCCTATTTTTATAGGAAAATTTTCAAAAATTTCCTATTTCTATAGGAAAATTTTCAAAAATTTCCTATTTTTATAGGAAATTTTTCAAAAATTTCCTATTTTTATAGGAAATTTTTCAAAAATTTCCTATTTTTTATAGGAAATTTTTCAAAAATTTCCTATTTTTATAGGAAATTTTTTAAAAATTTCCTATTTTTATAGGAAAATTTTCAAAAATTTCCAATTTTTATAGGAAATTTTTCAAAATTTCCTATTTTTATAGGAAATTTTTCAAAAATTTCCTATTTTTATCGGAAATTTTTCAAAAATTTCCTATTTTTATAGGAAATTTTTAAAAAATTTCCTATTTTTATAGGAATTTTTCAAAAATTTCCTATTTTTATAGGAAAATTTTCAAAAATTTCTGATTTTTATAGAAAATTTTCAAAAATTTCTTTTATAGTAGATTTTTCAAATCTTGTCTTTTTTAAGAAAATTTTTTAAAAAATTCTTTATATTTTTACAAGAAATGTGTCTAGTTTTGTGTGTATTTGCAATTTAATTAGTGCACCCAAGGACATATGCAAAGAAGGACTCTTATATTCTTTTTCATTTTTAATTTGATAATATTTGTCCCTTTTTGTTTAAATTATTTTATTTTTCTTTTCTCCATTTTTCATTTTCTTTTGATTTAGATTTTTGTTATTTAATTAAAGAATCATGTTAAGTCATTAAAATAATTTTTATTTAATTTAATCTTATGTTTATTTTTCACCCTCCCTTTTCTCTTTATGTCATTTACAAATTTTATTTAATATTTAACAATGTCCTTCTAATGCATATGACTCCCCCCATACATTTACATTATTATCCTGTTTCCTTTTTGCTTTTAAAGCTGCAATTCTAAATTGCAATCTAAGGAGTTTTTCTGTTTGAATAAATGTTAGATATTACAAAGTTATGCTGCACTTAAGCCAACACCAGGACAAAATGAAAAAGAAGAAGAAAACTCAACTGAACCCAAAGGAACAGGATACAACACAAAGGACATGCTATTGAGAAAAAAAGAACTTTTATATTTACTCTAGAGTAAAAATTGTGAAAAGGAAGACATTGTCTCTATCTTCAATGTTAGTGGTGATTTAAAGAAAAAGAGTTTTCCATTTTCAAAAAGGTTTTAGTGTCACAAAGAAGCTCAAACAATAACAGGAACACAACGACACCCACTACAATGACAAACAATTTAGGTAAATAAACAAGAAAGGAGGAATCGTAGCGAAAAGTGTGAAAAAGTTCTTGAAATGAAAAATTAAATTACAGAAATTTAAAGTATGAAATTTTGAGAATTTTGCTACAAAAATAAGAAATTTTTAAAAATATTTCTATAAAAATTAGAAATTTTTGAAAACTTTGATATAAAAATAAGACATTTTTGAAAAATTTCCTATAAAAATAAGAAATTTTTGAAAAATTTCCTATAAAAATAAGAAATTTTTGAAAAATTTCCTGTAAAAATAAGAGGTACTGATAAATTTTCTATATAAACAAGAAATTTTTAAAAAAATTTCCAATAAAAATAGGACATTTTTGAAAAATTTCGTACAAAAATAGGAAATTTTTTAAAATTTTCCTACAAAAATAGGAAATTTTTGAAAATTTTCCTATAAAAATAGGAAATTTTTGAAATTTTCCTACAAAAATAGGAAATTTTTGAAAATTTTCCTATAAAAATAGGAAATTTTTGAAAATTTTCCTATAAAAATAGGAAATTTTTGAAAAATTTCCTATAAAAATAGGAAATTTAAAAAAAGTAAATTTTTTAAAATTTTGCTATAAAAATAGAAAATTCTTGACAATTTTCCTATAAAAATAGGAAATATTTGAAAAATTTCCTGTTAAAATAGGAAATTTTTGAAAAATTACCTATAAAAATAGGAAATTTTTGAAAAATTTCCTATAAAAATAGGAAATTTTTGAAAAATTTCCTATAAAAATAGGAAATTTTTGAAAAATTTCCTATAAAAATAGGAAATTTTTGAAAAATTTCCTATAAAAATAGGACATTTTTGAAAAATTTCCTATAAAAATAGGAAATTTTTGAAAAATTTCCTATAAAAATAGGAAATTTTTGAAAAATTTCCTATAAAAATAGGAAATTTTTGAAAAATTTCCTATAAAAATAGGAAATTTTTGAAAAATTTCCTATAAAAATAGGAAATTTTTGAAAAATTTCCAATAAAAATAGGAAATTTTTGAAAAATTTCATATAAAAATAGGAAATTTTTGAAAAATTTCCTATAAAAATAGGAAATTTTTGAAAAATTTCCTATAAAAATAGGAAATTTTTGAAAATTTTCCTATAAAAATAGGAAATTTTTGAAAAATTTCCTATAAAAATAGGAAATTTTTGAAAAATTTCCTATAAAAATAGGAAATTTTTGAAAAATTTCCTATAAAAATAGGAAATTTTTGAAAAATTTCCTATAAAAATAGGAAATTTTTGAAAAATTTCCTATAAAAATAGGAAATTTTTGAAAAATTTCCTGTAAAAATAGGAAATTTTTGAAAAATTTCCTGTAAAAATAGGAAATTTTTGAAAAATTTCCTATAAAAATAGGAAATTTTTGAAAAATTTCCTATAAAAATAGGAAATTTTTGAAAAATTTCCTATAAAAATAGGAAATTTTTGAAAAATTTCCTATAAAAATAGGAAATTTTTGAAAAATTTCCTATAAAAATAGGAAATTTTTGAAAAAATTCCTATAAAAATAGGAAATTTTTGAAAAATTTCCTATAAAAATAGGAAATTTTTGAAAAATTTCCTATAAAAATAGGAAATTTTTGAAAAATTTCCTATTAAAATAGGAAATTTTTGAAAAATTTCCTATAAAAATAGGAAATTTTTGAAAAATTTCCTATAAAAATAGGAAATTTTTGAAAAATTTCCTATAAAAATAGGAAATTTTTGAAAAATTTCCTATAAAAATAGGAAATTTTTGAAAAATTTCCTATTAAAATAGGAAATTTTTGAAAAATTTCCTATTAAAATAGAATATTTTTGAAAAGTTTCCTATAAAAATCAGAAATTTTTGAAAATTTCCCTATACAACTAAGAAATTTTTGAAAAATGTCCTATAAAAATAAGAAATTTTTGAAAAATTTCCTATAAAAATAGGAAATTTTTGAAAAAATTCATATAAAAATAGGAAATTTTTGAAAAATGTCCTATAAATATAAGAAATTTTTGAAAAATTTCCTATAAAAAAAGGAAATTTTTGAAAAATTTCCTATAAAAATAGGAAATTTTTAAAAAAAAATTCCTATAAAAATAGGAAATTTTTTGAAAAATTTCCTTTAAAAATAAGAAGTTTTAGAAAAATTTTCTATAAAAATAGGAAATTTTTGAAAAATTTCCTATAAAAATAGGAAAATTTTGAAAAAATTCCTAAAAATAGGAAAATTTTGAAAATATTCCTATAAAAATAGGAAATTTTTGAAAAATTTCCTATAAAAAGAAGAAATTTTTGAAAAATTTCCTATAAAAATAAGAAAATTTTGAAAAAGCTCCTATAAAAAGAAGAAATTTTTGAAAAATTTCCTAAAATTTTTATCAAATTTCTTTGAAAAAGGAAATTTAAAACAAATGCCATAAATGGTGTAATTAATTTTTGCTATAAAATTTAATTGTTTTTGAGTGTTCAATTAAATGTTTATTAACTATTCGCTTATTTAACAGTTTGTCATTTATTTGAGCAATTTTATGGCTAAAATGTTTCCAAATGTTAATGAAAATTTTATGTTGCTATAAAAAAATATACAAATTTTGTATTTGTTTTCATTAGTTAATTAGCAAATGGATTAAGCGGAAAAGGGGTCTGATATAATTTTTTCACTTTTCTCTTAATCATTTATCATGGGTGTTTACTTGGAAAAAAATTCTTAACATAAAATGGAAATTTTTTAATAAGGAAAATTTCCAAGTAAAAAGGATTGTCAATTGTCTCAGAAATTTGTGTTTAAATATCTTTAAAACTAAAATAATATTTTTCAATTTAATCCTTTTTATTGGTATGTTTGTATATTTTCCCCCTAAAATCCATTAAATGTTTGCCAATATTTAGGTTATATTTGCTTAGTCCTTAATGAACTAATTTATTCATTTTGTATTAAATTGTGTTTCTGTCTGTCTGTATGTGCATCAATTAAATTCAATTGATTTTAATTTTATACTTTATCATTGTCCTTATCTTGTCAGTGGATCTAATTAGGTCAACATCATTACGAAATTTTAGGTTTTGTTGGCAAAAAAGTTATTTAATTTATTCAGTTCATATTTGAGCTATTAAGTGCCTTTACCCTAAATCTCAACTATCTTCTCTTTGTCTTTCACTTTTTTCATTTTACAAATTTGAAAGTAAAAAGGATAAAATTATCAGAATAAAAAAAATAAATTTATAAAAAAAAATTTGAAAATTTCACTATCAAAAAAAGAAATTTTTGAAAAATTTCCTGAAAAATAAGAAATTTTTTAAAAATTTCTTATAAAAACAAAAATTTTTTTTAAACTTTTCTAAAAAAATAAGAAAGTTTTTAAAAATTTCCTATAAAAATAAGATAGGAAAAACTTCCTATCAAAAAATTTTAAAATATTCTATAAAAATAAAAAATTTCCTATAAAAATAAGAAATTTTTGAAATTTCTATAAAAAAAGAAGTATTTGAAAAATTTCCTATAAAAATAAGAAATTTTTGAAAAATTTTCATATAAATTTTTTTTTTTTTAATTTCCTATAAAAATAACAAATTTCTCAAAAAAAATTTCCTATAAAAATAAGAAATTTTTGAAAAATTTCCTATAAAAATAAGAAATTTTTGAAAAATTTCCTATAAAAATAAGAAATTTTTGAAAAATTTCCTATAAAAATAAGAAATTTTTGAAAAATTTCCTATAAAAATAAGAAATTTTTGAAAAATTTCCTATAAAAATAGGAAATTTTTGAAAAATTTCCTATAAAAATAGGAAATTTTTGAAAAATTTCCTATAAAAATAAGAAATTTTTGAAAAATTTCCTATAAAAATAGGAAATTTTTGAAAAATTTCCTATAAAAATAAGAAATTTTTGAAAAATTTCCTATAAAAATAAGAAATTTTTGAAAAATTTCCTATAAAAATAAGAAATTTTTGAAAAATTTCCTATAAAAATAAGAAATTTTTGAAAAATTTCCTATAAAAATAAGAAATTTTTGAAAAATTTCCTATAAAAATAAGAAATTTTTGAAAAATTTCCTATAAAAATAGGAAATTTTTGAAAAATTTCCTATAAAAATAAGAAATTTTTGAAAAATTTCCTATAAAAATAAGAAATTTTTGAAAAATTTCCTATAAAAATAAGAAATTTTTGAAAAATTTCCTATAAAAATAAGAAATTTTTGAAAAATTTCCTGTAAAAATAAGAAATTTTTGAAAAATTTCCTGTAAAAATAAGAAATTTTTTAAAAATTTCCTATAAAAATAAGAAATTTTTGAAAAATTTCCTATAAAAATAAGAAATTTTTGAAAAATTTCCTATAAAAATAAGAAATTTTTGAAAAATTTCCTATAAAAATAAGAAATTTTTGAAAAATTTCCTACAAAAATAAGAAATTTTTTGAAAAATTTTCTATAAAAATAAGAAATTTTTCATTTTATAGGAAATTTTTTTTAAAAATTCTTATTTTTACAGAAAATTTTTCAAAAATTTCTTATTTTTATAGAAAATTTTTAAAAAATTTCTTATTTTTATAGGAAAATTTCCAAAATTTTCTTATTTTTATAGGAAATTTTTCAAAAATTTCTTATTTTTATAGGAAATTTTTCAAAAATTTCTTATTTTTATAGGAAAATTTTAAAAATTTCTTGTTTTTTATAGAAATTTTTTCAAAGATTTCTCATTGTTATAGGAAATTTTCCAAAAATTTCTTTTTTTTATAGGAAATTTTCCAAAAGTTTTTTATTTTTATAGGAAATTTTCCGAAAATTTCTTATTTTTATAGAAAATTTTCCAAAATTTTCTTATTTTTATAGGAAATTTTCCAAAATTTTCTTATTTTTATAGGAAATTTTTCAAAAATTTCTTATTTTTATAGGAAATTTTTCAAAAATTTCTTATTGTTATAAAAATTTTTCAAAAATTTCTTATTTTTATAGAAATTTTTCAAAAATTTCCTACTTTTATAGGAAATTTTTCAAAAATTTCTTATTTTTATAGGAAATTTTTCAAAAATTTCTTATTTTTATAGGAAATTTTTCAAAAATTTCTTATTTTTATAGGGAATTTTTCGAAATTTTCTTATTTTTATAGGAAGCTCTTCAAAATTTTCTTATTTTTATAGGAAATTTTTCGAAATTTTTTTATTTTTATTGGAAATTTTTCAAAAATTTCTTATTTTTATAGACAATTTTTCAAAAATTTCTTAGTTTTATAGGAAATTTTTCAAAAATTTCTTAGTTTTATAGGAAATTTTTCAAAAATTTCTTATTTTTAAACGTTTTTCTTTTTGAAGTATTTGAGAATCTCTGATATTTTTGCTATAAATTTATTGTCATTAAATAATTTGCATTTTTCGTTTATTTGTCTGAGTCTTTTTGGCTGTTTGTAGTTATTTGTATATTTTTTGGGGGTTTTGGATTCTTTGTAGATACAATAAAACCAAGAGTAATTCGGGGAAAAAGTTTGTTTAACTATGATTTTGTTGGGGTGTTGTTCATATGTCCTTGCCGTTGTTGTTGCTTCGGTTGTTTGTTGTTGGTTGGGTGGTTGGAGTTGCCTCGTTATTTAGACAAGGCAAATATGCTTTGAGCTTCATCGTACGCCGCAGTGTCTCTTTGAATTGGTTACGAGCTTTTCTTTATATGAACTAAAGAAGGAACCACATTCATATAGAAGGACAAAGGCTTTGTATGGCAAGAGGTTCCGTCGTCTTTCTTTTTTTATTGTTTGAATATGAGTGAATATTTTTATATTGTACATGTTTTAGTTAATTGTATTTTACCATAATTTATTTTTGTTTGTATTTCTTTATATTTATGCGATTTTTTTCACTCTTAAAAACTTTCTTTTGTGCGATTCACTTCTCGGCAAACTAGAGCAAAATAAGACCTCGCCACCCCATCCCATGATCAACAAGAATAACCCATTATTTGGAATTGTTGTTATTGTTATTTTCTCGTAAATTGTTTTATGCGAATGCGTAAGTATTTGGCTGTTATATAAACAATGATACCATGAAAATTATATACAGAGAAATTCTATGGAATCCTTTTGAATCAAGGAACAAAAACAGCAAAACAACAATAACAACAACTCCAACAAGCAGCAGCAACAACATCAGCGATACAAAATCCCATTTAGCGCCGAGAAAACTTTCAATGAATTATGTAGCGTCATAATATGAATAAATTTGTTTTTCTTTATGAGGAAAATTTTTCAAGAAATTCATTTTTATTGTTTAACGCAATAACAAGAGAAGAAGAAAACAATTTGTTTTCCATTTTCGTTTATTTCGAAATTTTTCAGGATGAAAAAGCAAATGATTAAAAAAGCGGAAAAACGTTACACATAAATTTTCCAGATTTCAGTTAAAAAATTTGTGCATCTTCGGTTTTTTGAGCAAATAAAAGTGTTAAGACCAGGGAAAAATGATGTTGACACTAAAGAAAACTGTGGTCAGAAGATATAAATTCAAACAAAGGAAAAGACCAAAAGAAAATTTTAACAAAAGTAAATTGTTCATAAATTAATTATATAAAGAAAATTTTTCAAAAATTCTATTTTAAAAGAAAAAAATTTTTTATAGGAAATTTTTCAAAAATTTCCTTTTTTTATAGTTTTTCATTTCTTATTTTTATAGGAAATTTTTCAAAAATTTCCTATTTTTATAGGAAATTTTTCTAAAATTTCCTATTTTTATAGGAAATTTTTCAAAAATTTCCTATTTTTATAGGAAATTTTTCAAAAATTTCCTATTTTTATAGGAAATTTTTCAAAAATTTCCTATTTTTATAGGAAATTTTTCAAAAATTTCCTATTTTTATAGGAATTTTTTCAAAAATTTCCTATTTTTATAGGAATTTTTTCAAAAATTTCCTATTTTTATAGGAAATTTTTCAAAAATTTCCTATTTTTATAGGAAATTTTTCAAAAATTTCCTATTTTTATAGGAAATTTTTCAAAAATTTCCTATTTTTATAGGAAATTTTTCAAAAATTTCCTATTTTTATAGGAAATTTTTCAAAAATTTCCTATTTTTATAAGAAATTTTTCAAAAATTTCCTATTTTTATAGGAAATTTTTCAAAATTTTCCTATTTTTATAGGAAATTTTTCAAAAATTTCCTATTTTTATAGGAAATTTTTCAAAAATTTCCTATTTTTATAGGAAATTTTTCAAAAATTTCCTATTTTTATAGGAAATTTTTCAAAAATTTCCTATTTTTATAGGAAATTTTTCAAAAATTTCCTATTTTTATAGGAAATTTTTCAAAAATTTCCTATTTTTATAGGAAATTTTTCAAAAATTTCCTATTTTTATAGGAAATTTTTCAAAAATTTCCTATTTTTATAGGAAATTTTTCAAAAATTTCCTATTTTTATAGGAAATTTTTCAAAAATTTCCTATTTTTATAGGAATTTTTTCAAAAATTTCCTATTTTTATAGGAATTTTTTCAAAAATTTCCTATTTTTATAGGAAATTTTTCAAAAATTTCCTATTTTTATAGGAAATTTTTCAAAAATTTCCTATTTTTATAGGAAATTTTTCAAAAATTTCCTATTTTTATAGGAAATTTTTCAAAAATTTCCTATTTTTATAGGAAATTTTTCAAAAATTTCCTATTTTTATAAGAAATTTTTCAAAAATTTCCTATTTTTATAGGAAATTTTTCAAAATTTTCCTATTTTTATAGGAAATTTTTCAAAAATTTCCTATTTTTATAGGAAATTTTTCAAAAATTTCCTATTTTTATAGGAAATTTTTCAAAAATTTCCTATTTTTATAGGAAATTTTTCAAAAATTTCCTATTTTTATAGGAAATTTTTCAAAAATTTCCTATTTTTATAGGAAATTTTTCAAAAATTTCCTATTTTTATAGGAAATTTTTCAAAAATTTCCTATTTTTATAGGAAATTTTTCAAAAATTTCCTATTTTTATAGGAAATTTTTCAAAAATTTCCTATTTTTATAGGAAATTTTTCAAAAATTTCCTATTTTTATAGGAAATTTTTCAAAAATTTCCTATTTTTATAGGAAATTTTTCAAAAATTTCCTATTTTTATAGGAAATTTTTCAAAAATTTCCTATTTTTATAGGAAATTTTTCAAAAATTTCCTATTTTTATAGGAAATTTTTCAAAAATTTCCTATTTTTATAGGAAATTTTTCAAAAATTTCCTATTTTTATAGGAAATTTTTCAAAAATTTCCTATTTTTATAGGAAATTTTTCAAAAATTTCCTATTTTTATAGGAAATTTTTCAAAAATTTCCTATTTTTATAGGAAATTTTTCAAAAATTTCCTATTTTTATAGGAAATTTTTCAAAAATTTCCTATTTTTATAGGAAATTTTTCAAAAATTTCCTATTTTTATAGGAAATTTTTCAAAAATTTCCTATTTTTATAGAAAATTTTTCAAAAATTTCCTATTTCCTATTTTTCAAAAATTTCCTATTTTTATAGGAAATTTTTCAAAAATTTCCTATTTTTATAGGAAATTTTTCAAAAATTTCCTATTTTTATAGGAAATTTTTCAAAAATTTCCTATTTTTATAGGAAATTTTTTGAAAAATTTCCTATTTTTATAGGAAATTTTTTGAAAAATTTCCTATTTTTATAGGAAATTTTTCAAAAATTTCCTATTTTTATAGGAAATTTTTCAAAAATTTCCTATTTTTATAGGAAATTTTTCAAAAACTTCCTATTTTTATAGGAAAATTTTCAAAAATTTCCTATTTTTATAGGAAATTTTTCAAAAATTTCCTATTTTTAAAGGAAATTTTTCAAAAATTTCCTATTTTTATAGGAAATTTTTCAAAAATTTCCTATTTTTATAGGAAATTTTTCAAAAATTTCCTATTTTTATAGGAAATTTTTCAAAAATGTCCTATTTTTATAGGAACATTTTCAAAAATTTCCTATTTTTATAGGAAATTTTTCAAAAAATTCCTATTTTTATAGGAAACTTTTCAAAAATTTCCTATTTTTATAGGAAATTTTTCAAAAATTTCCTATTTTTATAGGAAAATTTTCAAAAATTTTCTATTTTTATGGAAAATTTTTCAAAAATGTCTTATTTTTACAGGACATATTTCAAAAATTTCTTATTATTGAAGGATAGTTTTTATTTGCTTTAATTAAAATTTACTTTTTTTTCATTTCTTCAATTACTTCTATACGAACCCATAAAACCACTTTAGTTTTATAGGAAACTATAAAAGCTTTTATAGCAAACAATATGTTTTTCCCATTAAAAATTGTTCATGTTTTATATTCTGAATTTTCTTTGAAAATTCTAATAATAAAAGCCAAACAATTCTTCAATTGAGTGTTTATTGTCATGTCACAAACATGCATGAACATGACTATTTCCATTTCAATTGATGATTGTTTTTCTTTCTGGGAAAGTGATGGAGTTGCTGATAGTCATTGTGATGATGCTGACTACTTCAATATTGCTTTTAAGCCAATTTTTCCATTAACTATTGTAATATGATTTTAATGTTGTATCTCACTCATTCTAAAGCTTTCCTCTTCCTCATGGTTATTGTCACACGACTATTTTTCCCATTAACTCAATCCCTTGGTCTTAGCTTCTGCTGCTGTTGCTCCTGCTTTAAGTAGTTTTTAGCAGCTGCTAAATGTTAGTAGCCAGTTTATGTTAATTTGAAGTAATAAAATTTATTTTAACGCTTCACTACCAAAAGACATTTATATTTTTGTTCTATATCCGTTTCGTTCTTTTTTTTTAAGATTGAGCAGTTGTAAAGTTTGAAATAGAAATGGGTCCAAAGTTGTTGACGAGATTACAATTGATTTTGCATAAAAGTCCAACTAAAACCAAGAAAATTATCTGAATTTTCTATTAAATAAGAAAGAATATACAAATACAAATTCAAATAAATAAATCCAGTTTGTACGGAAAATATTATTACTTCTATCTTTTCCTAGATTTTAAAAAATACATATAAAAATTTAAGATTTTTGAAAATTTTCACATAAAAATAAGAATTTTTTGAAAAATTTCCTATAAAAATAACACATTT
Source organism: Stomorhina lunata (assembly GCA_933228675.1). Lineage (NCBI taxonomy): Eukaryota > Metazoa > Arthropoda > Insecta > Diptera > Rhiniidae > Stomorhina > Stomorhina lunata. The sequence continues at coordinate 110,452,427 of OW121744.1, read as the reverse complement.
TTAAAAAATTTCCTATAAAAATAAGAAATTTTTGAAAATTTTCCTATAAAAATAAAAATTTTTTGAAAAATTTCCAAAAAAAAAAAAATAATTAAAAAAAAATCCAAAATAAATAAGAAATTTTTGAAAAATTTCTATAAAAATAGGAAATTTTTGAAAATTTTCCTATAAAAATAGGAAATTTTTGAAAAATTTCCTATAAAAATAGGAAATTTTTGAAAAATTTCCTATAAAAATAGGAAATTTTTGAAAAATTTCCTATAAAAATAGGAAATTTTTGAAAAATTTCCTATAAAAATAGGAAATTTTTGAAAAATTTCCTATAAAAATAGGAAATTTTTGAAAAATTTCCTATAAAAATAGGAAATTTTTGAAAAATTTCCTATAAAAATAGGAAATTTTTGAAAAATTTCCTATAAAAATAGGAAATTTTTGAAAAATTTCCTATCAAAATAGGAAATTTTTTGAAAAATTTCCTATAAAAATAGGAAATTTTTTGAAAAATTTCCTATAAAAATAGGAAATTTTTTGAAAAATTTCCTATAAAAATAAGAAATTTTTGAAAAATTTCCTATGAAAATAAGAAATTTTTGAAAAATTTCCTATCAAAATAGGAAATTTTTTGAAAAATTTCCTATAAAAATAGGAAATTTTTTGAAAAATTTCCTATAAAAATAGGAAATTTTTTGAAAAATTTCCTATAAAAATAGGAAATTTTTTGAAAAATTTCCTATAAAAATAGGAAATTTTTTGAAAAATTTCCTATAAAAATAGGAAATTTTTTGAAAAATTTCCTATAAAAATAGGAAATTTTTTGAAAAATTTCCTATAAAAATAGGAAATTTTTTGAAAAATTTCCTATAAAAATAGGAAATTTTTTGAAAAATTTCCTATAAAAATAGGAAATTTTTTGAAAAATTTCCTATAAAAATAGGAAATTTTTTGAAAAATTTCCTATAAAAATAGGAAATTTTTTGAAAAATTTCCTATAAAAATAGGAAATTTTTTGAAAAATTTCCTATAAAAATAGGAAATTTTTTGAAAAATTTCCTATAAAAATAGGAAATTTTTTGAAAAATTTCCTATAAAAATAGGAAATTTTTTGAAAAATTTCCTATAAAAATAGGAAATTTTTTGAAAAATTTCCTATAAAAATAGGAAATTTTTTGAAAAATTTCCTATAAAAATAGGAAATTTTTTGAAAAATTTCCTATAAAAATAGGAAATTTTTTGAAAAATTTCCTATAAAAATAGGAAATTTTTTGAAAAATTTCCTATAAAAATAGGAAATTTTTTGAAAAATTTCCTATAAAAATAGGAAATTTTTTGAAAAATTTCCTATAAAAATAAGAAATTTTTTGAAAAATTTCCTATAAAAATAGGAAATTTTTTGAAAAATTTCCTATAAAAATAGGAAATTTTTTGAAAAATTTCTTATAAAAATAGGAAATTTTTTGAAAAATTTCCTATAAAAATAGGAAATTTTTTGAAAAATTTCCTATAAAAATAGGAAATTTTTTGAAAAATTTCCTATAAAAATAGGAAATTTTTTGAAAAATTTCCTATAAAAATAGGAAATTTTTTGAAAAATTTCCTATAAAAATAGGAAATTTTTTGAAAAATTTCCTATAAAAATAGGAAATTTTTTGAAAAATTTCCTATAAAAATAGGAAATTTTTTGAAAAATTTCCTATAAAAATAGGAAATTTTTTAAAAAATTTCCTATAAAAATAGGAAATTTTGAAAAATTTCCTATAAAAATAGGAAATTTTTTGAAAAATTTCCTATAAAAATAGGAAATTTTTTGAAAAATTTCCTATAAAAATAGGAAATTTTTTGAAAAATTTCCTATAAAAATAGGAAATTTTTTGAAAAATTTCCTATAAAAATAGGAAATTTTTTGAAAAATTTCCTATAAAAATAGGAAATTTTTTGAAAAATTTCCTATAAAAATAGGAAATTTTTTGAAAAATTTCCTATAAAAATAGGAAATTTTTTGAAAAACTTCCTATAAAAATAGGAAATTTTTTGAAAAATTTCCGATAAGAATAGGAAATTTTTTGAAAAATTTCCTATAAAAATAGGAAATTTTTTGAAAAATTTCCTATAAAAATAGGAAATTTTTTGAAAAATTTCCTATAAAAATAGGAAATTTTTTGAAAAATTTCCTATAAAAATAGGAAATTTTTTGAAAAATTTCCTATAAAAATAGGAAATTTTTTGAAAAATTTCCTATAAAAATAGGAAATTTTTTGAAAAATTTCCTATAAAAATAGGAAATTTTTTGAAAAATTTCCTATAAAAATAGGAAATTTTTTGAAAAATTTCCTATAAAAATAGGAAATTTTTGAAAAATTTCCTATAAAAATAGGAAATTTTTGAAAAATTTCCTATAAAAATAGGAAATTTTTGAAAAATTTCCTATAAAAATAGGAAATTTTTGAAAAATTTCCTATAAAAATAGGAAATTTTTGAAAAATTTCCTATAAAAATAGGAAATTTTTGAAAAATTTCCTATAAAAATAGGAAATTTTTGAAAAATTTCCTATAAAAATAGGAAATTTTTGAAAAATTTCCTATCAAAATAGGAAATTTTTTGAAAAATTTCCTATAAAAATAGGAAATTTTTTGAAAAATTTCCTATAAAAATAGGAAATTTTTTGAAAAATTTCCTATAAAAATAAGAAATTTTTGAAAAATTTCCTATGAAAATAAGAAATTTTTGAAAAATTTCCTATCAAAATAGGAAATTTTTTGAAAAATTTCCTATAAAAATAGGAAATTTTTTGAAAAATTTCCTATAAAAATAGGAAATTTTTTGAAAAATTTCCTATAAAAATAGGAAATTTTTTGAAAAATTTCCTATAAAAATAGGAAATTTTTTGAAAAATTTCCTATAAAAATAGGAAATTTTTTTAAAAATTTCCTATAAAAATAGGAAATTTTTTGAAAAATTTCCTATAAAAATAGGAAATTTTTTGAAAAATTTCCTATAAAAATAGGAAATTTTTTGAAAAATTTCCTATAAAAATAGGAAATTTTTTGAAAAATTTCCTATAAAAATAGGAAATTTTTTGAAAAATTTCCTATAAAAATAGGAAATTTTTTGAAAAATTTCCTATAAAAATAGGAAATTTTTTGAAAAATTTCCTATAAAAATAGGAAATTTTTTGAAAAATTTCCTATAAAAATAGGAAATTTTTTGAAAAATTTCCTATAAAAATAGGAAATTTTTTGAAAAATTTCCTATAAAAATAGGAAATTTTTTGAAAAATTTCCTATAAAAATAGGAAATTTTTTGAAAAATTTCCTATAAAAATAGGAAATTTTTTGAAAAATTTCCTATAAAAATAGGAAATTTTTTGAAAAATTTCCTATAAAAATAGGAAATTTTTTGAAAAATTTCCTATAAAAATAAGAAATTTTTTGAAAAATTTCCTATAAAAATAGGAAATTTTTTGAAAAATTTCCTATAAAAATAGGAAATTTTTTGAAAAATTTCCTATAAAAATAGGAAATTTTTTGAAAAATTTCCTATAAAAATAGGAAATTTTTTGAAAAATTTCCTATAAAAATAGGAAATTTTTTGAAAAATTTCCTATAAAAATAGGAAATTTTTTGAAAAATTTCCTATAAAAATAGGAAATTTTTTGAAAACTTTCCTATAAAAATAGGAAATTTTTTGAAAAATTTCCTATAAAAATAGGAAATTTTTTGAAAAATTTCCTATAAAAATAGGAAATTTTTTAAAAAATTTCCTATAAAAATAGGAAATTTTGAAAAATTTCCTATAAAAATAGGAAATTTTTTGAAAAATTTCCTATAAAAATAGGAAATTTTTTGAAAAATTTCCTATAAAAATAGGAAATTTTTTGAAAAATTTCCTATAAAAATAGGAAATTTTTTGAAAAATTTCCTATAAAAATAGGAAATTTTTTGAAAAATTTCCTATAAAAATAGGAAATTTTTTGAAAAATTTCCTATAAAAATAGGAAATTTTTTGAAAAATTTCCTATAAAAATAGGAAATTTTTTGAAAAATTTCCTATAAAAATAGGAAATTTTTTGAAAAATTTCCTATAAAAATAGGAAATTTTTTGAAAAATTTCCTATAAAAATAGGAAATTTTTTGAAAAATTTCCTATAAAAATAGGAAATTTTTTGAAAAATTTCCTATAAAAATAGGAAATTTTTTGAAAAATTTCCTATAAAAATAGGAAATTTTTTGAAAAATTTCCGATAAGAATAGGAAATTTTTTGAAAAATTTCCTATAAAAATAGGAAATTTTTTGAAAAATTTCCTATAAAAATAGGAAATTTTTTGAAAAATTTCCTATAAAAATAGGAAATTTTTTGAAAGATTTCCTATAAAAATAGGAAATTTTTTGAAAAATTTCCTATAAAAATAGGAAATTTTTTGAAAAATTTCCTGTAAAAATAGGAAATTTTTTGAAAAATTTCCTATAAAAATAGGAAATTTTTTGGAAAATTTCCTGTAAAAATAGGAAATTTTTGAAAAATTTCCTATAAAAATAGGAAATTTTTGAAAAATTTCCTATAAAAATAGGAAATTTTTGAAAAATTTCCTATAAAAATAGGAAATTTTTGAAAAATTTCCTATAAAAATAGGAAATTTTTGAAAACTTTCCTATAAAAATAGGAAATTTTTGAAAAATTTCCTATAAAAATAGGATATTTTTGAAAAATTTCCTATAAAAATAGGAAATTTTTGAAAAATTTCCTATAAAAATAGGAAATTTTTGAAAAATTTCCTATAAAAATAGGAAATTTTTGAAAAATTTCCTATAAAAATAGGAAATTTTTGAAAAATTTCCTATAAAAATAGGAAATTTTTGAAAAATTTCCTATAAAAATAGGAAATTTTTGAAAAATTTCCTATAAAAATAGGAAATTTTTGAAAAATTTCCTATAAAAATAGGAAATTTTTGAAAAATTTCCTTTAAAAATAGGAAATTTTTGAAATATTTCCTATAAAAATAGGATCCTTTTGAAAAATTTCCTATAAAAATAGGATCCTTTTGAAAAAATTCCTATAAAAATAAGAAATTTTTGAAAAATTTTCTATAAAAATAAGAAATTTTTTGAAAAATTTCCTATAAAAATAGGAAATTTTTTGAAAAATTTCCTATAAAAATAGGAAATTTTTTGAAAAATTTCCTATAAAAATAGGAAATTTTTTGAAAAATTTCCTATAAAAATAGGAAATTTTTTGAAAAATTTCCTATAAAAATAGGAAATTTTTTGAAAAATTTCCTATAAAAATAGGAAATTTTTTGAAAAATTTCCGATAAGAATAGGAAATTTTTTGAAAAATTTCCTATAAAAATAGGAAATTTTTTGAAAAATTTCCTATAAAAATAGGAAATTTTTTGAAAAATTTCCTATAAAAATAGGAAATTTTTTGAAAAATTTCCTATAAAAATAGGAAATTTTTTGAAAAATTTCCTATAAAAATAGGAAATTTTTTGAAAAATTTCCTATAAAAATAGGAAATTTTTTGAAAAATTTCCTGTAAAAATAGGAAATTTTTTGAAAAATTTCCTATAAAAATAGGAAATTTTTTGGAAAATTTCCTGTAAAAATAGGAAATTTTTGAAAAATTTCCTATAAAAATAGGAAATTTTTGAAAAATTTCCTATAAAAATAGGAAATTTTTGAAAAATTTCCTATAAAAATAGGAAATTTTTGAAAAATTTCCTATAAAAATAGGAAATTTTTGAAAACTTTCCTATAAAAATAGGAAATTTTTGAAAAATTTCCTATAAAAATAGGATATTTTTGAAAAATTTCCTATAAAAATAGGAAATTTTTGAAAAATTTCCTATAAAAATAGGAAATTTTTGAAAAATTTCCTATAAAAATAGGAAATTTTTGAAAAATTTCCTATAAAAATAGGAAATTTTTGAAAAATTTCCTATAAAAATAGGAAATTTTTGAAAAATTTCCTATAAAAATAGGAAATTTTTGAAAAATTTCCTATAAAAATAGGAAATTTTTGAAAAATTTCCTATAAAAATAGGAAATTTTTGAAAAATTTCCTTTAAAAATAGGAAATTTTTGAAATATTTCCTATAAAAATAGGATCCTTTTGAAAAATTTCCTATAAAAATAGGATCCTTTTGAAAAAATTCCTATAAAAATAAGAAATTTTTGAAAAATTTTCTATAAAAATAAGAAATTTTTTGAAAAATTTCCTATAAAAATAGGAAATTTTTTGAAAAATTTCCTATAAAAATAGGAAATTTTTTGAAAAATTTCCTATAAAAATAGGAAATTTTTTGAAAAATTTCCTATAAAAATAGGAAATTTTTTGAAAAATTTCCTATAAAAATAGGAAATTTTTTGAAAAATTTCCTATAAAAATAGGAAATTTTTTGAAAAATTTCCTATAAAAATAGGAAATTTTTTGAAAAATTTCCTATAAAAATAGGAAATTTTTTGAAAAATTTCCTATAAAAATAGGAAATTTTTTGAAAAATTTCCTATAAAAATAGGAAATTTTTTGAAAAATTTCCTATAAAAATAGGAAATTTTTTGAAAATTTTCCTACAAAAAAAAGGAAATTTTTTGAAAAATTTCCTATAAAAATAAGAAATTTTTGAAAAATTTTCTATAAAAATAAGAAATTTTTGAAAAATTTCCTATAAAAATAAGAAATTTTTGAAAAATTGTTGAAAAATTTCTTATATAAATAAGAAATTTTTGAAAAATTTCCTATAAAAATATGAAATTATTTAAAAGTTTCTATAAAAGTATGAATAATAAAAGTTTATTACTTACTAATTTCGTTCTAAAAAATATATTAGGTTAGAAGAAGTCCATATCATTAATACTCACCTGAAAATAAAAAATAAATTAAAATTAGTAAAAAGCTTTTAAAAGTTTGCTGTTTTTTTTAATTTTGAAACTTAAATAAGGTAAAACTAAATCTTTAGAAAATGGTTTAAAAGTAGCAAAGTTGCTTAGTTATATCTTTAAAATATTATTAAAAATATAGTATAAATTTAGGAGCCTCTCCGAAAAAGCTTCCGGGTCTTATTCTTCAACATGTATCTCATATTTCTTTCAAATTTCGACACGTTTTTCATATTGATTTCAATATGATTTTGTTTAGATTAAATTTTATCTTGGAGCTAAATTTTGAAAAATCCTACTTGCTGCCCCCTCAAATGTGGTGTCGTCTTTTTTTCTCCCAGTTTAAATTTACTTTAGAGCTGTGTTAATAATATCGGGTAAATATAATTTGAAATAGTTAGACAAACAGCAAATAGACAACTCGGACGGAATACAAATGAATATTTAAGTAAGTCCGTCTGTATCAACAGCAGCACCAGCAGCTGGAATGACCATGGAAACCAACCAATTTTTCAGACAACAAAAAAAAACACAAAAAAAGATAAAGGATGAAATTTTGGTGCAGTGAAAAAAAAAAATAGAACCTCAAACAGCATAACCAAGCAACTCTACTCATCATTAATATTAACGTTGATAGTCAGTCATCAGCTTTGGAGCTACAAAAAAGATAGATAAAGTATCATTTACCAAAATCAACTGCATCTGAGTTATTAGGACGACAAGGGTGAAGTAGTAAATATTAGGGGAACAAATACAAAAAGGAAAAATTTTGTGTAAATACAGAAAAATTAGCAAATTTCAAAAATTTCTTATTTTTTAAGGAAATTTCAAAAAATTTCTTATTTTTTTATAGAAATTTTTATAGGAAATTTTTCAAAAAAAAAAATCCTATTTTTATAAGAAATTTTTCAAACAAAAAAAAATTCCTATTTTTATAGGAAATTTTTCAAAAAAAAAATCCTATTTTTATAGGAAATTTTTCAAGAAATAAATTTCCTACTTTTATAGGAAATTTTTCAAAAAAAAAATTCCTATTTTTATAGGAAATTTTTCAAAAAATAAAATTTCCTATTTTTATAGGAAATTTAAAAAATATCCTATTTTTATAGAAAATTTTTCAAAAATTTCATATTTCTAAAGGAAATTTTTCAAAAATTTTTCAAAAATTTCCTATTTTTATAGGAAATTTTTCAAAAATTTCATATTTTTATAGGAAATTTTTCAAAAATTTCCTATTTTTATAGGAAATTTTTTAAAAATTTTCTATTTTTATAGGAAATTTTTTAAAAATTTCCTATTTTTATAGGAAATTTTTTAAAAATTTCCTATTTTTATAGGAAATTTTTTAAAAATTTCCTAATTTTATAGGAAATTTTTTAAAAATTTCCTATTTTTATAGGAAATTTTTTAAAAATTTCTTATTTTTATAGGAAATTTTTTAAAAATTTCCTATTTTTATAGGAAATTTTTTAAAAATTTCCTATTTTTATAGGAAATTTTTTAAAAATTTCCTATTTTTATAGGAAATTTTTTAAAAATTTCCTATTTTTATAGGAAATTTTTTAAAAATTTCCTATTTTTATAGGAAATTTTTTAAAAATTTCCTATTTTTATAGGAAATTTTTTAAAAATTTCCTATTTTTATAGGAAATTTTTTAAAAATTTCCTATTTTTATAGGAAATTTTTTAAAAATTTCCTATTTTTATAGGAAATTTTTTAAAAATTTCCTATTTTTATAGGAAAATTTTCAAAAATTTCTTAAAAGAAATTTTTAAAAAATTTCCTATTTTTATAGAAAATTTTCAAAAATTTCTTATTTTTAGGAAATTAAAAAAAATTTCTTATGTTTTAAAAATTTCTTATGTTTTAAAAATTTCTTATTTTTTTAGAAAATTTTTTTAAAAATTTCGTCTTTAAGCGTACTTGGCTTTAGTTTATCTCCCTCTACTTCTTCCTTCTCTTCCTCTTTTGTTGACATACGCTCGTCATTTTCATTGTCTTCGTTTGGCTCTTTATTTATGTTTTTAGCAAATTTTTCAAAAATTTCTTATTTTTTTTAGGAAATTTTTCAAAAATTTCTTATTTTTTTAGGAAATTTTTCAAAAAATTTCTTGTTTTTTTAGGAAATTTTTCAAAAATTTCTTATTTTTATTGGAAAATTTTCAAAATTTTCTTTGTTTTTAGGAATTTTGTGAGTTTCTGTTTTCTATTTTTCATTTCCTTATTCCACCACTAGATTCCATCATATAAAAATGCTTAAGGGTCCCATCATCATAAAAGAAAAGTTCTTCTTTTAGTGGTTTTCTGCGGGAAATGCGCAAATATGGATGAGCGCAATATGAGCTGATATAACGCTTTTGGTGATGGTAATAGAAACCACATTTTATGATGTTTATTTAAATATATATTTTTTTTATACTTCTTAAGTATTTTTCCTTATTTATGTTTTTTCTGTCTGCTCTGTCCTGTCCTTTACAAAAAACTACAACTTTTATTCTAAAGTTTTATTATTTTGCCAATTCGTTTTGTATTTTTGCGAATTTAAAAGAAATATTTACTTTTGCTGGTGAACAAAATGATAAAGAGTTAAAAAAATCATGGTTATGACCTTCTTCTTGGGTTTCAAGTTTTGTAGACCAATGATGCACAATGGGCTTAAAATGGTCCGAAACGTGATGCTTATATATACCTATTTGTATATACCTATAAGTTCTGCTTCTTCAAAGTAACTGCAACTTTTTGTCACCAATTTCTGTTGTTCCTACCCATAGTACCCCTTCCCTAACTCAATCAAAGTTATCTTTCTCATAAAACATTTTTAAGTAGAATGTTTACGAGTCTATGAACTAAGGATATTTTTCATCAACTATTCGTCTGTCATGCTTCAGCCACTAAAGCGGTCTTGTGCTTTAAAAGAAGAGAAAAAACATCTAGTCCATTCAACCAACATTATTTATTAGTTTCGTTGGTTTTTACCATAACCCAGACTCTGGCATCTACTATTATTTAACACTCACTCTATCCATTCGTTCATTCATTTATCTAACCGCCAATCCATCTTTTTTATTTTTCATTCATCTTTTCCAATTTTTCCTTTGGATACCCAAGTATATCCTTTACTACTACTTTAAGGTTGGAGCTTATTTTTTTTTTTCTTAACTTTTTCAACTTTTTATCAATTCAACAAAAAGTCAAATAGCATGTTTTAATAATTTGTACTTTTGTGGACAATATCTTGTATCTATAATCATATTCGGGTTATTTTAAAAGATATGAAAGAAATTTTGTAAAAACTAAGAACTTCAAGACACTATCATCAAAACTCTGGTTTTTTGTAGTCGAGACACTCGATTATCTATCGAGACACTCACAAACTTACAGTCGAGACACTTGAATATCTGTAGTTGAGACACTCAAGCTTCTATAGTCAGGACACATTAACTTCATGCCGAGACAATCGACTATCTGTAGTCAAGACAATCGGCTATATATAGTCGAGAGAAACAACTATCTACAGTCGAAATAATCGACTATATATACCCGAGACAATCGACTATCGAGACAATTGACTATCTACAGTCGAAAGAAACGACTGTCTATAGTCGTGGCAATCGAACATCTATAGTCGACATAATTGACTACCGAGGCAATTGACTATCTATAGTCGAAAAAAATCGACTGTCTTTAATCGAGACAATCGACTATATACAGTCGATATAATCGACTATCTATAGTCGTGGTAATCGACTATCTATTGTCGAAACACTCGATTATCTATAGTACAGAATATCGACTATCTATGGCCAAGACACTCGACTACCTATAGTCAAGACACTCGACTATCTGTAGTCGAGATACTCGACTATCAATAGTCGAGATACTCGACTATCTATAGTCGAGACACTTGACTTTCTATAGTCGAGACACTCGACTTTCTATAGTCGAGACACTCGACTACATATAGTCGAGACACTCGGCTATCTATAGTCGAGACACTCGGCTATCTATAGTCGAGACACTCGACTATCTATAGTCGAGACACTCGACTATCTATAGTCGAGACACTCGACTATCTATAGTCGAGACACTCGACTATCTATAGTCGAGACACTCGACTATCTATAGTCGAGATACTCGACTATTTATAGTCGAGACACTCGACTATCTATAGTCGAGACACTCGACTATCTATAGTCGAGACACTCGACTATCTGTAGTCGAGACACTCGACTATCTGTAGTCGAGACACTCGACTATCTATAGTCGAGGCACTCGACTATCTATAGTCGAGGCACTCGACTATCTATAGTCGAGGCACTCGACTATCTATAGTCGAGGCACTCGACTATCTATAGTCAAGGCACTCGACTATCTATAGTCGAGGCACTCGACTCTCTATAGTCGAGGCACTCGACTCTCTATAGTCGAGACACTCGACTCTCTATAGTCGAGACACTCGACTCTCTATAGTCGAGACACTCGACTTTATATAGTCGAGACACTCGACTATCTATAGTCGAGACACTCGACTATCTGTAGTCGAGACACTCGTCTATCTATAGTCGAAACACTTGACTATTTATAGTCGAGACACTCGACTATCTATAGTCGAGACACTCTGACTATCTAAGTAGAGAAAATCGACTAACTATAGTCAAGACAATCTACTATCTAAATTCGAGACAATTGACTATCTATAGTCGAGACAATCGACTATATATAGTCGAGACAAAAGACGATCTATAGTCGAGATAATCGACTATCGATAGTCGAGACAAACAATTATCTATGATCAAGACAATCTACTATTTAAAGTCGAGACAACCGACTATATAGTCGAGACATCGACAGTCAATAGTCGAGATATCGACTATCTATAGTCGAGACATCGACTATCTATAGTCAGACATCGACGACCTGTAATCGAGACAAAAATCTATCTATAGTCGAGGCAATCGAAAAATCGAGAAAATCGCCTATCTACACTCAAGTATCTATAGTCGAGACACTCGACTATCTAGTCGGTCGTCTCGACTGTAAATGGTCTATTTTCTCGACAATAGATAGTCGTTTGGCTCTAGTATAGATAAATAGTCAGTTGTTTAGACTATAGACAGTCGATTACTTCGACTATAGATAGTCCATTGTCTAGGCTATAGATAGCCAGTTGTCTCGACTATATTTACTCGTTTTTCATAATTTGGCAATTGTCTCGACTATAGATATTCTAGCGTCTCGACTGTAAAAAGTCGACTGTAGATGACCGAATGTCTTATGTATAGAAATATGATTGTCTCGACTATAGATTGTCGATTTCTCTACTATAAGTAATTGTTTGTTTTGACTGTAAGTATTTGGATTTCTCAACTATAAATAGTTGAGCGTCTTGACTAAAAATAGTCGTGTGTCTCGACTATAAATAGTCCTTATAAACCCATAAAGGTTTGAATAAAATATACCCAAAAAACTACTAGATTAAAAAATATTTTATTGTTAAATTTAAAAATACATTCATGGCAAGTTTTTTTAGAGTTCACTTTATGAAAATAAATTTGTATATAGAAAAGTTTGCAGCCACTACCACGATTTTCTTTTGTTGCATATTCCAAGATTGAAATTTAAATAAAATATTTTTTCTATTAAAATAAATGTGATCATAAGGTATGTAGCAGCATTTCGAGGAAAAGGCGAAATAAAGACAAATCGTGTATACCTTAGGGTGACCCTTAACTAAAAATTTTCAGACTCACCTATAGAATCAGTTATAGTAAAAAATAGTGGTAGTAGAAATTTACTTGCAAGACAAGAAGTGAAGTTTTGTATTAACACTATAGATTTAACGAAGAGTCATAATAAGGGTCACCCTAATCTACATAAACTTTGTATTTATTTGGTGCATTCATACATTTTTTTATAGAGGAAAAAGTCGAGTTTCTTATTTTAAATTTCTTTAGTTCTTTCCTTTATTCCTAAATAGTTTTTTTCTTTGGTTCCTAACTTCCTCTCAAGAATCATCGTCATCATCATCATCATCATCCTCATTTTCTTGGTGATAAAGGAAGTTATAGTATAAATTTTTGCAAAAATTTTCTTTCATCTTTAAATATAAAATAAAAAATAAGAAAAGCTTTTGCTTTTCAATAAAATAAAAAAAAGAAAAAGAAATAAGTTTATAAATTTAATAGACCAAAAAGAAATTGTTTGAGGGAAGTTTAAAGAAAATATTTGGTTTAAGGAATTTCAACACTTTTTCCACTTATTTAAACCGTATTAAAAGGTTTTCTTATAAACAAAATTTAAATGGAAGTGAGAAAAAGCTCTAAAACCCAATTGAGGTTAGGAAATAAGTTTTAGTTTTAAAAATTCTTTAAATAATTTGGTTTAATAAAATTCTTTAAAAATTTCTGAGATAACTAAAGTTTTCCTTGTGTTAAAAAAAATCTACTTCTTTCTTTTTCTGTATTTTAAATAATTCATTTGATTTACATCATTTAATCAAGCCTATAATTTGTTTCTATTTCTTATCTTTAATTTATTCAGTCTTATGTCAATTTTCTGAACTGATTAAATAGCCAGAACGAACATCTTCTAAATAGTTTCACTACCAGTCACAAAATTATTTAAAATTTATTATATGCATTTCAAATGAATGTATCATTATTATTTATTTAAATGATAACCTTTCATTTGACTTGAAATATTTTAACAAATAAGCAAAAATTTTGAATTATATTTAATTTTACTCCAGCTACACTAAGATACAGATTATCTACTCTAGTCACACTGGGATACATCATTTCAATTTACTCTAAATCAGTCGTCTTCAAAACCCCATCCGCGGCTTCTCATAATAGTGTAGATAGTCGAGGGTCTCGACTATAAGTAGTAGATTTTCTCGACCATAAGCAATAGAGTGTCTCGACTATAAATAGTTGAGTGTCTCGACTATAAACAGTCGAGTGTCTCGACTGTAAATAGTCGAGTGTCTCGACTATAAATAATCAAGTGTCTCGACTATAAATAGTCATGTGTATCAACTATAAATAGTAGAGCGTCTCGACTAAAAATAGTCGAGCGTCTAGACTATAAATAGTCGAGCGTCTCGACTATAAATAGTCGAGTGTCTCGACTATAAATAGTCGAGTGTCTCGACTATAAATAGTCGAGTGTCTCGACTATAAATAGTCGAGTGTCTCGACTATAAATAGTCGAGTGTCTCGACTATAAATAGTCGAGTGTCTCGACTATAAATAGTCGAGTGTCTCGACTATAAATAGTCGAGTGTCTCGACTATAAATAGTCGAGTGTCTCGACTGCAAATAGTCGAGTGTCTCGACTATAAATAATCAAGTGTCTCGACTATAAATAGTCATGTGTATCAACTATAAATAGTCGAGCGCCTCGACTATAATTAGTCGAGCATCTCGACTATAAATAGTCGAGCGTCTAGACTATAAATAGTCGAGTGTCTCGACTATAAATAGTCGAGTGTCTTGACTATAAAAAGTCGAGTGTCTCGACTATAAATAATCGTGTGTCTCGACTATAAATAGTCGAGTGTCTCGACTATAAATAGTCGAGTTTCTCGACTATAAATAGTCGAGTTTCTCGACTATAAATAGTCGAGTGTCTCGACTATAAATAGTCGAGTGTCTCGACTATAAATAGTCGAGTTTCTCGACTACAAATAGTCGAGTGTCTAGACTATAAATAGTCGAGTGTCTCGACTATAAATAGTCGAGTGTCTCGACTATAAAAAGTCGAGTGTCTCAACTATAAAAAGTCGAGTGTCTCGAGTATAACAAGTCGAGTGTCTCGAGTATAACAAGTCGAGTGTCTCGACCATCGACTATAGATAGTCGAGACCATCGACTATAGATAGTCGAGATCATCGACTATAGATAGCCGAGGCCATCGACTATAGATAGTCGAGACCATCGACTATAGATAGTCGAGACCATCGACTATAGATAGTCGAGACCATCGACTATAGATAGTCGAGACCATCGACTATAGATAGTCGAGACCATCGACTATAGATAGTCGAGACCATCGACTATAGATAGTCGAGACTATCTATAGTAGGTAGTCGACACAATCGACTATCTATAGTCCAGGCAATCGACTTTCAACAGTCAAGGCCATAGACTATATATAGTCGAGACAATCGACTTTCTATAGTTAAGGACATAGACTATCTAGTCGAGAACATAGTCCACGCAATCGAGACATCAACTATCTAGAGTCAAGACAACCAACTTTCTATAGTCGAGACCATCGACTATCTATAGTCGAAACCATCAACTTTCTATAGTCGAGACCATCGACTATCTATAATCAAGACAATCGACTAACTATAGTACAGACAATCGAATATCTATAGTTGAGACAATCTACTATCTACAGTCAGGACCATTTATTAGTCGACATCATTGACTATCTATAGAGGAAATCATCGAATATCTATAGCCGAAACCATCGGCTATCTGTAGTCGAGACCATCGACTTTATATTGTCGAGACCATCTACTAACAGTTCAGTGTCTGTATAGTCGAGACCACCGACTATCTATAGTAGAATCGGCTATGTAGAGTCGAAACAATCTTTAGTCGAGATAATCGATTTTCTATAGTAGAGAACATCGAGCGTCTATAGTCGAGATAATCGACTATCTATAGAGAAGACAATCGACTATATATAGTGGAGACAATCGAATATCCATAGTCAAGACAATCGACCATTTTCATTCGAGACAATCGACTATCTATGTATATGGAATATATGTATATCTATGTATATGTATTCTATTAGATATTTACTATAAAAAGTCGAATGTCTCGTCTATATGTAGTCGTTTTACTCAACTATAGATAGTCGGGTGTCTTCACTACAATTAGTCAAATGTCTTTACTTTAAACAGTTCAGTGTCTCGACTAAAAATCTATAAAATATTTCGAATTTCTTTTGTTGACTGAGAGCTATTGGAATTGCGTATTCGGCACATTTTTCAAATTTAACTTACAATATCGATTCTCCAAAATGTATATAAATTTATAAAAGTAGCAAAGTATTAAACATTCTTAACAAAATATTTAAACACATTAATTTTCCGTTTCATTTTCACTTTTTGCTGAAAATAGAGAAACAACAAATTTTGCCATAAATTGTTTGTAGCAAAAATTTTCCATTTTTCGGTTGGCAAAAAGTTTTAAATAAACAAAAAACGACTTAATAAATTTTCAAAAATAAAAAAACTCTAATAAAATGCAAAAATAAAATAAAAAATTGGGTTACACAAATATTTGCGCTTCAAATTTCGTTGAAAAATTTTTTTCTCATATTACATTTAAATTTTAAAATTCTATACAATTTTATTATTCCTGCAAAATTCGCATTCGCTCTTATTACAATTGTTTTCGTGCATTTGTGGCCATAAATATTTCGCTTAAAAATAAAACAAAAATTATTAATGAACATTTTGTCGTTTTTTTTTTTCTTTTTTTGGTTATTTATGATTTTTTTCATACTTTAACTTTTGTGATTTATGAAAATCCCATAAAATGCAAATTTGCTATAAACACAAAATTTATGCATAATTTACACTTTATATTTATTTATTTTTTCTGGGTCAGTTTTTTTCCAAAATTTGATATTTGGTGGTTTTCAGTTTTTAGAAGAAAAAAATTTAAATATAAATTAAAAATTAAATTTACATAATTTAAATTAATATGCGGTTAGAAATGTAATAGCAGTTAGAAATTACTTGCAACAAACAGATGTTGCCACAAAATTGAATTCAAACTAAAAATCAAACAAATCTATTTGTCCATATAGTGTTAGGTTAGGAGTTTTGGTATATCAAGGCATAGAAGCAAATAACTGTTCCACAATATTATAACATTTGTGATGAAAGGAAATGAAAATCAGAGCGCACAGTGCAGCTCAGCTACTGCATGTATCCATTAGACATTTACAAATTGTTCAACAACAATCTCAAATAATCTGGTCCATTGTTGTTAAGACCTGAGAACAATGAAGAAGTAAATCATAATGTATGTATCCTCAAAGAACCTCATTTACATGTAATAAAGTTACATGTGTTTGAGGATACAAATGAGCTCATTTATTTGAATATTAGTTTAAGTCAAAAATTTACTTCATCAAAAACCAATTTACATTAAAACAATGAGACAATAGACTACCTATAGTCGAGACCATCGACAATCTTAAGTCGAGACAATCAACATTCATTAGTCGAGACCATCGACAATCTTAAGTCGAGACAATCAACATTCATTAGCAGTGACCATCGACTATCTACAGCTGAGATAATCGGCTGTCTATAGAAGAGACAATCGACTATCTATAGTAATAACAATCCACTATTTTTAGTCGAGACCATCTACTATCTATAGTCGTGAACATGTACTATATTTATTGAAGATACCCGACTATCTTTAGTCGAGGCAATCGACTATCTTTAATCGAGGCAAGTGACTGTCCATAGTCAAGACAATCTACTATAGTCGAGACAATCTAATATAGTCGAGACAATCTAAAATACTCGAGACAATCGACTCAAGTCGAGACAATCCACTAAAGTCCAGACAATCGACCATAGTAGACACAATCGACTATAGTTGAGACAATCGACAATAGTCAAAACAACCGACTAAAGTCGAGACCATCGACTATAGTCGAGACCATCGACTATAGTCGAGACCATCTACTATAGTCGAGACCATCGACTATAGTTGAGACCATCGACTATAGTCGAGACCATCGACTATAGTCGAGACCATCGACTATAGTCGAGACCATCGACTATAGTCGAGACCATCGACTATGGTCGAGACAATCGACTATAGTTGAGATAATCGACCATAGTTGAGATAATCGACTATAGTCGATATAATCGACTCTAGTCGAGACAATCGACTATGGTCGAGACAATCACCTATAATCGAAACAATCAACTATAGTCGAGACAATCGAGCGAATCGACTATAGTCGAGAGAATCGGCTAAAGTCGAGACAATCAATTATAGTGGAGATAATTGACTATAGTCGAAACAATCGACTATAGTCAAAACAATCGACTATAGTCGAAACAATCAACTATAGTCGAGACAATCAATTACAGTCGAGGCACTAGACAACACAATCGACTATCTATTGTTGATAATCGACTATAGCCAAGACTATCGACTGTAGTATAAACCATCGACTATAGTCGAGAATATCAACTTTCTATACTAGAGACAATCTGTAGCAGAGACAATTGACTTTCTATAGTCGAGACCATCGACTATAGTATAGACAATCAACAATCGACTATCGAGACAATAGTCGAGACAATCGACTATAATCGTGGCAATCGACTATAGTCGAGACAATCGACTATAGTCGAGACAATCAAATATAGTCGAGACAATCGACTATAGTCGAGACCTTTGACTATAGTGAAGACAATCGACTATAGTCAAGACAATCGACTATAGTCGAGACAATCGACAAAAGTCGAGACAATCGACAATAGTCAAGACAATCGACAATAGTCAAAACAACCGACTATAGTCGAGACCATCGACTATAGTCGAGACCATCGACTATAGTCGTGACCATCGACTATAGTCGAGACCATCGACTATAGCCGAGACCATCGACTATAGTCGAAACCATCGACTATAGTCGAGACCATCAACTATAGTCGAGACCATCGACTATAGTCGAGACCATCGACCATAGTCGAGACCATCGACTATAGTCGAGACCATCGACTATAGTCGAGACCATCGACTATAGTCGAGACCATCGACTATAGTCGAGACCATCGACTATAGTCGAGCCCATCGACTATAGTCGAGACCATCGACTATAGTCGAGACCATCGACTATAGTCGAGACCATCGACTATAGTCGAGACCATCGACTATAGTCGAGACCATCGACTATAGTCGAGACCATCGACTATAGTCGAGACAATCGACTATAGTCAAGACAATCGACAATAGTCAAAACAACCGACTATAGTCGAGATAATCGACTATATTCGAGACAATAGACTAAAGTCGAGACAGTAGACTATAGTGGAGACCATCGACTATAGTCAAGATAATCGACTACAGTCGAGACAATCTACTATTTATAGTCGAGACAATCGACTATTTGTATTCGAGGAAATTGATTATCTACAGTCGATAGTCAATTTTCACGGAATAGAGTCACAATTAAACATATTAGCTTTTCTTCAATTCCTCGAAAACTCTCTTGTTTGCTGGGTGATGCCCAACTCAAACCTTTTGTGTGTATTAAAATTAAATTTACCCTCACACCTATATTTTACATATAAGTATCTGTCATCACAAGTGTATTCATCCCTTTCGTGTTAAATCTTTAAAGTTTTTGCTTAAAATTACCTGGAGCTTAACACCTTTTGACACTTTGCGACAGATTGACAGACAGACACAATAATGCCAAGATGACAAGACTTTGATGTTTAACGCTTCAATTAATTTGCTGTGATTAATGGCTACAAAGGCTGAAAACTTATCGATATGTGGAGGAATGTAATTAATTTAAGAGTGAAATAAATTAAAGCTCCAAAATGGGGAGGGGATGATTTTTAGCTGTATAAAATTTTTTGGAAAGTGGACATATTTGGTACATCTTGGTCTATGTCTTAGCCTATGGTTTAGTCTATGTCTTAGTTTCTGTCTTAATTTATGCCTTAGTCATGTCTTAACCCATTTTTTATTTATTTGTCCTAGTGCAAAACTTAGTCTATATAGATCTTTTGAACTTTCTAAAAAGCTCATCTTGATATCAACATCTCCTTGTCTTGTCAGTCTATAAAATTTTCTCGTTGTTTTTTTATTTTTCCCCAAAGTAAAAACATGTTTTCCTTTTAAAGTGTCGAAAAGTTTTCCATTTGGTTACGATGTTTTTTTTTTCTTTTACTTTTTTTGGTTTGTCCAAAAAGTTTTGTATTTACACAAATCTCCTGACATTTCAAAACTTTTTACATTATAATTTTGAATTTCTTTTCTTTTAAATATTAATTAGAAATTTTCTTGTTGGTCTTTAAGAAAATAGTGAGAAAAAAACCTTAGAAATTTAAGTTAAGTTAATAGGCCATAACCCACAGATGTTAGAAGAAACTTTGACTTGAGGTGTTCATGAAAACCAAGGGGACTTATAAAGCTCAAGGAGCTTTAAAGCCAAATGTATATGTTAATGTATTTATCTCAAATAACAGAGAAGTCAAATTAAAGTTGGGGTATGTTAAATTAACATGATGAAATGTTAGATTAAATTTAAGGCAAGTTAATTTAAAGTTAAAGTTGAAAATGGGAAGGGAAGGTTAATGTAAATTAGTCAAGACAATCGACTGTCTATAGTCATAACAATCGACTATCTCTATAGTCGAGACAACCGACTTTAGTCGAGACAATCGACTTTAGTGAGACAATCTACTATAGTCCAATCGACTATAGTCCAGACAATCGACTATAGTCGACACAATAGACTATAGTAGAGACAATCGACAATAGTTGGGATAATCGACTATAGTCGCGATAATCGACTATAGTCGAAATACAACCGAGGCAACCAAATATAGTCAAGACAATCGACTATAGTCGAGACAATCGACTATAGTCGGGACAATCGACTATTGTCGGTACAATCGACTATAGTCGGAATAATCGACTATACTCGGGATAATCGACTATAGTCGGGATAATCGACTATAGTCGGGATAATCGACTATAGTCGGGATAATCGACTATAGTCGGGATAATCGAGTATAGTCTGGATAATCGACTATAGTGGGGATAATCGACTATAGTCGAAATACAACCGAGACAAGCAACTATAGTCAAGACAATCGACTGTAGTCGAGGCAATCGACTATAGTCGAGACAATAGTCTATAGTCGAGACAATCGACTATAGTCGAAATAATCAACTATAGTCGGTATAATCGACTATAGTCGGGATAATCGACTATAGTCGAAATACAACTGAGACAACCAACTATAATCAAGACAATCGGCTATAGTAGAAAGAATCGACTATAGTCAAAACAATCCACTATAGTCGAAACAATCGACTATGGTCGAAACAATCGACTATGGTCGAAACAATCGACTATAGTCGAGACAATCGACTATAGTTTAGAAAATCGACTATAGTCGAGAAAATCGACTATAGTCGAGAAAATCGACTATAGTCGAAACAATCGACAATAACCGAAACAATCCACTATAGTCGAAACAATAGACTGTAGTCGAGACAATCGACTGTAGTCAAGACAATTGACTATAGTCGAGACAATTAAATATAGTCGAGACAATCGAGACAATTGACTATAGTCGAGACAATTGAATATTGTCGAGACAATCGACTATAGTCGAGACAACTGACTATAATCGAGACAATCGACTATAGTCGAAACAATCGACAATAGTCGAAACAATCGACTATAGCCGAAGCAATCGACTATAGTCGAAACAATCGGCTATAGTCGAGACAATCAACTAAAGTCGATAGCATCGTCTATATTCGAGATAATCGATTATAGTCTAGACAATCGACTATAGTCAAGACAATCGTCTAAAGTCTAGACAATCGACTATAGTCTAGACAATCGATTATAGTCGAGACAATCGTCTATAGTCGAGACAATCGACTATAGTCGAGACAATCGTCTATAGTCGAGACAATCGACTATAGTCGAGACAATTGACTATCTATAGTCGAGACAATCGACTATAGTCGACATAATCGATTATAGTCTGGACAATCGACTTTAGTCGAGATTTTATCGCGTACGGTCGAAAGTCAATGTAAAAGCTGGAATTAGAAGTTTGGAAAATTTTAAGTTTAAGTAGTGAAATGTTGAATTAAAGCTCTAAAGTATTGAATCAAAGTTAGGGAAAATTAAATTAAATTTTTTAATTTTCCTTTTAAAATAATTTTTTTCTATAGATTTAAAATATTGGATCAATAAACTACAAAACTGCATGTTAATTTTACTCAAAACAGGGAAGTAGGAAAAAAATTCTCGAGAATTTTATGAAACACAAAACTTGAACTTAATGAAACCTATTAATCAAAATTCTAATTGAATCAACTCTTACATCAACTGCATACATAAATACATGAGCAAATACAAATGGTATTGTTGCAGTTGTTTGAATAGATTTAAGTGTTAGTAGGGAGGCACCAATCTTGGTTATACGAATAAGGTACTTAAGCACAAGGAATGCTTACTTAAGTCATTACTTGAAGGTGTTCAGGTTATGAAAAGTAATGAAAAACTTCAAAATGATAAGAAAGTATTAATATTACAAGTAAGGCTTGAAGTTTTTTTAAACATTACTTGAAGCATTACTTAGTGGCAAGAAGTGCTTACTTTATGCATTACCAAGAGCTTCTTAAGTACTTAAGAGCAAAATTTTAAAAGAATTATTAGTTATATAGATTTTTTTAGCCGTAACTATAAACATCAGCCTAATAGACGTCCAATCTGATGAATAAGTTAGCAAGTCTGCATTAGAAATACTCATACCAATTACATTGTATCTAGAAATGTAAGTACCTAAACAAATGATAATGAATTTAAAATACAAATGTAAATATCTAAAAAGTACTCATAGTGAAAAATTGTAGGAAAAGTAAAACAAATTCGCAATTTTTCAAAAAAAATACTAAAACATTAAATTTGAACAAGAAAATTGTATAGTAGCAAAATAGTCAACATTTAAATTAAAATGCAAAAAACGTTAAAGTATATAAAAATCTAAAAGACGGACGAAATTTACCGGCTGAGGAAAGTAGAGATAGATGGATGGAGGAGAAGGGCGGCTAAAACAGAGTCATACTAAACTACAAACAGACCGATAGCAACAAAATAAAAGCCATTTAAAAGAAACTGACTCTGAAACGTACTTAAAATTAAACAATTGAATGTTTAATTAGTTTTTATTACAAAAGCCATATTGAAGCTAATTGAGAATACTTAAATTATTTTTTATGGCTTCTTAAGGAAATCAGGCGGATAAAGAAAATTAAACAAAAATTTCAATTTTTATAGGAAATTTTAGAAAAAAAATTTAGGAAAGCTTTCAAAATTTTTTTTATTTTTATAGGAAATTTTTCAAAAATTCTTTATTTTTATAGGATAATGTAAAATTTTAAATTTTTATAGGAAATTTTCTAAAAATTTCTTAATTTTATAGCAAAATTTTCCAAAAATGTCTTATTTCTATAGGAAATTTTTAAAAAATTGTATATTTTTTTAAGAAAATTTTCAAAAATTTCTTATTTTTATAGGAAATTTTTCAAAAATTTCTTATTTTTGTAGGAAATTTTTCAAAAATTTCTTATTTTTATAGGAAATTTTTCAAAAATTTCTTATTTTTATAGGAAATTTTTCAAAAATTTCTTATTTTTTAAATTTGGGAAATTTTTGATAAATTTGTTTTTTTTTATTGAAAATTTTTCAAAAATTTCTTTCTTTTTAGGGAATTTTTCAAAAAATTCTTATTTTAAAGAAATTTTTTCAAAAATTTCTTATTTTTTTAATGAAATTTTTTAAAAAAAATTTTATCGAAAAATTTTTATAACAAAAGTTTTCTATAGAAAATTTTTTTACGAAAAATTTTATATAAAAAAAATCTTCATCTAAAAAATTTGTATATGAGAAATTTTCTATAGAAATTTTTTTTACAGAAAAATTTTTAAAGAAATTTCTATACAAAAATTTGTATATGAAAAATATTCTATAAAAAAAATATAAAAATTTTTATATGAAAAATTTTCTCTGAAATAGTTTCTCTATATAAAAAAATTTTCAGTAAAAAAATTTTAATATTTTTTAGAGAAAACTTTTCAAATAAAAATTTTTCTAGTGAAAACTTCTCATATAAAAATTTGTCTTTAAATTTTCGATAGAAAAATTTTTATATGAAAAATTTTCTATAGAAAAATTTTTATATGAAAATTTTTATATGAAAATTTTCTATAGAAAAATTTTTATATGAAAAATTTTCTATAGAAAAATTTTTATATGAAAAATTTTCTATAGAAAAATTTTTATATGAAAAATTTTCTATAGAAAAATTTTTATATGAAAAATTTTCTATAGAAAAATTTGTATATGAAAAATTTTCTATAGAAAAATTTTTATATGAAAAATTTTCTATAGAAAAATTTTTATATGAAAAATTTTCTATAGAAAAATTTGTATATGAAAAAATTTTCATTAAATTTTACACGAAAAATTTTCTATAGAAAAATTTCATATTTTTTTTAGGAAAATTTTCTTATTTTTTTATAGGACATTTTTCAAAAATTTCTTATTTTATAGGAAATTTTTTCAAAAATTTCTTATTTTTATAGGAAATTTTTCAAAAATTTTTTTTTATTATAGGAAATTTTTCAAAAATTTCTTATTTTTATAGGAAATTTTTCAAAAATTTGCTATTTTTATAGGAAATTTCTTAAAAATTTGTTATTTTTATAGGAAATTTTTTAAAAATTTCTTATTTTTATAGGAAATTTTTCAACAATTTCTTATTTTTATAGGAAATTTTTCAAAAATTTCTTATTTTTATAGGAAATTTTTCAAAAATTTCTTATTTTTATAGGAAATTTTCCAAAAATTTCTTGTTTTTATAGGAAATTTTTCACAAATTTCTTGTTTATATAGAAAATTTTTCAAAAATTTCTTATTTTTATAGGAAATTTTTCAAAAATTTCCTATTTTTATGACATTTTTCAAAAATTTCTTATTTTTATAGAAAATTTTTCAAAAATTTCTTATTTTGATAGGAAATTTTTCAAAAGTTTCTTATTTTGACAAGAAATTTTTTAAAAAATTTCTTATTTTTATAGGAAATTTTTCAAAAAATTTTTATTTTTATAGGAAATTTTTCAAAAATTTCTTATTTTTATAGGAAATTTTTCAAAAATTTCTTATTTTTATAGGAAAATTTTCAAAAATTTCTTATTTTTTAAGATTTTTCAAAAATTTCTTATTTTTATAGGAAATTTTTCAAAAATTTCTTATTTTTATAGGAAATGTTTCAAAAATTTCGTTTTTTTTTTTAGAAAATTTTTCAAAAATTTCCTTTTTTTATAGGAAATTTTTCGAAATTTTCTTATTTTTTTCAAAAATTTCTTATTTTTATAGGAAATTTTTCAAAATTTTCTTATTTTTATAGGAAATTGTTCAAAATTTTCTTATTTTTATAGGAAATTGTTCAAAAATTTCTTATTTTTATAGGAAATTTTTCAAAAAATTTGCTATTTTTATAGGAAATTTTTTAAAAATTTCTTATTTTTATAGGAAATTTTTTAAAAATTTCTTATTTTTATAGGAAATTTTTCAACAATTTCTTATTTTTATAGGAAATTTTTCGAAATTTTCTTATTTTTATAGGAAATTTTTCAAAAATTTCTTATTTTTGTAGGAATTTTTTCAAAAATTTCTTATTTTTATAGGAAATTTTTTAAAATTTTTTATTTTTAAAGAAAATTTATAAAAATTTCTTTTTTTATAGAAAATTTTTCAAAAATTTCTTATTTTTATAGGAAATTTTTTTTAATTTTCTTATTTTTATAGGAAATTTTTCAAAAATTTCTTATTTTTATAGGAAATTTTTCAAAAATTTCCTATTTTTATAGGAAATTTTTTACAAATTTCTTATTTTTATAGAAAATTTTTCAACAATTTCTTATTTTTATAGGAAATTTTTCAAAAATTTCTTATTTTTATAGGAAATTTTTCAAAAATTTCTTATTTTTATATGAAATTTTTTAAAAATTTAATATTTTTATAGGAAAATTGTCAAAAATTTAATATTTTTACTGTGAACATCTAGGGATAGCTGTAGTTATGCGTATAAAAAAACACGCATCATTATTTTAATGAAGTTTTCTGGAACAGAATCATTTGAGTGATTCGAACTTATTTTTGTATTTTATCGTTTGTGATCTCTGTTGCAATGGAACTGTTACATTTATGAATTGTTTAATTACAATTTAAGTTTTTTTCTTTTTGTAATTTCCACTTAAAAGTGCAGCAAGAGAAAATTAATGAAGATAACCAAAGAATTAATATTCAACTCATGAGTGAATTGTCGGACAGTCTGAAGGCTCTACGTAGAAGAAGATTCATTACTTGTCGCTGCTTTGTTTAAGGAATCATGATCGAATAGACGCATTGACGAAGCGACGAAGCGAGAGTCAGTCATACAATGAGTCAGGGGTTCAATGGTACTTTTCAGTAGCACATCAACTTAAAATAGCCACTTATTTATCTGGTATATTCTTGTCTTTATACAAAAATTTATGTTTGTAATAATTTTAATGCTATTTCTGTTGTTGATTTAATGAAGACAAAGATATTAAAATGTGATAATGATGACGATGACGATGATGAGAACCTGATGCTAAAGAATTATAAACAATTAAATGGATACATTTACTAATATAAGCACTTTTTTGACTTGAATACCGGGAA
This sequence comes from Stomorhina lunata, assembly GCA_933228675.1. Lineage (NCBI taxonomy): Eukaryota > Metazoa > Arthropoda > Insecta > Diptera > Rhiniidae > Stomorhina > Stomorhina lunata. The sequence goes on along the minus strand of OW121744.1, from coordinate 110,426,021 downwards.
ATCTATGAAACATTTCAGAGTCCAGTTATAGATTTATTCTAGTTGAGTTTCAATTTTAGTTCTTTTCTAATAGTTGGTTCAGTTTTGGGTTCTATTTTAAGGTACGTAAAAAAATACCCCTTTAAAAAGTACCTTTTTTAAGGTACTTAAAAAATCCCTTTAAAAAAATGTACCTCTCTTTGTTGTCTCTTTTACATAAATTCCCACTTATCCGCTTTAATGGTTTACTTCAGTTGTAATTTCTGTTTTTTTTTCAGGCACTTGAGAATATTGTAATTTTTCTTTTCAATTCATCTCAATTGTTATAAATTATTTATTTTGACTGTAAAAAATATTTAATTGCAATATAGATTTAATTCCTTCTGTATATGTTTTTTGCTCGAAGTCGTTGAGATGTAATTATTTTTTTTAATTTAAATTTATTCTTTCTTATTCCATATGCAATTGCACTTAAATACTCGTAAATGGATATTTAAGAATAAATTTAAGTTTTACGAGTATTTTCGTTACTTTGAGCTGTTAATGTCCATTAAATGGGCGTTGACAGACCCGACTATCACTTGAATTAAAGTTCAAGATTCTTTTGATTAAAACGGAAAATAAACAAGAAATGAGAGTAAAAAGAAAAAATTACTTAAGACCTCACAAATTGCAAAAATTTTTAAAGTGAAGGGGGGGAAGCGGCGGGTTTATGTCATAACGAACAAAATTATTCAAAGATTAAAATGATGGAAAATGTAAATGATTAAAACTTAAGCACTTGACAACTAATTTATTTTAATAAAAATTATTATAAATTAAATTGAGATTGAAAGATTATGAAATCCCATCAAGACACATGAAGTCAAATTGGGGCATTAAACTTACCCATGCTAAGAATATTTTCAAAATTTTCGAAAATATCCGAGATATTTGTACTTACCTAGAAAGAAAGGAGAAATTACGTCTTTAATAAATCTTATATTTTTTTTATTTTTTATGAAAATTTTAAAAAATTTATTTTTATACGAAAATTTTAAAAATTTCCTATAAAAATAAGAAATGTTTGAAAAATTTTCTGTAAAAATAAGAAATTTTTGAAAAATTTCCTATAAAAATAGGAAATTTTTGAAAAATTTCCTATAAAAATAGGAAATTTTTGAAAAATTTCCTATAAAAATAGGAAATTTTTGAAAAATTTCCTATAAAAATAGGAAATTTTTGAAAAATTTCCTATAAAAATAGGAAATTTTTGAAAAATTTCCTATAAAAATAGGAAATTTTTGAAAAATTTCCTATAAAAATAGGAAATTTTTGAAAAATTTCCTATAAAAATAGGAAATTTTTGAAAAAAAATTTCCTATAAAAATAGGAAATTTTTGAAAAAAAATTTCCTATAAAAATAGGAAATTTTTGAAAAAAAAATTTCCTATAAAAATAGGAAATTTTTTAAAAAAAAATTCCTATAAAAATAGGAAATTTTTGAAAAAAAATTTCCTATAAAAATAGGAAATTTTTGAAAAATTTCCTATAAAAATAGGAAATTTTTGAAAAATTTCCTATAAAAATAGGAAATTTTTTAAAAATTTCCTATAAAAATAGGAAGTCTTTGAAAAATTTCATATAAAAATAAAAAAATTTTGGAAATTTCCTATAAAAATAAGAAATTTTTGAAAAATTTTCTATAAAAATAGGAAATTTTTGAAAAATTGCCAATAAAAATCTGAAATTTTTCAAAAATTTCCTATAAAAATATGAAATTTTTCAAAAATTTCTTATAAAAATATGAAATTTTTGAAAAATTTCTATAAAAATATGAAATTTTTGAAAAATTTCCTATAAAAATAGGAAATTTTTGAAAAATTTCCTATAAAGATGGGAAATTTTTGAAAATTTTCCTATAAAAATAGGAAATTTTTGAAAAATTTCCTATAAAAATAGGAAATTTTTGAAAAATTTCCTATAAAAATAGGAAATTTTTGAAAAATTTCCTATAAAAATAGGAAATTTTTGAAAAATTTCCTATAAAAATAAGAAATTTTTAAAAAATGTCCTATAAAAATAAGAAATTTTTAAAAAATGTCCTATAAAAATAAGAAATTTTTAAAAAATTTCCTATAAAAATGAGAAATTTTTGAAAAATTTCCTATAAAAATAGGAAATTTTTGAAAAATTTCCTACAAAAATAGGAAATTTTTGAAAAATTTCCTACAAAAATAGGAAATTTTAGAAAAATTTCCTATAAAAATAGGAAATTTTTGAAAAATTTCCTATAAAAATAGGAATTTTTTGAAAAAATTCCTATAAAAATAGGAAATTTTTGAAAAATTTCCTATAAAAATAGGAAATTTTTGAAAAATTTCCTATAAAAATAGGAAATTTTTGAAAAATTTCCTATAAAAATAGGAAATTTTTGAAAAATTTCCTATAAAAATAGGAAATTTTTGAAAAATTTCCTATAAAAATAGGAAATTTTTGAAAAATTTCCTATAAAAATAGGAAATTTTTGAAAAATTTCCTATAAAAATAGGAAATTTTTGAAAAATTTCCTATAAAAATAGGAAATTTTTGAAAAATTTCCTATAAAAATAGGAAATTTTTGAAAAATTTCCTATAAAAATAGGAAATTTTTGAAAAATTTCCTATAAAAATAGGAAATTTTTGAAAAATTTCCTATAAAAATAGGAAATTTTTGAAAAATTTCCTATCAAAATAGGAAATTTTTGAAAAATTTCCTATAAAAATAGGAAATTTTTGAAAAATTTCCTATAAAAATAGGAAATTTTTGAAAAATTTCCTATAAAAATGGGAAATTTTTGAAAAATTTCCTATAAAAATAGGAAATTTTTAAAAAATTTCCTATAAAAATAGGAAAATTTTGAAAAATTTCCTATAAAAACAGGAAATTTTTGAAAAATTTCCTATAAAAATAGGAAATTTTTGAAAAATTTCCTATAAAAATAGGAAATTTTTGAAAAATTTCCTATAAAAATAAGAAATTTTTTAAAAATTTCCTATAAAAATAAAAAATTGTTGAAAAATTTCCTATAAAAATAGGAAATTTTTGAAAAATTTCCTATAAAAATAGGAAATTTTTGAAAAATTTCCTATAAAAATAGGAAATTTTTGAAAAATTTCCTATACAAATAGGAAATTTTTGAAAAATTTCCTATAAAAATAGGAAATTTTTGAAAAATTTCCTATAAAAATAGGAATTTTTTGAAAAAATTCCTATAAAAATAGGAAATTTTTGAAAAATTTCCTATAAAAATAGGAAATTTTTGAAAAATTTCCTATAAAAGTAGGAAATTTTTGAAAAATTTCCTATAAAAATAGGAAATTTTTGAAAAATTTCCTATAAAAATAGGAAATTTTTGAAAAATTTCCTATAAAAATAGGAAATTTTTGAAAAATTTCCTATAAAAATAGGAAATTTTTGAAAAATTTCCTCTAAAAATAGGAAATTTTTGAAAAATTTCCTATAAAAATAGGAAATTTTTGAAAAATTTCCTATAAAAATGGGAAATTTTTGAAAAATTTCCTATAAAAATAGGAAATTTTTAAAAAATTTCCTATAAAAATAGGAAAATTTTGAAAAATTTCCTATAAAAACAGGAAATTTTTGAAAAATTTCCTATAAAAATAGGAAATTTTTGAAAAATTTCCTATAAAAATAGGAAATTTTTGAAAAATTTCCTATAAAAATATAAAATTTTTGAAAAATTTCCTATAAAAATATAAAATTTTTGAAAAATTTCCTATAAAATTTTGAAATTTTTAAAAAATTTCCTTTAAAAATAAGAAATTTTTGAAAAATTTCCTATAAAAATAGGAAATATTTTAATTTTTTTCTTTTTTTGTTGAGAAATTTTCCAAAAAAACAAGTAGGAAATTTTTTATTTTTGTTTTTTTTTTTTTTTTTTGTTAATGAGAAATTTTTGATTTTATTTTTTTTAAATAGGAAAAAAATCCTTTAATTGTACAAAATTTTTCAAATATCTCCTATTTTTATAGAAAATTTTTCAAAAATATCTTATTTTGAAAGGAAATTTTTAAAAAATTTCTTGGTTTTTTTTTAGAAAATTTTTCAACATTTACTTATTTTTAGGAAATTTTTCAAAAATTTCTTATTTTAAGAAGAAATTTTCAAAAGCTTGTGAACTCATGTTTTTCCATGTTCACTTCAGTTGCAATATAAAATTTTGTTTTCACAATTTGTTGTAAATTATAGTATCTGTGTATGTTTTTGTATTACAAAAACACAAAAATATCTCTGTATATTTATTTAATATTCAGGAATTGATAAATTAAATTAAATTTTTGTGTCAAATAACAATTTGATTTTTGCTGTAATTTATACTTTTTTCGAACATGTTTCATATGATAGCAGATAATGTTTCGTTTCGAATTTAATTATCACTTTCAAACAAATGAAAGAGATACATAATTTATCAAATTTTATTGCAGATACCACAAATTTTTTGTTGGCGATATTTTCCATTAAAAAAAAATAAAAAAAATTTTAAAAATTTTATTAAAGGTGTACAATTGTACACATTGTCTACCCCGATACCAGTCAACAATGTTGAGAAGGCGCAAGCTGCTAGACAATGGCGCGTAAAGATAACAATGGACAAATAACAAACAAAAGATTGTCATTAACACTAAATCGAAAGCATTGGCTATTGGGTAGATACTAGTAGTATCTACTAGATACTTGCATCTTCTGTGACTGTACATATGAAAAGGTATTCGTCGCTTGTAATTATTCTATTATTTTCGATTTTTTGTTATTATTTTCTTTATTGTTATTTTGAATTTATTTGCATAAAATATCAAAAGTTAATATGTTAATGTTTACAATATTTTCCGGAGTCAAAGTGTTAACTAATAGTTACGTTGCGTTGCGTTGCGGTACGCGTATTTCCGTTTCGCATTATTTGTAATATTTCGAACGTGTGTTTTGAGTTTGTTTGGTTTTTCAAACATGTTTAACACCTGTTTTTTGTTGTTTTTGTCGTTTTTTTTTTATATGTATAATCGTTAATGTTGGGTCTCTAGGAGTTCACGTTCTGCTGGTTTTTTTCCGTGTAGGTGTTGATTTGAAATATGTTTTATTCGATAATTTATGTTTACACATAATTTATGGGTTTAGATTCATGTGTGGAATTCTAGTTAAAATTCATTGAAATTTTGTAATAAAGAATTTTACAATTTAATTGAAGTAATTAGAGAATAAGAAAATAAAAAAAATTCAAAAATTTCATACTTTTATAGGAAATTTTTCAAAAATTTCCCATTTTTTATAGGAAATTTTTCAAAAATTTCCCATTTTTTATAGGAAATTTTTCAAAAATTTCCTATTTTTTATAGGAAATTTTTCAAAAATTTCCTATTTTTTATAGGAAATTTTTCAAAAATTTCCTATTTTTTATAGGAAATTTTTCAAAAATTTCCTATTTTTTATAGGAAATTTTTCAAAAATTTCCTATTTTTTATAGGAAATTTTTCAACAATTTCCTATTTTTTATAGGAAATTTTTCAAAAATTTCCTATTTTTTATAGGAAATTTTTCAAAATTTTCCTATTTTTTATAGGAAATTTTTCAAAAATTTCCTATTTTTTATAGGAAATTTTTCAAAAATTTCCTATTTTTTATAGGAAATTTTTCAAAAATTTCCTATTTTTTATAGGAAATTTTTCAAAAATTTCCTATTTTTTATAGGAAATTTTTCAAAAATTTCCTATTTTTTATAGGAAATTTTTCAAAAATTTCCTATTTTTTATAGGAAATTTTTCAAAAATTTCCTATTTTTTATAGGAAATTTTTCAAAAATTTCCTATTTTTTATAGGAAATTTTTCAAAAATTTCCTATTTTTTATAGGAAATTTTTCAAAAATTTCCTATTTTTTATAGGAAATTTTTCAAAAATTTCCTATTTTGTATAGGAAATTTTTCAAAAATTTCCTATTTTTTATAGGAAATTTTTCAAAAATTTCCTATTTTTTATAGGAAATTTTTCAAAAATTTCCTATTTTTTATAGGAAATTTTTCAAAAATTTCCTATTTTTTATAGGAAATTTTTCAAAAATTTCCTATTTTTTATAGGAAATTTTTCAAAAATTTCCTATTTTTTATAGGAAATTTTTCAAAAATTTCCTATTTTTTATAGGAAATTTTTCAAAAATTTCCTATTTTTTATAGGAAATTTTTCAAAAATTTCCTATTTTTTATAGGAAATTTTTCAAAAATTTCCTATTTTTTATAGGAAATTTTTCAAAAATTTCCTATTTTTTATAGGAAATTTTTCAAAAATTTCCTATTTTTTATAGGAAATTTTTCAAAAATTTCCTATTTTTTATAGGAAATTTTTCAAAAATTTCCTATTTTTTATAGGAAATTTTTCAAAAATTTCCTATTTTTTATAGGAAATTTTTCAAAAATTTCCTATTTTTTATAGGAAATTTTTCAAAAATTTCCTATTTTTTATAGGAAATTTTTCAAAAATTTCCTATTTTTTATAGGAAAATTTTCAAAAATTTCCTATTTTTTATAGGAAATTTTTCAAAAATTTCCTATTTTTTATAGGAAATTTTTCAAAAATTTCCTATTTTTTATAGGAAATTTTTCAAAAATTTCCTATTTTTTATAGGAAATTTTTCAAAAATTTCCTATTTTTTATAGGAAATTTTTCAAAAATTTCCTATTTTTTATAGGAAATTTTTCAAAAATTTCCTATTTTTTATAGGAAATTTTTCAAAAATTTCCTATTTTTTATAGGAAATTTTTCAAAAATTTCTTATTTTTTATAGGAAATTTTTCAAAAATTTCCTATTTTTTATAGGAAATTTTTCAAAAATTTCCTATTTTTATAGGAAATTTTAAAAAATTTCCTATTTTTATAGAAAATTTTAAAAAATTTCCTATTTTTATAGGAAATTTTCAAAAATTTCCTATTTTTATAGGAAATTTTCAAAAATTTCCTATTTTTATAGGAAATTTTTCAAAAATTTCCTAATTTTATAGGAAATTTTTCAAAAATTTCTTATTTCTTTAAGAAATTTTTCAAAAATTTCTTATTTCTTTAAGAAATTTTTCAAAAATTTCTTATTTTTATAGAAAATTTTTCAAAAATTTCTTATTTTTATCGGAAGTTTTTCAAAAATTTCTTATTTTTATAGGAAATTTTTCAAAATTTTCCTATTTTTATAGGAAATTTTTCAAAATTTTCCTATTTTTATAGAAAATTTTTCAAAAATTTCATAGTTTTATTAGAAATTTTTCAAAAATTTCCTATTTTAATAAGAAATTTTTCAAAATTTTTTTTTTCAGATAATTTTTTTATTTTTTCAGAAAAATTTTGTATTTTTTCAAAAAAATTTGCTATTTTTTTCAGAAAAAGTTCTTATTTCTATAATATTAACAAGCTTTAATTTGATTAATCCCATATAAAAACTTAACTTTTTTATAGCAAAACTTTCAATTTGTTTTTTTTTGCTTCCACGACTAAAAAAACTTCCAGAAGACCTTGAAGTAATATTCTCCCTGTAGTCTTTAAATTTTATGTTCTCAAGTTTTTTGCTTTGTAAAAAAAACCATAACTTTATGCTATAAACCTCAAAGTAAATCAGCTTTTGCCAGTTTCTTAAATTACCCAATTCATATTAACATGAATATCCTTCAGCTGAAGTTGACAGTAAAAAAAGAAGGATTGAGGTTAAAGGAAAGAAAACCCCTTTTTTGCTAAAATGTGGGTATCTCCTATAAAAGTCATCTAAACACAAATATCAGAAAACAAACGTGGAAAGAATTATAAACATCCTGTAGTTATGTGTCAAAATCAGTAGAACCACAAAAGATAAATCTGGACAAGAGGCAAAATATTTGAAAGACATGGGACCCCCCCTTCTACCACCTACTACCCTTAGGAGTATTAAATAACTAAATAAAATCAGTTACAACAAACTGATACCCATGTATGCCTACAAAATCCGGACAGAAATTTCCTATAAAAATAGGAAGTTTTTGAAAAATTTCCTATAAAAATAGGAAATTTTTGAAAAATTTCCTATAAAAGTAGGAAATTTTTGAAAAATTTCCTATAAAAATATGAAATTTTTAAAAAATTTCCTATAAAAATAAGAAATTTTTGAAAAATTTCCCATAAAAATAAGAAATTTTTGCAAAATTTCCCATAAAAATAAAAAATTTTTGAAAAATTTCCTATAAAAATAGGAAATTTTTGAAAAACTTCCTATAAAAATAAGAAATTTTTGAAAAACTTCCTATAAAAATAGGAAATTTTTGAAAAATTTCCAATAAAAATAAGAAATTTCCTATAAAAATAGGAAATTTTTGAAAAATTTCCTATAAAAATAGGAAATTTTTGAAAAATTTCCTGTAAAAATAGGAAATTTTTGAAAATTTTCCTATAAAAAAGGACAATTTTGAAAAATTTCCTATAAAAATATAAAAATAAGAAATTTTTGAAAAATTTCCTATTAAAAAAAGGGATATTTTTGGAGGAAATTTTTCAAAAATTTCTTATTTTTAGAGGAAATTTTTCAAAAATTTCCTATTTTTATAGGAAATTTTTCAAAAATTTCCTATTTTTATAGGAAATTTTTCAAAAATTTCCTATTTTTATAAGAAATTTTTGAAAAATTTCCTATAAAAATAAGAAATTTTTGAAAAATTTCCTATAAAAATAAGAAATTTTTGAAAAATTTCCTATAAAAATAAGAAATTTTTGAAAAATTTCCTATAAAAATAAGAAATTTTTGAAAAATTTCCTATAAAAATAAGAAATTTTTGAAAAATTTCCTATAAAAATAAGAAATTTTTGAAAAATTTCCTATAAAAATAAGAAATTTTTGAAAAATTTCCTATAAAAATAAGAAATTTTTGAAAAATTTCCTATAAAAATAAGAAATTTTTGAAAAATTTCCTATAAAAATAAGAAATTTTTGAAAAATTTCCTATTAAAATAAGAAATTTTTGAAAAATTTCCTATAAAAATAAGAAATTCTTAAAAAAATTTCCATAAAAATAAAAAAATTTTACAAAATTTTCTATAAAAATAAGAAATTTTTGAAAAGTTTCCTCTAAAAATATGAAATATTTGAAAAACTTCCTATAAAAATAAGAAATTTTCGAAATGTATTTTTATAGGAAATTTTGGAAGCTGACCGAATTTTGTGTGTACTCTAAAATAACTTGTTCATCATATCAAATAGTAAATAATCATAACTTGTACCAGATTCTTGAAGACTTTACACATTTGGGTATCAGACTGACGGTTGGCTCGTTTGTTTTCCCCTTATCCCTTTATTTGTTTGTGTCTTTCAATATGTCCGTTAAAAAATCATAAGGGACTTTTTTATAGCATATTTTGTATAGTTTATATTATCATTTTACCGTGATTTTATACCCTACACAATGACTGTGATATGAAATGGTCATGTAACAATTGATACTTCTCGAAATTTTTCAAAAATTTCTTATTTTTTAGAAAAATTTTTAAAAATTTCATATTTTTATAGAAATTTTTTTCAAAAATTTCCTTTTTTTAAAGGAAATTTTTCAAAAATTTCCTTTTTTTATAGGAAATTTTTCAAAAATTTCCTATTTTTATAGGAAATTTTTCAAAAATTTCCTATTTTTATAGGAAATTTTTCAAAAATTTCCTATTTTTATTGGAAATTTTTCAAAAATTTCCTATTTTTATAGGAAATTTTTCAAAAATTTCCTATTTTTATAGGAAATTTTTCAAAAATTTCCTATTTTTATAGGAAATTTTTCAAAAATTTCCTATTTTTATAGGAAATTTTTCAAAAATTTCCTATTTTTATAGAAAATTTTTCAAAAATTTCCTATTTTTATAGGAAATTTTTCAAAAATTTCCTATTTGTATAGGAAATTTTTCAAAAATTTCCTATTTGTATAGGAAATTTTTCAAAAATTTCCTATTTGTATAGGAAATTTTTCAAAAATTTCCTATTTTTATAGGAAATTTTTCAAAAATTTCCTATTTGTATAGGAAATTTTTCAAAAATTTCCTATTTTTATAGGAAATTTTTCAAAAATTTCCTATTTTTATAGGAAATTTTTCAAAAATTTCCTATTTTTATAGGAAATTTTTCAAAAATTTCCTATTTTTATAGGAAATTTTTCAAAAATTTCCTATTTTTATAGGAAATTTTTCAAAAATTTCCTATTTTTATAGGAAATTTTTCAAAAATTTCCTATTTTTATAGGAAATTTTTCAAAAATTTCCTATTTTTATAGGAAATTTTTCAAAAATTTCCTATTTTTATAGGAAATTTTTCAAAAATTTCCTATTTTTATAGGAAATTTTTCAAAAATTTCCTATTTTTATAGGAAATTTTTCAAAAATTTCCTATTTTTATAGGAAATTTTTCAAAAATTTCCTATTTTTATAGGAAATTTTTCAAAAATTTCCTATTTTTATAGGAAATTTTTCAAAAATTTCCTATTTTTATAGGAAATTTTTCAAAAATTTCCTATTTTTATAGGAAATTTTTCAAAAATTTCCTATTTTTATAGGAAATTTTTCAAAAATTTCCTATTTTTATAGGAAATTTTTCAAAAATTTCCTATTTTTATAGGAAATTTTTCAAAAATTTCCTATTTTTATAGGAAATTTTTCAAAAATTTCCTATTTTTATTGGAAATTTTTCAAAAATTTCCTATTTTTATTGGAAATTTTTCAAAAGTTTCCTATTTTTATAGGAAATTTTTCAAAAATTTCCTATTTTTATAGGAAATTTTTCAAAAATTTCCTATTTTTATAGGAAATTTTTCAAAAATTTCCTATTTTTATAGGAAATTTTTCAAAAATTTCCTATTTTTATAGGAAATTTTTCAAAAATTTCCTATTTTTATAGGAAATTTTTCAAAAATTTCCTATTTTTATAGGAAATTTTTCAAAAATTTCCTATTTTTATAGGAAATTTTTCAAAAATTTCCTATTTTTATAGGAAATTTTTCAAAAATTTCCTATTTTTATAGGAAATTTTTCAAAAATTTCCTATTTTTATAGGAAATTTTTCAAAAATTTCCTATTTTTATAGGAAATTTTTCAAAAATTTCCTATTTTTATAGGAAATTTTTCAAAAATTTCCTATTTTTATAGGAAATTTTTCAAAAATTTCCTATTTTTATAGGAAATTTTTCAAAAATTTCCTATTTTTATAGGAAATTTTTCAAAAATTTCCTATTTTTATAGGAAATTTTTCAAAAATTTCCTATTTTTATAGGAAATTTTTCAAAAATTTCCTATTTTTATAGGAAATTTTTCAAAAATTTCCTATAAAAATAGGAAATTTTTCAAAAATTTCCTATTTTTATAGGAAATTTTTCAAAAATTTCCTATTTTTATAGGAAATTTTTCAAAAATTTCCTATTTTTATAGGAAATTTTTCAAAAATTTCCTATTTTTATAGGAAATTTTTCAAAAATTTCCTATTTTTATAGGAAATTTTTCAAAAATTTCCTATTTTTATAGGAAATTTTTCAAAAATTTCCTATTTTTATAGGAAATTTTTCAAAAATTTCCTATTTTTATAGGAAATTTTTCAAAAATTTCCTATTTTTATAGGAAATTTTTCAAAAATTTCCTATTTTTATAGGAAATTTTTCAAAAATTTCCTATTTTTATAGGAAATTTTTCAAAAATTTCCTATTTTTATAGGAAATTTTTCAAAAATTTCCTATTTTTATAGGAAATTTTTCAAAAATTTCCTATTTTTATAGGAAATTTTTCAAAAATTTCCTATTTTTATAGGAAATTTTTCAAAAATTTCCTATTTTTATAGGAAATTTTTCAAAAATTTCCTATTTTTATAGGAAATTTTTCAAAAATTTCCTATTTTTATAGGAAATTTTTCAAAAATTTCCTATTTTTATAGGAAATTTTTCAAAAATTTCCTATTTTTATAGGAAATTTTTCAAAAATTTCCTATTTTTATAGGAAATTTTTCAAAAATTTCCTATTTTTATAGGAAATTTTTCAAAAATTTCCTATTTTTATAGGAAATTTTTCAAAAATTTCCTATTTTTATAGGAAATTTTTCAAAAATTTCCTATTTTTATAGGAAATTTTTCAAAAATTTCCTATTTTTATAGGAAATTTTTCAAAAATTTCCTATTTTTATAGGAAATTTTTCAAAAATTTCCTATTTTTATAGGAAATTTTTCAAAAATTTCCTATTTTTATAGGAAATTTTTCAAAAATTTCCTATTTTTATAGGAAATTTTTCAAAAATTTCCTATTTTTATAGGAAATTTTTCAAAAATTTCCTATTTTTATAGGAAATTTTTCAAAAATTTCCTATTTTTATAGGAAATTTTTCAAAAATTTCCTATTTTTATAGGAAATTTTTCAAAAATTTCTTATTTTTATAGGAAATTTTTCAAAAATTTCTTATTTTTGTAGGAAATTTTTCAAAAATTTCTTATTTTTATAGGAAATTTTTCAAAAATTTCTTATTTTTATAGGAAATTTTGCAAAAATTTCTTATTTTTATAGGAAATTTTTCAAAAATTTCTTATTTTTATAGGAAAATTTTCAAAAATTTCTTAGTTTTTTAAGAAATTTTTGAAAAATTTTGCATTTTTGTAAGAAATTTTTCAAAAGATTCTTATTTTTACGGAAAATTTTTCATAAAATTTTATATATTTATAGAAAATTTTTCAAAAATTTCTTCGTTTCATGGGAATTTTTTTTTTAATTTCCTATTTTTATAGGAAAATTTTCAAAAATCTCTTAATTTTTCTGTATGTTACAAAATTCATCATAAACTCTATATACCCTTTCAACCTATGAATTGGTGTAGGGTATATGTAATACAATTTTTTCCTTGTTTCTTATTTAAATATTTCTATAAATCCTTTATATTAAAAGGTGGGTCGGTAGTTTTTCTTGTTTCCTGTAAATACTTATGAAGTTTATGAAGTTATAACTTCCACTTAGTTTGATTTGTTTTAAGGCAAATGTTTAGAAAATTTTCTTTCAAAGGATTTTTTTTTTGTCTACCTTTTTTCTATTTTACTCCAGTAACTTTTTTCAAAAGGTCTTTAAGGTCTTGATTTTATAAGAAAGAATTTTATTTTGTAAAAAGAATTTTAATAGAATTATAAATTGTTGTAATTTGACTAAATTTCTTAACCTTTTGAAATATAAATTATGATTTTTATTATATTATAAATTTCTGGCAAACTTTCAAAACTCTTTCAAATATTCAATTGTAGTCATTAGGAAAAATTTTGAAAATTTTAAATTTAGTTTTTTCTTCAATAATTTAATTTTTTAACTTTAATCTTTTGTCTTTGTTGAAATTCAAACATTTAATCTTAAATAAGACTTTAATTACGTCTTTTTATAATAAAATTTACCTTCAATCATGTCCACTTTGTCATTCAAATTCCCCCTCTAACACCTTTAAAATTCCCCTAAAATTGTAATTAATTCATGCATAACTTCCCTCCCCTTTTCTCTTCCCTAATGACTTTAACCCAACCAATTAAACATAAATTTGTTAAACATTTTTGCCAACAAAATTGTTTAATTGTTCGCAAAAATATTTAACTAAAAACGGAATAAAAACCCTCATATAATTACAATATTTAATTTTTCCTAACAATTTCCCCCTTTTTTACCCAAAAAAAGGGAAAACATTATGATAACATTTTCATTTAATATTCAACGCTCGTCTTTCGTGTTACAACAAATAGAGGAGTTTTAAATCGTATGTCGTATGTGTGTTAAGAAATTATTATTTCCCTTCTTAGCAAATTCCCGGTCTCTCTCAGTAGAAGCCACTTAATTAAATTAATTCTGTTTTTATTTGAAATTATTCTTTATTTTATTCTGTCATTTACTTGTATTTAGGGTACAAATTGGGTTTATTTTCAAAATTTCTTACCCTCCGAAAAATATTAAATATTCTTGTTTTTTTTCAAAATATTATTGTATTTTATCATAAATTTTTTTGCTGGTTTTTATGCTCAATTACATTCAAAAATAAATCTAGAATCTGGCAAAGTCATCATAATTTTTATATGGGATAAACGAGGGAAAGGACAGAGTGACACGGAATAAGGGAAACAAATAAGAATTTTTTTCAAAAACATAAGTGAAGCAGAAATATATGAAGATGAATGTGAAACATGTCTGAGGACATTATATAGTATATGCAAATTTGGACTAAATAGACCCTTACCAAAAATTCGAATTTTATAAACCCCTAAGATTAACATTTGGACTATATAGGGAATCTGCTTTAAAAAATTTTACTATATAGTAACCTATGAAGAAAATTCGAACTATATAAAGATCTACCATTAATATTTGAACTATTTGAGACTTACCGATAACATTTGGAATATATAGGGAAGTTTCTTTTGAAAATTTGACTATATAGAGACCTACGATTAAAATTCGAACTATATAGACCCCTACAATTAATATATGAACTATATAGAGACCTATGGTTAACATTTGGACCAAATAGCGAATCTACTATTAAAAATTTTACTATATAGAAGCCTACGGTTAATATTTGGACTATATAGGGGAAATTCTATTGAAAATTTTACTATATAGAGATCCACGGTTAATATTTGGACTATATAGGAAATCTTCTATTGAAAATTTTACTATATAGAGACCTACGGTTAATATTTTGACTATATAGGGAATCTGCTATTGAAAATTTTACTATATAGACCCTACGATTGAAATCCGAACTATATAGACTTCTACGATTAATATTTGAACTATATAGAGGCCTATGTATAATATTTGGACTATATAGGGAATCCACTTTTAAAAATTTTATTATTTATGGTTAATATTTTGACTATAAAGCGAATCTTCTATTGAAAATTTTACTATATAGAGACCTACGATTGAAATTCGAACTATATAGAGACCTATGGTTAATATTTGGACTATATTGCGAATCTTCTATCAAAAATTATACTATATAGAGAACTACGGTTAACATTTTGACTATATAGTGAATCTACTATTAAAAATTTTACTATATAGAAGCCTACGGTTAATATTTGGACTATATAGGGAATATTCTATTGAAAATTTTACTATATAGAGACCAACGGTTAATATTTGGACTATATAGGGAATCTGCTATAGGCAATTTTACTATATAGAGACCAAAGATTAAAATTCGAACTATATAGACCACTGCAATGAATATTTGAACTATATAGAGACCTACGGTCAATATTTAGACTATTTATGGAATCTCCTATTAAAAAGTTTACTATATTTTGAACAATATAGAGACCTACGATTAATATTTGAACTATATAGAGGCCTATGGTTAATATTTGGGCTATAAAGGGAATGTGTTATTGAAAATTTGACTATATAGAGACATACGATTAAAATTTTAAACTATATAAACACCTACGATTAATATTTTAATTATATATAGACCTATGGTTAATATTTGGACTATGAAGGGAATCTGCTATTGAAAATTTTACTATATAGAAAACTATTCTTAATATTTGGACTATATAGCGAATTTACTAACAAACATTTGACTATATAGAGGCCTAGGGTTAATATTTCGACTATATAGGGAATCTTCTATTGAAAATTTTACTATATGGAGACATACGATTAAATTCGAACTATATAGACCCCTACGATTAATATTTGAACTATATATAGGGCTATGGTTAATATTTGGACTATATAGCGAATTTACTATTAAACATTTTACTATATAGATCCCTACGGTTTATATTTGGACTATATAAGGAATATTCTATTGAAAATTTTACTATATAGAGATCCACAGTTAATATTTGGACTATATAGGAAATCTTCTATTGAAAATTTTACTATATAGAGACC
Organism: Stomorhina lunata; assembly: GCA_933228675.1. Lineage (NCBI taxonomy): Eukaryota > Metazoa > Arthropoda > Insecta > Diptera > Rhiniidae > Stomorhina > Stomorhina lunata. Next base: position 110,410,131 of record OW121744.1, on the reverse strand, counting down.
TACGGTTAATATTTTGACTATATAGGGAATCTGCTATTGAAAATTTTACTATATAGACCCTACGATTGAAATTCGAACTATATAGAAACCTATGGTTAATATTTGGACTATATTGCGAATCTGCTATCAAAAATTATACTATATAGAGAACTACGGTTAACATTTTGACTATATAGTGAATCTACTATTAAAAATTTTACTATATAGAAGCCTACGGTTAATATTTGGACTATATAGGGAATATTCTATTGGAAATTTTACTATATGGAGACATACGATTAAATTCGAACTATATAGACCCCTACGATTAATATTTGAACTATATATAGAGCTATGGGTAATATTTGGACTATATAGCAAATCTACTATTAAAAATGTGACTATATTGAGACCTACGGTTAATATTTAGACTATATAGCGAATCTGCTATTAAAAATTTTACTATATAGAGGCTTACGGCTAATATTTGGACTATATAGGGAATCTCCTATTGAAAATTTTACTATATAGAGACCTACGGTTAATATTTTGACTATATAGGGAATCTGCTATTGAAAATTTTACTATATAGACCCTACGATTGAAATCCGAACTATATAGACTTCTACGATTAATATTTGAACCATATAGACCCCTATGTATAATATTTGGACTATATAGGGAATCTACTTTTAAAAATTTTAATATTTATGGTTAATATTTTGACTATAAAGCGAATCTGCTATTCAAAATTTTACTATATAGAGCCTACGGTTAATATATGAACTATATTGCGAATCTGCTATCAAAAATTATACTATATAGAGAACTACGGTTAACATTTGGACTATATAGTGAATCTACTATTAAAAATTTTACTATATAGAACTATATAGGGAATATAGGGAATATTCTATTGAAAATTTTACTATATGGAGACCTACAGTTAATATTTGGACTATATTATGAATCTGCTATCAAAAATTGTACTATATAGAGACCTAGGGTTAATATCTGAACTATATGGGGACCTACGATTAATATTTGAACTATATAGAGACTTATGTTGATATTTGGACTATATAGTGAATCTGATATTAAAACTTTTTCTATATAGAGATCTACGGTTAATATTTGCACTATGTAGAGGATCTGCTATTAAAAATTTTACTATATAGAGACCTACGGTTAATATTTGGACCATATATGGAATCTTCTATTGAAAATTTTACTATATAGAATAAAATTCGAACTATATAGACCTCTACGAATAATATATAGAGACCTACGATTGAAATTCGAACTATATAGAGACCTACAATTAATATTTGAAGTATATAGAGACCTATGGTTAATATTTGGACTATATATCAAATTATCAAAATTATATAGAGACTTACGAGTGAAATTCGAACTATATAGAGACCTACGATTAATATTCGAATTATATAGAGACCTATGATTAATATTTGGACTATATAGCAAATTTGCTATTAAAAATTTTACTATATAGAGATCTACGGTTAATACTTGGACTATGTAGAGAACCTGATATTAAAAATTTTACTATATGGAGGTCTACGGTTAATATTTGAACTATACAAAGAGACCTACGATTGAAATTTAGATGAAAGCTATCATATAAATATATAAAGTCTCAATATTGAAGCTTAAATATGACTATGATTGCAGTTCAAAAGTGACATGATTGAGGTTATGAAATGACTGTATTTAAAGCCATAGTTTAAACTAAAGTAAAACTATTGAGATTTTTACTAAAAGGAAGAAGGGTTCAATATTGTTAAAATTCCTTTTTACATATTAATGTCACTTTTGTTTAGTCATGACTTTTACTGCATTCATATTCAAGCTTCAAACCTTAATCTTTATGAAATCATTTGCTATGAGCATGTATTTGAAGATGTTTACATTTAAAGTTTAATCCGTGGTCTTTATATAGTCCTAATCTAGCTTCAATCATGGAACAAAATAAAGTCAGATTTTTGCTTCTAATTTGTACCTATTACAGTCACATTTAAAGTAAAATAAATATATAAAATTAGATTTTCATTTCAATCATTTCAATTTCCTTTTTATATATTAAGGTAACTTTTCTTTAGTCATAACTTTTACTACACTTATATTCAAGCTTCAAACCTTAATCTTTATGAAATCATTTGTTAAGAGCATGCATTTGAAGATGATCAGATTTAAGATTAAATCCGGGGTCCTTATATAGTCTAAATATAGCTTCAATCATGGCACAAAATAAAGTCAGATTTTTGCTTCTACTTTTTATCTATTAAAGTCACATTTAAGATTAAATCGTGATTATATAGTATAAAAATCGTTTCAATCATAACTTTATAGAATTGGATTTTTGTTTTAATCTTTTTTTAAGGAATATATTAGCTTTAGTCATGACTTTTACTACAGTCATATACAAGCTTCAGGCAAAAATCTTTATGAAATCATTTGTTATAAAAATGCACATGAATATGGTCACTTGGAGTCATAGTTAAAGCTAAAATAAAACTATTGAGATACAGGCTAAAAACTCAAATGCGCTTATTAAGATAACCTAGATTAAATTTTAAACAAGACTATGATTGAAGCTCAAAAAAGGCATGATTGAAGCCATAAAATGACTTCATTAAGAGTCAAAGTTTAAGCTGATGTATCTCTATTAAGACTAAAATGATTTTATTTATAATTAACCTCATCCCCCAATTGTATCCCTCAATCCTTGTCACCCTGTTTAAGTATTTATAAAAAAGCTTTTAACACCATTCTCTTAAACTTACAAAATGTTTCCAAGAAAAAAAAATTATATATATATAATTTCTATACACACGATTACAATTTTCATTATACGATACTTGTAGTCTCGAGCATGTGGTTATTGACCCTCTTTAACTCGTTGCTGGCTTTAGCAGTTCCAAGAAGAAACAAAAACAAATGGGGGTAACTAAAGAATGCCACACTTAAAAGAGAGAAATTAAACTCGTAACACTATAAAAACGTTAAACAAGCTACCACTATCCATCCCATTTATTGTATTATCCCATTGTAGAGTTTTAACAAACCCTTAAACCCCTCAACGAGAAAACCCCTTTACTTTATGGAACAAAACAAAAAAAGTTCAATTCCCTTTTCTGCGTTTTAAATTAAACAATACAGCCATTCAGTCAGCCCTTCAGTCTTTCAGCTACCATCAGCATGAGTTAAATCATGTGTGTATATTTCATACAAAAAAAACAGAACTAAAAGACAATTTATAAAAAAATTGTGTAAATTTAATCATCACATGTGCAAAATTATGCGGGAACACGTTGTTTGCTTCCTCCTCTACGGCTTTGACTGTTTGTAGAGCCATTCAACCAGAACCAGAGCCACCAGCAGCAGAAGAAAACCCTTTGCTCCTTAAATTTATACCAAGAGTTTTCTCAAATAGTTTAACTTTAAGTCATGATTCTTTTATATTTTGTTATTTTTCAAAATTTTTAAAAATTGTCTTCAAAGAAGGGAAAAACTACTAGGAAAAACTTCGTCTTTATGTAAAAGCTGGAAGGGGAGATATTGTTAAGTTTCGCTTATGGACAATTTTACCGAATGGCTAATGATAATGACTTAAGTGCTACCAAAATATGGTTTCCTATTTGGGGGGAAATAACAAATTTTATGTTAATTGTTTAATTTAATTAAAAAGGAAGAAAGTTGTACCCTTATTTACTTTTTATTAAGGTAACTTTTGTTTAGTCATGACTTTTACCACATTAATATCCCAGCCTTAAACGTAAATCATGATGAAATCATTTGTTATGAGCATGTACTTGAAGATGGTCACGTTTAGGATTAAATCCGAGATCCTTATATAGTCCTAATTTAGCTTCAATCATGGCACAAAATAAAACCAGATTTTAACCGTTACTTTTTAATCTATTATAGTCTTATTTAAGATAAAATCATGAAGCTATATATAATCCATAACTAGCTTCAATCATAGCTCAATATAAAATTAGATTTTGATTAAAAGGATGAAGGTAACTTTTGTTTAGTCATGACTTTTACTATAGTCATATTCTAGCTTCAAACCTAAATCTTTATAAAATCAATTGTTATAAGCATGCACTTGAAGATGGTCTCATTTAAGACAAAATCCGGGGTCTTTATATAGTCCTAATCTAGCTTCAATCATGCTACAAAATAAAATTTAATTTTTGCTTCTACTTTTGATCTTTTAAAATCACATATAAGATAAAATTATAGAGCTTTATATAGTCCCAAACTCGCTTCAGTCATAGCTCAATATAAAATAAAATTGTGCTTTCAATCAAAGCCTAAGATATAGTCGAATTTTGGCTTCAATCATGTCACTTTATAAAGCATTCCTTATATAGTCCTAGCCAAGCTTCAATCATGACTCACTTCAATCATAGCTTAACATACAATTAGATTTTTATACAAAGGAAGAAGGGTGTCAACTATTATTAAGGTAACTTTTGTTTAGTCATGACTTTTACTATAGTCATATTCTAGCTTCAAACCTAAATCTTTATAAAATCAATTGTTATAAGCATGCACTTGAAGATGTTCACATTTAAGGTTTAATCCGGGGTCCTTATATAGTCCTAATCTAGCTTCAATCATGCCATAAAATAAAATCAACTTTTCGCTTCTACTTTTTATCTGTTATAGTCACATTTAATAAAATCATTAAGATTTATATAACCAAAAACTCGCTTCAATCATAAAAATAAAATTTGATTTTTATTAAAAAGAAGAAGGGAACTTTTGTTTAGTCATGACTTTTACTACAGTCATATTCAAGCTTTTAACCTTTATCTGTATGAAATCATTTGTTATGAGCATGCACTTGAAGGTGGTGATATTTAAGATTTAATCCGGGGTCCTTATATAGACTTAATCAAGCTTCAATCATTGCTCAAGATAAGGTCAGATTTTAGCTTTAGCTTTTAAATCCATATTAGTCACATTTAAGCCAAAATCATGGCGCTTTATATAGTCAAAAACTCGCTTCAATCATAGCTTTACATAAAAATAGATTTTTATTTAAAAAAAAAAAAGTGAACTTTTGTTTAGTCACGACTTTTACTACAGTCATATTCTATCTTCAAAGCTAAATCTTTATAAAATCAATTGTTATGAGCATGCACTTGAAGATGGTTTCATTTAAGATAAAATTTGGGGTCCTATATAGTCCAAAAGTAACTTCAATCATGACACAAAACAAATTCAGATTTTTGCTTCTACTTTTGTATCTATTATAGTCACATTAAAGATAAAATCATTAAGTTTTATATAATCTAAAACTCGCTTCAATCATAGCTTAATATAAAATTAGATTTTTATTAAAAATAAGAAGGAAAATTTTGTTTAGTCATGACTTTTACTGCAGTCATATTCAAGCTTCAAACTTTAATCTTTATGAAATCATTTGTTATGATCATGCTTTTGAAGATGTTGACATTTAAGATTAAGTCCGGGGTTCTTATATAGTCCTAATCTAGCCTCAATCATGACAAAAAATAAAATCAGATTTTAACTTCTCCTTTTTTTTCCAATAAAAGTCACATTTAAGATATATTTATATAGTCTAAAACTCGCTTCAATCATAGCTTAGTATAAAAGAAGATTTCTTTTAAAAGGAAAGGAAGGTAACTTTTGTTTAGTCATTACTTTTACTACAGTCATATTCAAGCTTCAAATTTAAATCTTTATAAAATCATTTGTTAAAAGCATGCACTTGAAGATGATCAGGTTTAAGATTTGATCCGGGGTTTTATGTAGCCCTAATTTAGCTTCAATCATGGCACAAAATAAAGTCATATTTTTGTTTTTGCCTTTTTATATATTATAGTCACATTAAACAAAAAACCATGAAGTTTTATATAATCATATTCAGCTTCAATCAAAGCTCTTTGGACAGTCATATTTGGGCTGTAATCAATATTTTTTGCATACTTATATTTCAGCTTTAATCATGACTTCATTGACGCTTTTTAGCTTCAATCATGACTTTTTATTAACTCAAATTTAAGATCAATTATGTCTTATTTAAGAGTTATAATTTTTCTTCAATCATGACTCTATACATAGTTGTATTATAGCTTCAATCATGGAGAGTTTTAAACCCATATTTGAGCTTTTTTCATGATTTTATTTTATGTCATATTTAAGCTTCAATCAAGAAAGTTTGTTTAGTCTTTTGTTGGCTACAATCAAGTTTTTTTGTATATTTATATTTTAGCTTTAATCATGACTGCATGAATGCAATTTAACTTCAATCATGACTTTTTATTAACTTAAATTTAAGATCAATCATGTCTTATTTTAGAGTTATATTTTTCCTTCTATCATGATTCTATATTTAGTAGTATTTTAGCTTCAATCATGACGAGTTTTAAACCCATATTTGAGCTCTTTTCATGATTCCCTTTAAACACATATTTTAACTTCAATTGAGGCTGTTTGTTTAGTCATATAGGGCTTCAATCAAGACTTTTTGTACTTATTTTTTAACTTCAATCATGTCTCCGTGAACGCATTTTAGCTTCAATCATGGCTTTTCATATACTAATATTTAAAATTTTGTCATGTCGCTTTTAAGAGTCGTACTTTTTCTTCAATCATGACTCTATATATTGTCGTATTTCATCTTCAGTCATGACGAGTTTTAAACCCATATTTGAGCTCTTTTCATGATTCCCTTTAAAGTCATGTATCAGCTTCAATTAAGGCTCTTTGTGTAGTCAAATTTTAGCTGCAATCAAGAATTTTTGTATACTTATGTTTTAGCTTCAGTCATGATTTTATGAACGCATTTCAGCTTCAATCATGACTTTTCATTATTGAAAAGACATGACTGAATCATGTCGTTTTTAAGAATCATATTTTTTCTTCAATCATGCCTCTATATATAGTTGTATTTTACCTTCAATCATCATACCCTAACTTCATTTTTTTGCTGATTTTATAAAATAGTTTATTTAATTTGTTAATTCTATTGTTCTTGTGGCAAAAGTATTTAAAAATATTTTTCTCTTACTACAACTACATTAGTCCTATATATAGAGTAAGTACATAAGTATGTGCATGAGTATGTACATAAGAATGTACTTACATAAATATTTCTCCAAGTATTTACAGGTGGTGTCTGTCTATCTTCTCTTCTATATAATAAATTTTATATATAGTTTTTTTTAAGTTGCATTTAAAATGTTTAGTTTAGTTAAGTTTTTGTTTATATTTTTAAGTGGCACTTAAGTATGTCGCAGTTAGTAAGTTGTAGTTATAGTCGGTATAGTAGTATAAACCTATTCATTCCATTTCATGCATGCTTCTCCCCACCCCCTGTAGTTTAGTTGGGGAACAAGAAAAAAATATGCTGCTACTACTTAAAAGTACTTATGTTGTAAATTTGTTATGTTGCCAGCAAAACTCATACACTTTGTAACTTATCTATACATACACTAAAACATACATAGACACATTCAGTCATTCATTCATGCCTGCTTAAAAACACACATACTTAAATAATTTATTTAGGCAACAAAGTTTCTATACATATTTTTCTATTTACTTTATATGCATCTACTTATGTCGTTTTGTTCAAAAAAAAAAATATCTCAAAATAAATTTAAGCTCCTGCACCTGTAGACAGGACATTTTAGGTCCTTCCTCTTCTTCTTCTTCGTCTTGTTTTATAATCATGTGTAAACACTACAATAAACCGCAATCATGTTTACACTCGACACACACATACAATCACAACTGTCGATAGATGACTGAGTGTTTGTTTCAGTCAAATACTTGTGTTGTTGCATGATGTCTGGGAAGGAGTTGAGTGAGGGTGCTCAAATATTGATGAGTCCATTTGAATGTGTGATTAATGTCTCATTATTACCAATTAATAGGCTGTCATTGTTTTGGATATCAAATATTGGTTAAGATTGAGACTAAAAACGAAGTCATAGGAATGAGAAGAATTTTGTTGCATTTGTCATGCAAAAGTTTTCTATACAAAAGTTGACGACGTGAAGAGTTTTCTATAAAAAAAATGTGACGATTCGAAGTGTTTTGGAAGAGTTTTCTATAGAAAAGTTGACAATGGGAAGAGTTTTCTATAGAAAAGTTGAAGATGGGAAGAGTTTTCTATAGAAAAGTTGACGATGGGAAGAGTTTTCTATAGAAAAGTTGACGATGGGAAGAGTTTTCTATAGAAAAGTTGACGATGGGAAGAGTTTTCTATGAAAAAATGGCGATGGGAAGAGTTTTCTATAGAAAAGTTGACGATGGTAAGAGTTTTCTATAGAAAAGTTGACAATGGGAAGAGTTTTCTATAGAAAAGTTGACGATGGGAAGAGTTTTCTATAGAAAAGTTGACGATGGGAAGAGTTTTCTATAGAAAAGTTGACGATGGGAAGAGTTTTCTATAGAAAAGTTGACGATGGGAAGAGTTTTCTATAGAAAAGTTGAAGATGGTTAGAGTTTGCTATAGAAATGTTGAAGATGGCAAGAGTTTTCTATAGAAAAGTTGACGATGGGGAGAGTTTTCTATAGAAAAGTTGAAGATGGCAAGAGTTTTCTATAGAAAAGTTGAAGATGGTTAGAGTTTTCTATAGAAAAGTTGACGATTTGAAGAGTTTTCTACAGAAAAGTTGAGGATGGGAATAGTTTTCTATAGAAAAGTTGACGATGGGAAGAGTTTTCTATGAAAAAATGACGATGGGAAGAGTTTTCTATAGAAAAGTTGACGATGGGAAGAGTTTTATATAGAAAAGTTGACAATGGGAAGAGTTTTCTATAGAAAAGTTGACGATGGGAAGAGTTTTCTATAAAAAAGTTGACGATAGGAAGAGTTTTCTATAGAAAAGTTGACGATGGGAAGAGTTTTCTATAGAAAAGTTGAAGATGGTTAGAGTTTGCTATAGAAAAGTTGAAGATGGCAAGAGTTTTCTATAGAAAAGTTGACGATGGGGAGAGTTTTCTATAGAAAGGTTGAAGATGGCAAGAGTTTTCTATATAAAACTTGAAAATGACAAGAGTTTTCTATAGAAAAGATGAATATGGCAAGAGTTTTCTATAGAAAAGTTGAAGATGGCAAGAGTTTTCTATAGAAAAGTTGAAGATGGTTAGAGTTTTCTATAGAAAAGTTGACGATTTGAAGAGTTTTCTACAGAAAAGTTGAGGATGGGAATAGTTTTCTATAGAAAAGTTGACGATGGGAAGAGTTTTCCGTAGAAAAGTTGACGATGGGAAGAGTTTTCTATAGAAAAGTTTGCAGATGGAAAGAGTTTTCTTTAGAAAAGTTTTCTATAGAAAAGCTGACGATTGGAAGAGTTTTCTATAGAAAAGATGATGGTGGGAAGAGTTTTTATAGAAAAGTTAACGATGGGAAGATTTTTCTAGAGAAAAGTTGACAATGGGAAGAGTTTTCTACAGAAAAGATGACGATGGGAAGAATTTTCTAGAGAAAAGTTGACCATGGCAAGAGTTTTCTATAGAAAGGTTGAAGATGGCAAGAGTTTTCTAAAGAAAAGTTGACAATGGGAAAAGTTTTTTATAGAAAAGTTGACGATGGGAAGAGTTTTCTATAGAAAAGTTGACGATGGCAAGAGTTTTCTATAGAAAAGTTGACGATAGCAAGAGTTTTCTATAGAAAAGTTGACGATAGCAAGAGTTTTCTATAGAAAAGTTGACGATGACAACAGTTTTCCATAGAAAAGTTGACGATGGGAAGAGTTTTCTATAGAGAAGTTGACGATGGGAAGAGTTTTCTATAGAAAAGATGACGATGGGAAGAGTTTTCTATAGAAAAGTTGACGATGACAACAGTTTTCCATAGAAAAGTTGACGATGTGAAGAGTTGTCTATAGAAAAGTTGACGATGGTAAGAGTTTTCTATAGAAAAGTTGAAGATGGTAAGAGTTTTCTATAGAAAAGTTGAAGATGACAAGAGTTTTCTATAGAAAAGTTGAAGATGGTTAGAGTTTTCTATAGAAAAGTTGAAGATGGCAAGAGTTTTCTATAGAAAAGTTGAAGATGGCAAGAGTTTTCTATAGAAAAATTGATGATGGCAAGAGTTTTCAATAGAAAACTTGAAGATGGCAAGAATTTTCTATAGAAATATTGAAGATGGCAAGAGTTTTCTAAAGAAAAGTTGAAGATGGCAAGAGTTTTCTATAGAAAAGTTGACGATGTTAAGAGTTTTCTATAGAAAAGTTTAAGATGGGAGTATTTTTTTATAGAAAACTTGACGATGGCAAGAGTTTTCTATAGAAAACTTGAGGATGAGAAGAGTTTTCTATATGAATCCAAAATTGTAGCTCGAATGAAACTTAATAAAAGGTCATGATTGAAGGTAAAATGCTACAACATAAAAAGTCATGATTGAAGTTAATATAACCAAACAAAACCCCTGATAAATTTCCCCAAAATTTTTCAACTTTTAACTAATATTTCAGTAAAAGCAAGAATTCAGAAAAAAAACTTTCTGTTCTAATTGTTAAACATTTATTACTTTGGCAACATATGTTTTTGTGGTTTTTATTGGATTGAACTTTTCTTCTGTTCTTTTTAATTAAAAACGAAATTTTAGCTTTCATTTATTTTCATAATCCTTGGCAAATGTCCTAGAATAAGTTCAAACAAATGATTAGCTTTCAAAATTTTTACGGCTTTGTTGTAGCTTTAATAAAAGCATAGAAGCAGCCCGAATGCCTGCCAGTCTGTCTTCATGCTGGGGGTTTTTATAGTTATCTCGGGGAGTTAGTCTTAGGCTAAAAGGTGTTAATTTCCCAACAACAACAACATTTACAAAATATATATATTAAAGCCTGATTCTATTGGACTTTCATTTGTTCTGTTGCTCTATACATTTTTTTTTCCTTCATTTAATGCCAGAGTTTTCTTTGATTTTTTTATGAGTTTTATTTCAGTTTTTCCCCGGACTCTTTGTTTTTGCCTCTTTTCTCTATAATTTGAGGTCAAAAACGGATGTTGCCAACAAATATTGCCACAACAGCAACAACAACAACAGACAACATACATTGTAACTAAACCGCAACAATTTGCAACAGACATGGGATAGAATCAGCAGCAAAATGTTAAAAAGAAAAATCTAGGCTAAAAGAAAAATGGTAATGGAAAGGTATTCAATCATAAAATCAAATAAGAAACAATGATTGAAGTTTAAATGTTAATTTAGAGACATGATTGAAGCTAAAATGTGACTATATAAGAAGATTGATTAAGGCTGAATTTTTGCTATATAAATAGTCATAATTGAAAGCTTTATAAAAAATATGATTGAAGCAAAAATGTGGTTATATAGGACTTGACTGAAGCTAGAATGTAACTCTAAAGAGTTAGTATTGAAGGTTACATGTGACTAAAGTGAAAGCCAAGATTAAAGCTAAAATGTGCATGTATAAAGAGTAATGATTAAAGCTAAATAAAGACTATTTGAAAGGCCCTATTCAAAGCAAAAAGTTGACTACATTAAAAATCATGATTGAAACAAAAATGTGATTGTAGTAGCACGCATGATTATAGCTGTTACTCTAAAGAGTCAGAATTAAAGTTGAAATGTGACTTTAGTGAAAGCCATGACTGAAGCTTAAATGTAGATATAAATAGTCATGATTGAAGTTAAATTAAGACTATTTGAAAAGTCTTATTCAAAACAAAAAGTTGTCCACATCAAAAATCATGATTGAAACCAAAATGTGACTGTAGTAGCATGCATGGTTAAAGCTAAACTGGGACAATATAAAGAGGCTAGGTTAAAGGTAAATATGACCACAAAAAAAGTAATGATTGAAGCTTAAATGTGACTTTCAAAAGATTTATAATTGAAGCTAAATTAAGTTTATAAAAAGACTCATGATTGAAGCTAATATATGACTACATAAATGCCGTGATTGAGGTTAAAAAGATCTATGATTAAAGCCAAAATATGAATTAATAAAATGCCAGGATTAAATTTAAAGTATCACTATAAAAGAAGCAATGACTGAACCTAAAATAAACAATGATTGAATTTTAAATATGACTAGCTACTTACCATGATTGAAGTTTAAATGTAACTATTAAAAGAGGCATGATTAAAGCTAAAATATGACTAAGAAAAGAGCCATTATTAAAGCTAAACTATAACTTTGAAAAGAGTTATAGTTGAAGCCAAAATATGACTTCAAGAAGACTCATGATTAAAGCTTATATATGAATATATAAAGAGACGTGATTGAAGTACAAAAGAGCTATGATTGAAGCTTAAATATGGCTACATAAAGAGCCATGGCTGAATTTAAAATATGTCTATAAATAACTCATGATTGAAGCTTATGTTTGAATATATAAAAAGCCGTGATAGAGGTTAAAAAGATCTATGATTAAAGCTAAAATATGACTATATAAAGAGCCATGATTTAAGTCAAAATATCTTTATTAAAGGAGCAATGACTGAACCTAAAAGAAACAATGATTGAATTTTAAATATGACTAGATAAGAAACCATGATTGAAGCAAAATATAACTATTAGAAGAGACATGATTAACGCAAAAATATGACTAAATGAAGAGCCTTTATTGAATATAAAATATGACTTAAAAAAGCCAAAGCTAAAATATGACTCATGATTGAAGCAAATATATGACCATATAAAGAGTCATGATTAAAGTACAAATGAGCTATGATTGAATCTAAAATATAGCTATCTAAAGAGGCATGATTAAAGCTAAAATATGACTAAGAGAAGAGTTATTATTAAAGCTAAGATATGACTATAAAAAGAGTCATAATTAAGGCAAAAATATAATTGAAAGAAATGAAGCCAACATATGACTATATAAAAAGACAAGACTGATGTTAAAATGTGACTTTGACTGAAGCCAAAGTATCACTTTATTTATTTTCTATATAAAAAGCCTTGACTGAAGGTAAAATCTATGATTGAAGCTCAAAAAGTAGCTTCAATAATGACAATTTATATAGTCATATGTAGCTTCAATCATAATTCTTCTAAGTTTTCAAATTTTAGCTTAAATTAGCTTCAATCATGGCAATTTATGTAGTCATATGTAGCTTCAATCATGACTCTTCAAAGTTTTCACATTTTAGCTTAAAAGCTAAAATGATTGATGCTAATTTACCGATCATGAGTCATGACTGAAGCCGAAACATTCATATATAAATAACTAAAGATTGAAGCTATTTATAACTTTATAAATAGCCATGATTGAAGCTATACAGAGGTTCATAATTTAAGCTTAAATATGAAAACTTAGAAGAGTCATGATAATAGTCACATATGGGTATATAAATGGCCATGATTGAAGCCCAAGAAAACGATTATGAGTCATAACTGAAGCCGAAACAGAAATATATAGATTACCAAGATTGAAGCTTTATAAACTTTATAATGAGCCATGATTGAAGCTAAAAAAATCGTATACAGAGGGTTCCAATTTAAGCTAAAATATGAAAACTTAGAAGAGTCATGAATGAAGCTACATTTCATTATGTAAACAGACAATATTGTAGCTTTTTATGATGATTATGAGTCATGACTGAAGTCGAAAAATGAATATATAAAGTACCAAGGTCAAAGCTATATATAACACTATAAAGAGCCATGATTGAAGCTATACAGAGGTTCATAATTTAAGCTTAAATATGAAAACTTAGAAGAGTCATGATAGTAGCCACATATGGGTATATAAATGGCCATGATTGAAGCCCAAGAAAACGATTATGAGTCATGACTGAAGCCGAAACATAAATATATAGATTACCAAGATTGAAGCTTTATAAACTTTATAATGAGCCATGATTGAAGCTAAAAAAATCGTATACAGAGGGTCACAATTAAAGCTAAAATATGAAAACTTAGAAGAGTCATGATTAAAGCTACATTTCACTATGTAAACGGCCAATATTGTAGCTGGTTATGATGATTATGAGTCGTGACTGAAGTCGAAAAATGAATATATAAAGTACCAAGGTTAAGGCTATATATAACACTATAAAGAGCCATGATTGAAGCTACACAGAGGGTCGCTATTTAGCTAAAATATGAAAACTTAGAAAAGTCATGATTGAAACTATTTATGGCCATGATTGAAGCCTCAGTACCGTCATGACTGAAGCCGAAACATGCTTAAATAATTTACCAAGACTTAAGCTATATAAAACTTTATAAAGAGCCATGATTGAAGCTATACAGAGGATCACAATTAAAGCTGATATATGAATATTAAGAAGTCATGACTATAGCTATATATGGCTATATAAATGGCCATGCTTGAAGCCTAGAATAACGATTATGAGACATGACTGAAGCCATAATATGAATTTATAAATTGTCAATAGTGAAGCTATATATAACTTTATAAAGACCCATGATTGAAGCTAAAAAAGGAGTATATAGAGAGTCACAATTAAAGCTAAAATATGAAAACTTAGAAGAGTCATGATTGAAGCTGCATATGACTATATTAATGGTCATGATTGAAGCTCAAGATAACGATTATGAGTCATGATTGAAGCCGGAACATTCACTAATAAATTACCAAGATTTAAGCTTTATAGAATTTCATAAAGAGTCATGATTGAAGCTAAAAAGAAAAGTATATAGAGGGTCACAATTGAAACCAAAATCCAAAAACATAAAGAGCCATGATTGAAGCTACATATGACTATATAAATAGCCATGATTGAAGCCTTAGATAACGATTATGAGCCATGACTGAACATAAATATATAACTAACCAAGATTGAAGCTATAAATAATATTATAAAGAGCCATGATTGAAGTAAAAAAAACGTATATAGAGGATCACAATTAAAGCTTAAATAAGAAAACTTGGAAGAGTCATGATTGAAGCTGCATATGACTATGTAAAAGGTCATGATTGAAGCCGAAATTTTGATATATATAAACTCTAAATTTTAAAGCAAAATCATGCTATACCAAAAGTCATTTTAAAAACTTTAATGTGGCTTAATAAGAAGTCATGACTGAAGCCTTAATAATACAAGAAAATAACTAATTCCTTTAAAGCTCTGCCTTTAAACCTATAAACGAAAATGAAAAGGCGTTAACAATGCTTTAGCAAGTACAAGAATAAAACAGTAGCGGCAGCAGCAACAAAAAAAAAACAGATTAAAGATAAAATTAGGCCAAAAACTTTTCTATTTTAGTCTAATAATATAAATTGTGGGGGAGTGTAAGCCCAACAATAAAGCAACAACAAAAAAAGGAGGTTGTATAAAAATGATTAAGAGGAGCAACATTGAGTAATTAAAACTCAGCAGCAGCAACAGACAACAGCAACAAAACAATAATACAAAATAAAATGAAATAATAAAAAAAAGTTTTTATAGCTTTTTCTGACAGCCTTTTTCTGTAAGCGACGAAGCCGAGGCTGAGGCTTTTTGTTATTATGGAAAGGAAATACTTTTTATGAGTCTGTTATAAAGACAATAATAGGGGTTAAAATTTCATTTTTAGTTTTAAAAAAAATTTTTTAAATATTATTAACAAACAGTGAAATGAAAAATATTTAAGCTAATAAAAAAATATTGAAGTCAAAAAACAGATGAAGCAATAAAGTGTCAAAAGTTTAAAAAAAAGGTTTTAAAATGGCAATTTTATGGTCTAAAAGAAACAACCCCTAATATTGAAAAAAAAAATTCGAATAAAGAATATTTCTGCAACCCTCAAACCTCCCTCAAATATCATAATCAAACTCCAGCCAAAGCCCCAGGCAAATCTCCCAGGATCTACAAAATCTAAATAAATAAACAAGAGAATGCACTAAAACAGGAAGAAAAAAGGTGTAGAAATGCTTTAAAAAGGAACTACAATGACTTTAACTTGCTTTTTTGGTCTGCAACAAAAACAGGGGGTGTTTGTTTCTGGGATTATTAAAAAGTTAGTTTTTATTTACTATTCTTCGTTTTCTTCTTCTGCTTTTGCTAGTTCAAGGATTATTTAAATATAATTGTCATTTTTTTCGAAAGTCATTTCTAGGCAAGAGCTTAGGAGCCTGAAGAGATTTTGCAGCTGTGCTTCCAAAATTAAATTATACTTTTTAAAAAAGAAATTCTTTAGAGCATTAAGTAAGGATTTGAATTAAATAAATAGTTTCAAATAAAAGTTTAAGTTTAATTTGAAATTTCTTTCATTCATAAAGTCATATTTTACTAGAGGACTTAGAAGAAATAGTCATATTTTGATTCAATCATGGCTAAATTTGAGTTATATTTTAGTTTTAATCATGATTTCAGATAAAGTCATATTTAAGCTTTAAAAGTAAAAATATACTAAAGCTTCAGTCATGGCTTTTTATGTAGTATTTAAGCTTCAATCATGTTTCATTTTAGTTATATTTTAGTTTTGTACATGATTTTTCATATAATCATATTTTAACTTCAGTTAAGGCTCCTAGTATAGCTATACTAAAGCTTCAGTCATGACTCTTTATGTAGTAATTAAGCTTCAATCATGTTTCAGTTTTAGTTATATTTTAGTTTTAATCATAATTTTTCGTAAAATCATATTTTAGCTTCGTTTAAGGCGCCTAGTATAACCATAATATAGCTTCAGTCATGGCACTTTATCTGGTCCTTTAGCTTCAATCATGCTTTTTTTCAGTTATATTTTGGTTTCAATCATGTTTTTTCATAAAATCATATTTGAACTTCAATTACGGCTCCTAGTATAGCTATAATATAACTTCAGTCATGGCTCTTTATGTAGCAACTAAGCTTCAATCATGTTTTATTTTAGTTATATTTTAGTTTTAATCATGATTTTTTCATATAATCACATTTTAGCTCCGATTATGACGCCTAGTATAACCATAATATAGCTTCAGTCATGGCTCTTTATCTGGTCCTTTAGCTTCAATCATGCTATTTTTCAGTTATATTTTGGTTTCAATCATGTTTTTTCATAAAATCATATTTGAACTTCAATTAAGGCTACTAGTATAGCTAAACTATAGCTTCAGTCATGGCTCTTTATGTAGTAATTAAGCTTCAATCATGTTGAATTTTAGTCATATTTTAGTTTTAATCATGATTTTTCATATAGTCATATTTTAGCTACAAATAAGGCTCCTAGTATAGCTATACTATAGCTACAGTCATGGCTCTTTATGTAGTAATTAAGCTTCAATCATGTTTCATTTTTACTTATATTTTTGTTTCAATCATGATTTTTGGTATAAACATATTTTAGCTTCAATTAAGGCTCCTAGTATAGCCATACTTTAGCTTCAGTCATGGCTCCTTATGTAGTAATTAAGCTTCAATCATAGATCTTTTTAAGTTCTTTTTTAGTTTCAGTCATGATTTTTCATGTAAACATATTTTAGATTCAATTACGCCACCTAGTAAAGCTATAATATAGCTTCAGTCATGGCTCTTTATCTGGTCCTTAAGCTTGAATCATGTTTCATTTTTAGTTATATTTTAGTTTTAATCATGATTTTTCATTAAAACATATTTAAGCTTCAATTAAGGCTCCTAGTATAGCCATACTATAGCTTCAGTCATGGCTCTTTATGTAGTAATTAAGCTTAAATCATTTTTCATTTTTAGTTATATTTTAGTTTCAATCATTTGTTTGCATATAAACACATTTAAGCTTTAATTAGGACTCCTAGTATAGCTATACCATAGCTTCAGTCATGGCTCTTTATGTAGTAATTAAGCTTCAATCATGTTTCTTTTTTAGTTATATTTTAGTTTTAAGCATGATTTAATATATAGTCACTTTTAATCTTCAGACACGGCTCTTTGTATAACTATACTATAGCTTCAGTCATGACTCTTTATGCAGTTATTAAGCTTCAATCATGTTTCATTTTTAGTTATGTTTTAGTTTTAATCATGATTATACATAAAATCAAATATTATCTTCAATTAAGGCTCCAAGTAGAACTATACTATAGCTTTAGTCATGGCTCTTTATGTAGTAATTAAGCTTCAATCATGTTTCATTTTTAGTTATATTTTAGTTTTAATCATGATTTTTCATATAAACATATTTCAGCTTCAATTAAGGCTCCTAGTAGAGTTATAATATAGCTTCAGTCATGGCTCTTTATGTAGAAATGAAGCTTCAATCATGGCTCTTTGTTAGTTATATTTTAGTTTCAATCATGATTTTTCGTATAAACATATTTTAGCTTCAATTAAGGCTCCTTGTAAAGCTCTAATAAAGCTTCAGTTATGGCTCTTTAATTATGTTTCATTTTTAGTTATATTTTAGTTTCAATCATGATTTTTCGTATAAACATATTTTTGCTTCAATTAAGGCTCCTAGTAAAGCTATAAAATAGCTTCAGTCATGGCTCTTTATATTGTAATTAAGCTTCAATAATGTTTCATTTTTAGTTATATTTTAGTTTTAATCATGATTTTTTATATTATTATATTTAAGCTTCAATTACGGCTCCTATTATAGCCATACTATAGCTTCAGTCATGGCTTTTTATGTAGTAATTAAGCTTCAATCATGTTTATTTTTAGGTTATATTTTAGTTTTAATCATAATTTTTTATATAAACGTATTTTAGCTTCAATTACAGCCCATGTTATACCTATACTACAGCTTCAGTCATGGCTTTTAATATATTCCTTTATCTTCAATCATAGCATTTTTTTAGTTATATTTCAGTTTCAAGCATAATTTTTCGTATAGTCATTTTAAAGCTTCAATAACAGTCACTAGTAAAGGTATACTATAGCTTCAGTCATGGATCTTTATGTAGTAATTAAGCTTCAATCATGTTTCATTTTTAGTTATATTTTAGTTTTAATCATGATTTTTCCTATAGTCATATTCTAGCTTCAATTGCAGATCTTATTTTAGCCATAATTTAGCTTCAGTCATGGATCTTTATCTAGTTCTTAAGCTTCAATCATATTTCACTTTTAGTTATATTTCAGTTTTAATCATAATTTTTCATAAAAACATATTTTAACTTCAATTACGGCTCCTAGTATAGCTGTATTATAACTTCAGTCATGGCTCTTTATGAAGTAATCAAGCTTCAATCATGTTTCATTTTAGTTATATTTTAGTTTTAATCATGATTTAACATGTAGTCATATTTTAGCTCCAATAACGTCTCCCGTAAAGCTATAATACAGCTTCAGTCAAAGCTATAATACAGCTTCAGTCATGGTAAAGCTATCAAGCTTCTATCATTACCCTTAATAAAGTTATATTTTTGTTTCAGTCCCGACTTCAGTACAGTCGTAATTATCATCAATCATTGCTCATTTTAGACTCACATTGAAATTTCAATCATTTTTTTTTCATAAAGTCATATTCTAGCTTCAATCCTGAGTCTTCATATAGTCATATTTTTACCTTTATCATCAACATTCAGCATTTTGATCACAAACATTATTTACAAGATGATTAAACAATAAAAAAAAAAATAAATACAAGCAAAAAAGTTAAAAGTCGAAAGGAAAAAATAGAAAAGAAAACCCCAGAGGAAACAGTTGAATGACACCTTGCAATAAAGCAAGAAACAAAGTATGATTGAGCGATTAAACAGTAAATTGTCACAATGTAACAAAATATTTTCAAAAAACTTTCTAAATTCAAACAAAAATTTCTTCAGAAATTTTAGAACTAAAATGAAAACGATCTGTAACAAAAAGATTATTACCTCCAAAAAAGTTAATTCTAAAAAACTAACAATTTATCTTATTCGTCCCTCATCAAGACATTCCACTGTTTCGCCATTAAGTGGCGCATGCTCGTTCGAGTAAACAAAACCTTAACTCTTTCCAAGCGTCCAAGCATTCATGCGGAACCATAAAAAGTAATGGCTACAAATATTGCATTGTAAGTACATGAAATTTAAATATTTGTTTATTTATATCTCGGAAAGACAGAACAAAAGACAACAACAAATTCAATGCGAAAATCCAAACAAAAAAAATCGCATAAACAAAAGTTAAAAAAAAAATCAGCCATGACTAAAGACTGACTAATGACATTGTTATTGTCATTATTTATTTAAGAATTATAAAAATAAATATAAATGGACATAGTCAAGGGGAAATGGCTAAGGGCCAAGACTTAAGAGGCTTACAGAAAACTAAGGCAAATGTTAACTATTATATAGAACACTACTTTTCTATAAAAAAAAACTAGGGCTTTCCCCTACATTTCTAAAGAAAACTAGGGCTCTCCTCTACTTTTCTATAGAAAACTAGGGATCTCCTCTACTTTTCTATAGAAAACTAGGGCTCTCCCCTACTTTTCTATAGAAAACTAGGGCTCTCTCCTACTTTTCTATAGAAAACTAGGGCTCTCTCCTACTTTTCTATAGAAAACTAGGGCTCTCCCCTACTTTTCTATAGAAAACTAGGGCTCTCCCCTACTTTTCTATAGAAAACTAGGGCTCTCCCCTACTTTTCTATAGAAAACTAGGGCTCTCCCCTACTTTTCTATAGAAAACTAGGGCTCTCCCCTACTTTTCTATAGAAAACTAGGGCTCTCCCCTACTTTTCTATAGAAAACTAGGGCTCTCCCCTACTTTTCTATAGAAAACTAGGGCTCTCCCCTACTTTTCTATAGAAAACTAGGGCTCTCCCCTACTTTTCTATAGAAAACTAGGGCTCTCCCCTACTTTTCTATAGAAAACTAGGGCTCTCCCCTACTTTTCTATAGAAAACTTGGGCTCTCCCCTACTTTTCTATAGAAAACTAGGGCTCTCCCCTACTTTTCTATAGAAAACTAGGGCTCCCCCCTACTTTTCTATAGAAAACTAGGGCTCTCCCCTACTTTTCTATAGAAAACTAGGGCTCTCCCCTACTTTTCTATAGAAAACTAGGGCTCTCCCCTACTTTTCTATAGAAAACTAGGGCTCTCCCCTACTTTTCTATAGAAAACTAGGGCTCTCCCCTACTTTTCTATAGAAAACTAGGGCTCTCCCCTACTTTTCTATAGAAAACTAGGGCTCTCCCCTACTTTTCTATAGAAAACTAGGGCTCTCCCCTACTTTTCTATAGAAAACTAGGGCTCTCCCCTACTTTTCTATAGAAAACTAGGGTTCTCCCCTACTTTTCTATAGAAAACTAGGTCTCGCCCCTAGTTTTCTATAAAAAACTAGGGCTCTCCCCTACTTTTTTAAAAGGCTGGGGCTTCATATATCCAGGCCTCGAAACCTTGTCTCTTTACCGCTGGGTCTTAATGTTTGTCTATATATTTTACCAGCAATAAAAACAACAAAGACAATGCAAATATTTCAATTGTGCCTTTGCTCAATGTTTGTATTGTTGTATCATTTGCCGGTGTTCTGGGACTCTAGGAATGTAAATAGCCCAGTCATGTTGCCTTTTGGATACATAGAGTTGGGATCACAAAGAGACCACAATGTGGACAAAATAATAACAATGCACACAAGTCAATACAAACAGTCAACTATACCAGGTATCATAAAGTTATAAGTGTACGAGGGTTGCATTTTATATTACGAGATTGGTCAATTCATATAAAAGGTAGAAAAGTAGTAGTTTGGTTCTAGTTTTCTATAGAAAAGTAGGCGAAAGACCTAGGTTAATATAGAAAAGTAGGGGACAGCCCTAGTTTTCTATAGCAAAATAGGGGACAGCCCTAGTTTTCTATATAAAAGTAGGGGAAAGCCCTAGTTTTCTATAGAAAAGTAGGGGAAAGCCCTAATTTTCTATAAAAAAGTAGGGAAAAGCCCTAATTTTCTATAGAAAAGTAGGGAAAAGCCCTAGTTTTTTATAGAAAGTAGGGGAGAGACCTAGTTTTCTATAGAAAAGTAGGGGGAAAGCCCTAGTTTTCTATAGAAAAGTAGGGGAAAGCCCTAGTTTTCTATAGAAAAGTAGGGGAAAGCCCTAGTTTTCTATAGAAAAGTAGGGGATAGCCCTAGTTTTCTATAGAAAAGTAGGGGATAGCCCTAGTTTTCTATAGAAAAGTAGGGGATAGCCCTAGTTTTCTATAGAAAAGTAGGGGATAGCCCTAGTTTTCTATAGAAAAGTAGGGGATAGCCCTAGTTTTCTATAGAAAAGTAGGGGATAGCCCTAGTTTCCTATAGAAAAGTAGGGGAAAGACCTATTTATCTATAGAAAAATAGGGGAAAGCCCTATTTATCTATAGAAAAATAGGGGAAAGCCCTAGTTTTCTATAGAAAAGTAGGGGAAAGCCCTAGTTTTTTATAGAAAAGTAGGGGAAAGCCCTAGTTTTCTATAGAAAAGTAGGGGAAAGCCCTAGTTTTCTATAGAAAAGTAGGGGAAAGCCCTAGTTTTCTATAGAAAAGTAGGGGAAAGCCCTAGTTTTCTATAGAAAAGTAGGGGAAAGCCCCAGTTTTCTATAGAAAAGTAGGGGGAAAGCCCTAGTTTTCTATAGAAAAGTAGGGAAAAGCCCTAGTTTTCTATAGAAAAGTAGGGGAAAGCCCTAGTTTTCTATAGAAAAATAGGGGAAAGCCCTAGTTATCTATAGAAAAGTAGGGGAAAGCCCTAGTTTTCTATAGAAAAGTAGGGGAAAGCCATAGTTTTTTTAGAAAAGTAGGGGAAAGCCCTAGTTTTCTTTAGAAAAGAAGGGGAAGCCCTAGTTTTCTTTAGAAAAGTAGGGGAAAGGTCTAGTTTTCTTTAGAAAAGTAGGGGAAAGCCTAGTTTTCTATAGAAAAGTAGACAATAACTTTATTTTTGAGGTTTATTTATATTAAAACTCAATTCCCGATATTTGAGTTTATTAATTCGATTTAATAAACTTCATTTTATGGTTTATTAAATTTATTTATTTAATTTAATTTCAATGATATTTTTCTTTAATTCCCCCAGTAGCTACATGATATTTTTTTTAATTTACTTTTAGTAGCAAATACTTTTCAAAAAACAAAACTTAAGCAAAATAAAATTGTAAATAGTTTTGAAAAAATCTAAAAAAAAAACAACAAACCGCATGAACAAAAAAATGTATAAATAATTTATTTAGCAAATAAATACGAGTTATACAAACATGTCAAAAGTTGTCCAGAGTTCAGTAGTTCTTTTTTTTTACATATTTTTTTTTGCTGTCGAATCGCTCTTTGCTACTTTCTGCTACTTTATCGCTGCAGGTTATGTTTACAATTCACAACAATTTTTGCTGTTTATTTTTAAAAACTTTTTAACAGAATTTTGTTGGTTTTTTGCAGGAATTCAAGCAAAATCAGCAAAATTCGCACTTCAGAAAAAAAAATACAAAACAACAGCAGCAAAAGTAATTTTTAGTTTTATTTTGCTCATTCTATTTTAATTGTATTTAATGCTGAAACTACTAAAAAGTCTTGCCAGAAAGCATGATAAACAAAACCTCAATTTGTCTGGTAATTAACAACACAATTAACTCATTACTCTAAATTTCTATTGGCAACACTGTTTCCTCGAGACAACAACTTTTTACATATGTTTGTTGTCTACTTTACTTCTGCTTCTGTTGTCTGTCATTGTCTCTGCTACTGCTTTTGCTGTTGCTCTGTTAGCCAGAGTTGTAGCTGCCAAATACGGTTGTTTTGCTAAAGTAGTACAACAAAACAACAAATCAACAGAATAACAACAAATATGTCAAACAACAAAAATATCAATGAGTAAGAGTTGTCAACTTCTCTTGAGCCAGAAAAAAGCGCTAAATATATTATAGACAACAATTAATTAATGGCTAAATTAAAATTTATAATCTTATTTTGTATTTGTGCATATTAATTAACTAAATACAAAACAATTAACAAACAATTTGTTATAATTAGGCAAATTTCATCATGATATGGAACGTGTGGGTAAAAAAGGGAAAAAAATATTAAACTTGTTCTACGAAATTGGTTGTATCGGTAAATGGTCTAGCAACACTAGGTGTGGCAGCTCATATCTTGTCGTGTAACATGTTACAGTCAAACATATTCAGTTTGGTCTATGAATTAAGAAAGGAGTACCTGAGAAGATTATACAACTCATCAAAGAGCTCTACCATAAGGCGTTCTGATGTATTCTCCATGAAGAGCCAACCAATCAGTGTGAGGGCAGTATTTCGTTAAGGATGTGTATTTGTTCCCTTTGCTATTTAATATAGTTCTTGATGTTGTACTGAATAACTCGATGTCTGGGAAACATGGTATCTCCTGGGGTCTTAACGATAGACTAGATGTCATTGATTAGGCTGAAAACGTATGTCTGTTCCAAATCCAAATTTCAAGCCTTTGCCTCTCGTGCAGCTCTAGCTGTTCATCTCTAATTAAGACCTATGGTTGCGCACCGCTCAAGAAACGCTTCATACAAGTAAACGCACTAGAAAATATGGTTCACTAGGACACACATTGAGAAAAGCAGCCACAGATATTACTCGGCAAGCTGTCGAATATAATCCTCAAAGTTCCAGTAGGTCTGGAAGACCTGCAAAAACGTGCAGACGACAAACTGAGAACGAGCTGACTAAGTTCGGTGTATCAGCTTTGATCTTGAGCGCATATTCTCCAATTTCGTAGGCCAAGATTTGAAATATTTTTCTCTACTTGGTCTTTTCATCGAATTTTCGGTCGTCCTCTTTTACGGGTTCACTCGGGATCGTTTTCGAATACTGTTCTTGTCCCAGCCAACGCGGCCGCTGCCGTTTGATGCGTTTTACAATGCCAATGTCAGCATGGAACTCATACAGCTCATGGTCCAAAGATTTCTCGTAGAATCTTTCTCTCAAAAACTTCAAACTTCATAATTCAGCACCATATTGTATTTTTTAGTCGAGTTAATGCAGTTCTAACCTCATTTAGGTTTGGTGGTGGACATATAACTCCATCATCACTGATTTGTTCAGGCGTGTCATCTTGGTCGCTTTCATTTGATACCAAGAATTTGCAAAGTTTTCCTTTCATAGTTTCAAGAAGCTTTCAGCAATGTCAATAGTTAAGATCATCTATTTAACTGAACACTTAAGTAAAATTGAAAACGCGAATTAACTCATTTACATTTGCACCTATGACTATATGATCGGTTTAGTTAGACGACTTCCTCTGGCCTTTTATTGCATTAAAAAGAGATTGATGTGAGGATTAGACTTTCTCGGTATCTTAACTTCTTCTGATTGACCAAACTTTTGCTAATCATGAAATAATTGGTGGCTATATCTGTGTTCAAGTTGCAAATCCCCACAGTTCTTCAAATAATCAAGCCACCTTTGAATTTCCCGGCCTTATTAATCGTATTTGTGAGATATTGATGCCCAGTTTTGTTTTTCCTTCTGATTGAAGTCGCCATCCTCCTTTATAATATTTATGAAACATTTGCTGATCTTCTAGCCCAATTTTGATTTCCTTTTGATCGATTATTTAGTTTTTCCCTTAAATTTTCCGCTTTTAGAAATCAACCAATATCTACATAAGCCAGATCGTCCATGTCTTCGAACAACTAAGAGCTTAGAGTTAGTTCTTACTGTACGACTGGGAAAGACAAGAGGCAGAAAATATGTTTTATGATCTCCTAGTCACCACAGCTTTACTATTAGTACTCACTATCTAGAGACTAACCAGGTGCATTCCAAACAGACATGAGGATACATTAAGTCATGACTTGACGATTGTCACAAAATTTTAAACACTGGCTGGTATTTATATAAAGCTTATTTTTGCAAAATTTAGTGGTCATAGCTTTAATTGTTTAGAATTTAATAGCTTTTAACTGGCCTTTATGGCATTTTAGTGGTTTCCGGTAGTAGTTTTTATATGAAAGCTATAGTTAGAAATGGACCGATTCCAATAAAATTTAATATACTGACAAATAGTTGCATAAAACTTCTCTGTTCTAAATAAAGTTGTCATATCTATAACAATTGGATTTAATTTATCAGCATTAATGTGATTCCCGGGGTGGGGTTTTATGGGAGCTCTAATTAAATGTGAACAAATTTAGACCATTTTCAATACACAACTTGTATAACATATCGAAACTACTCTTTTTAAAATGTTATCCCTCTAGCTCTTTTCGTTAAGGCCCTATCGCACTTTCCTTTCATTTAACGGACAGACGGACATAAACCCCCTATATTTTTGGTATTTTTGTGTTTCCGTAAGTTTTTATATGGGAGTTTTGGTTAAATGGTGACCGATTGTGAAAAAAGTTTACACACTGACTAGCATTGACATAAGACTTCCTTGTGTTCAATTTAGTGGCCATATCTAGTAAAGTTTATCATTTATTAGCGTTTAAATGTAATTTAGGTAAAATTTAGGCTGTTTTCGTAAGTGTTTTGTATGGGAGCTATGGTTAAACGAGAACCGATTTCGATGAAATTTTCTACGCTAAATAACGATCAGGTAAATTTTATAATCATATCTATTATATTTTGTCACCTATGCGAGGTTATACGGGATCTATGGTCAAATGTAAACCGATTTCGCCCAATTTTAATACCAAAATTTTCCAAGAAATGAAGAATATCCCTGCCAAATTTCAGTGACCTACATTCATTCGTTAAGGTTTTATCATGCCGACAACAGACAGACGGCCATAGCTCAATCGTCTTAGAATTTCAAAAGGATTCAGAATATACAACAATTTTGGTTTTTGAGCCAATATTTAGGAAATTATAAATGGAATGGGTGAAAAGGTGGGTATAAAAATCACTAAATTAGCAACACCGCCGGCTGACAGGCCGGTCAAACTACCAGACACTTGTTTTCATAGACATCGATAGACCAACAGACAATGTTGGTGTTTAATTTTAGCAAAATTCAGCAGAAATGATAACAAATATTTGCTACAAAACCAAAAAAAAAAAATACCAAACTAAATACCAAAATAGAAAAATACGAAAAAACATGTTTCTTTTTATAAGATTTTTTAATATTCTCTCTGTTATTTTTTTGTTTTGTTGTGGCTATTTTCGGTATTTCTTTGTATTACTTTTACATTTTTTTTTTTTTTTGTTTATGTTTTTCCTAATGATTTGTTATGGTCTTTTTTGAAGTTGTCTTATAAAAAAAACCGACTGACCAAAGAGGCGAAATTGTTGAATGTCAGTTATTAAAGGCGAGTTCATACACCCGCTATCTGGTTAGTTGGGTTTCTCTATACACATTTTCTAAGTCTGTTTATGTTGCTTGATAGATGTTTTATTTTCTGTTTTCTTTCATACTATTTTTTCCAGTTGTTATTTTTTTGCAAACAGCAACGGAGGAGGTTATCGTTTGCTCTTGAACTTGAATGTTTTTTTTTTTTTTTTGTTAAGCGAAAATAGCAACAACTACAGCAAGAAAACAACAAAAATTCACAAAAAGAAATAACAAGCAAAAAAATTTATACAAAAGTAAAATGAAATAAAAAGAAAAAGGTCCCGAAAAAAAGCAGCAGCAGCAGCACAGCATCTACAACTTTTGAAAAAGTTAAATAATTGTTCTTACTTTTCAAGCATGACGATTTGAAAACATTCACTCCACGAAGAGTAGGTACCCACTCATTTAGCTGCCAGCAAACAACAACAAGAACAACAAAAAAAGAAGGAAGAGGAATCTGCTGCACATACATCCAAATTCTTACAAACAAATAAACAATGGAATCTCTTATTCTGTGACTACACATCATTATCGTGTAGTCAAGTATAAAAGCAGGAAACTCCTAAAGAAGTTTCAATGCTTCTGCTGCTTGTTTTATACCTACCATCAAAAAGAAAGGGGGTATATTGAGATTGTCATTCCGTATGTAATTTCCTTAATATTGGCTCAAAAATTGAAGTATATTCTAAATCCGTATGAAATTCTAAGACGATTGAGCGATGTCCGTCTGACTGTCTGTCTGTCTGCCCGTCCGTCTGTCTGTTGTCGGCACGATAAAACCTTAACGAAAAGATATAGGTCACTGAAATTTGGCACAAATATTCTTCATTTCTTTGAAAATTTTGGTATTGAAATCGGGCAAAATCGGTTCACATTTGACCATAGCTCCCGTATAACCTCGTCTAGGCTAATCGCTTATTTACTAATGAATGACAAATTATAACAGCTATGATGACAAAATCTAGAAGTTTTACATAAGTACTAGGCAGCATATAAAATTTCATCGAAATCGGTTCACATTTAACCATAGCTCCCATACAAAAAACTTACGGAAACAGCCAAAATTTCATCTGAAATACACTTAAATGCCAATAAATGATAAACTGGCCACTAAATTTAGCACAAGGAAGTCTTATGTGAATACCAGCCAGTGTGCAAAATTTTGTCACAATCGGTCACCATTTGACCATAGCACCCATATAAAAAACTTACGAAAACAGCCTAAATTCCACCTGAAATTCACTTAAATGCCAATAAATGATATAGCTGTAATAGATTTGGCCGCTGTAATAGCTTTGGCCACTAAATTTAGCACAAGGAAGTCTTATGTCACCATTTGACCATAGCTCCCATATAAAAAAACTTACAAAAAGAAAAGGGGGTTTATGTCCGTCTGTCTGTTAGATTAAAGCGCGATAGCGCCTTAACGAAAAGGGATACAGCAACAAAAGTCTTATGTGAATACCAGCCAGTGTGCAAAATTTTGTTACAATCGGTCACCATTTGACCATAGCTCCCATGTAAAAACTTATAGAAACACAAAAATACAAAAAGAAAAGGGGGTTTATGTCCGTCTGCCCGTTGGATTAAAGCGAGATAGCGCCTTAAAGAAAAGGGCTACAGCAACAAAATTTTACAAAAGGAAGTCTTATGTGAATACCAGCCAGTGTAAAAATTTTTTCACAATCGGTCATAGCTCCTATATAAAAACTTACAGAAACACAAAAATACAAAAAGAAAAAGGGGTTTATGTCCGTCTGTCCGTTGGATTAAAGCATGATAGCGCCTTAACGAAAAGGGCTACAGCAACAAAATTTTACAAAAGGAAGTCTTATGTGAATACCAGCCATTTTGTTACAATCGGTCACCATTTGACGATAGCTCCCATATAAAAACTTACAGAAGCACAAAAATACAAAAAGAAAAGGGGGTTTATGTCCGTCTGTCCGTTGGATTAAAGCATGATAGCGCCTTAACGAAAAGGGCTACAGCAACAAAATTTTACAAAAGGAAGTCTTATGTGAATACCAGCCATTTTGTTACAATCGGTCACCATTTGACGATAGCTCCCATATAAAAACTTACAGAAGCACAAAAATACAAAAAGAAAAGGGGGTTTATGTCCGTCTGTCCGTTGGATTAAAGCGCGATAGCGCCTTAAAGAAAAGGGCTACAGCAACAAAATTTTACAAAAGGAAGTCTTATGTGAATACCAGCCAGTGTGAAAAATTTTTTCACAATCGGTCACCATTTGACCATAGCTTCCATATAAAAACTTACAGAAACACAAAAATACAAAAAGAAAAGGGGGTTTATGTTCGTCTGCCCGTTGGATTAAAGCGCGATAGCGCCTTAAAGAAAAGGGCTACAGCAACAAAATTTTACAAAAGGAAGTCTTATGTGAATACCAGAGTGTGAAAAATTTTTTCACAATCGGTCACCATTTGACCATAGCTCCCATATAAAAAACTTACGGAAACACAAAAATACAAAAAAGAAAAGGGGGTGTATGTCCGTCTGTCCGTCAGATAAAAGCACGATAGCACCTTGACGAAAAGGGCTACAGTAACAAAATTTTATAAAAGGAAGTCTTATGTGAATACCAGCCAGTGTAAAAATTTTTTCACAATCGGTCACCATTTGACCATAGCTCCCATATAAAAACTTACAGAAACACAAAAATACAAAAAGAAAAGGGGGTTTATGTCCGTCTGCCCGTTGGATTAAAGCGCGATAGCGCCTTAAAGAAAAGGGCTACAGCAACAAAATTTTACAAAAGGAAGTCTTATGTGAATACCAGCCAGTGTGAAAAATGTTTTCACAATCGGTCACCATTTGACCATAGCTTCCATATAAAAACTTACAGAAACACAAAAATACAAAAAGAAAAAAAGGGGGTTTATGTCCGTCTGCCCGTTGGATAAAAGCGCGATAGCGCCTTAACGAAAAAGGCTACAGCAACAAAATTTTACAAAAGGAAGTCTTATGTGAATACCAGCCATTTTGTTACAATCGGTCACCATTTGACCATAGCTCCCATATAAAAACTTACAGAAACACAAAAATACAGATAAAAGTGCGATAGCTCCTTAACTACTTAGAGCTAAAGAGACAAAATTGTACAAAAGTATTTTTGATATGTAACAGAAGTTGTGTACTGAAAATGGGCGAAATCGGTTCACATTTAGTTAGAGCTCCCATATAACCCCGCCCCGGGAAGCACAAGAATGCTGATAAATTGAATACAATTGTTATAGCTATGACGACTAAATTTAGAATAAAGAAGTTTTATGCAGCTATTGGTCAGTATGTGAACCGCCGTGGTATAGCAGATAAGTCATCCGCCTAGCATACCAGAGGTCCAAGTTCAATCCCCGTCCAGACCCACTTGAAAAAAATAAATTAAAAAAAAAAAGCGGCGGTTCACCTCATAAGTCAGCTAGCCACTGGTTATTGAGTATTAGGCTATGTAAAACTTCTCTAACTACTGCATTTTCCGTTCGGAGCCGGCGTTAAAACGTAGGTCCCTTCATTGTCTCATTGTCTGAGAGAAGTACCCCTTGTTCCAATTGGAATGTTGTCGGGGAATCATATATATATATTTTGCTAACAATACCAACTAGCGTAACAAGTTTTTTCGAATTTGGTCCACATTTTGAATTAGCTGCACCCTCGTAGATATATGAGAGATATTTTTAAATTTAACACAACTTGATGTTGGGTATATAAGATTCGGCACAGCCCAACATAACACTTTTACTTGTTTTGTTTTGAAACTCCTCGTTTATTCTTGTTCAGAAATGGATTTTTTTTTTTTGTTTGAGTTTTATTCTTAATACTTCTCTTGTTTGAAATCATTTATTGTTTTTCCTGCAACAATATGTCTGGTTTAAACCAATAATGACTTGGCTTAAAATGTGAAAAAAAAACAAAAATACCAAAACTTGTTTTCGTCTGTGGCTGCTGCTGCATTATTGAAAAATTCTGTTGCCAAAATTGTCAGATTCTTGCCCACCTTTTCTTTTTAGGGTCTTTTTGAAATTAAGTAAAATCCTTTTGCTGGGTTGAGAACTTGTCAAACAAAGAAAACAAACAAACCTGTTTGCAGTTACATGTCTTCAACGAGATAAGCATTAATCCTCTAAGCACCCATAAGCTATTTTATTAAGATTATTTTAGAGATTTTGGTATTAAAATAAAGACAATGATAAGTGTACAAACAGCTCTATAACACTGTGATCCATCTTATGACCTTTTTACCTACAGTGGAAGCTTATTCAAAATCCTACAGAATAAAGAATTAAATATTTTACTAATGAGACACAAATTTTATCAATCACAAATCTTACGATTACGATCTTACGCGATTTAGATACAATATCAGAATGGGGCCGCGAGAATAGAGTTAATTTTAATTCTCGAAAAACTCAATGTTCTATGCTTACGCATAATCGCACGGCAGATCTTGTTACTTCATCTGTATTCATGGAAGGTGTAAATATTCAGGAATCAGAACCTCTCGATCAGGATTAGGCAACCCATACCACCAGTAGCCGATGAATTTTTTTTAATTTTCGTAAATACCACGATCATTAATTAAACTTCGGAAAATGAGTATTAAAATTATTCAGTTGGAATTTGGATGTTAACAGAGCTTTGTTAAAGAAAAGACAAAAACAAAATAGGCTAGAAACAAATCATAATCCAATTTATAGCAACAAAATACATGGTTCGAGAGAACAAAGAAATACAATCCCGAACAATATTGCCACGAAAGAAAAAAAATTAAAAAAAAAAAATTCTATAGAAAAATTTATGAAAAAAATTTTTGATAAAAAAATTTTTTACAGAAAAATTTTTGATAAAATATTCTATAGAAAAATTTGTGATAAAAAAAATTTCTATAAAACAATTTTTGATAAAATATTTTTGATAAAAAAATTTTCTATAGAAAAATTTTTGATAAAAAAATTTTCTATAGAAAAATTTTTGATAAAAAAATTTTCTATAGAAAAATTTTTAATAAACAAATATTCTATAGAAAAACTTTTTATAAAAAAAAATTTCTATAGAAAAATTTTTTAAAAAAATTTTCTATAGAAAAATTTTTTAAAAAAATTTTCTATAGAAAAATTTTTTAAAAAAATTTTCTATAGAAAAATTTTTGATAAAAAAATTTTCTATAGAAAAATTTTTTAAAAAAATAAGAAAAATTTTTGATAAAAAAATTTTTTATAGAAAAATTTTTGATAAAAAAATTTTCTATAGAAAAATTTTTGATAAAAAAATTTTCTATAGAAAAATTTTTGATAAAAAAATTTTCTATAGAAAAATTTTAGATAAAAAAAATTTTTCTATAGAAAAATTTTGGATAAAAAAATGTTTCTATTGAAAAATTTTTGATAAAAAAAATTTTTCTATAGAAAAATTTTTGATAAAAAAATGTTTCTATTGAAAAATTTTTGATAAAAAAAATTTTTCTATAGAAAAATTTTTTATAAAAAAAATTCTATAGAAAAATTTTTGATAAACAAATTTTCTATAGAAAAAGTTTTGATAAAAAAATTTTCTACAGAAGAATTTTTGATAAAAAAATTTTCAATAGAAAAATTTTTGATAAAAAAATTTTCAATAGAAAAATTTTTGATAAAAAAATTTTCTATAGAATCATTTTTGATAAAAAAAATTTTCAATAGAAAAATTTTTGAAAAAAAAAAAATTTTCTATAGAAACATTTTTTTAAAAAAATTTTCTATAGAAAAATTTTTGATAAAAAAATTTTCTATAGAAAAATTTTTAATAAAAAAATTTTCTATAGAAAAATTTTCTGTAGAAAAATTTTTGATAAAAAAAAAATTTTCTATATAAAAATTTTTGATAAAAAAATTTTCTATATAAAAATTTTTGATAAAAAAATTTTCTATAAAAAAATTTTTGATAAAAAAAATTTTCTATAGAAAAATTTTTGATAAAAAAATTTTTTATAGAAAAATTTTTGATAAACAAATTTTCTACAGAAAAACTTTTTATAAAAAAAAATTTCCATAGAAAAATTTTTTAAAAAAATTTTCTATAGAAAAATTTTTCTATAGAAAAATTTTCTGTAGAAAAATTTTTGATAAAAAAATGTTTGTATTGAAAAATTTTTGATAAAAAAAATTTTTCTGTAGAAAATTTTTGATAAAAAAAAAATTTCTATAAAAAAATTTTTTATAAAAAAAATTCTATAAAAAAATTTTTGATAAACAAATTCTCTATAAAAGAATTTTTGATAAAAAAATTTTCAACATAAAAATTTTTCATAAAAAAAATTTTCTATTGAAAAATTTTTGATAAAAAATTCGTTATAAAAAAATTTTCTATAGAAAAATTTTTCTATAGAAAAATTTTCTGTAGAAAAATTTTTGATAAAAAAAATGTTTGTATTGAAAAATTTTTGATAAAAAAAAAATTTCTGTAGAAAAATTTTTGATAAAAAAAATGTTCTATAGAAAAATTTTTTATAAAAAAAATTCTATAAAAAAATTTTTGATAAACAAATTTTCTATAAAAGAATTTTTGATAAAAAAATTTTCAACATAAAAATTTTTCATAAAAAAAATTTTCTATTGAAAAATTTTTGATAAAAAAATTTTTTATAGAAAAATTTCTATAGAAAAATTTTAGATAAAAAAATTTTCTATAGAAAAATTTTAGATAAAAAAATTTTCGAAAGAAATTAATTTTTAGTTGAACCATGAATTTATGTTAAGAGGTTGTGGGTTCGAATCCGAGCTCAGGTTCATATAATAAATAAAAAATTTTTCTATAGAAAAATTTTTGATAAAAAAAAATTTTCTATAGAAAAATTTTTGATAAAAAAAATTTTTCTATAGAAAAATTTTTGATAAAAAAAATTTTCTATAGAAAAATTTTTGATAAAAAAAAATTTTTCTGTAGAAAAATTTTTGATAAAAAAAATTTTTCTATAGAAAAATTTTTGATAAAAAAAATTCTTCTATAGAAAAATTTTTGATAAAAAAAATTTTTCTATAGAAAAATTTTTGATAGAAAAATTTTTGATAAAAAAATTTTCTATAGAAAAATTTTTGATAAACAAATTTTCTACAGAAAAACTTTTTATAAAAAAAAATTTCCATAGAAAAATTTTTTAAAAAAATTTTCTATAGAAAAATTTTTGATAAAAAATTCGTTATAAAAAAATTTTCTATAGAAAAATTTTTCTATAGAAAAATTTTCTGTAGAAAAATTTTTGATAAAAAAATGTTTGTATTGAAAAATTTTTGATAAAAAAAAATTTTTCTGTAGAAAAATTTTTGATAAAAAAAATTTTCGTTGATGGTCGTGGGTTCGAGTCGGGCTCAGGTTCATGTCATAAATTATTTTTTTAATTTATGATTTTTAAATTAGATGAATAAATTTTAGGAATACTGAAAAAACTATGTGACACTTAGCAGTGTGGAATGCTGCATTTTCTGTCCCGCTACGGACTTCATCAGCACACTGTGTCACCAACTGTTAAATGCCAGTAGTTAAGATCATCTATTTAACTGAATTCTTAAGCGAAATTGAAAACGAGAATTATGTTAACACTCATTTCTATTTCACCTATGACCATATGATCGATTCAGTTAGACGAACTTATCCACCATAGTTTTTTCCTTTATGTTTTGTATCCCTATCCTTTATTAATCTACATTTACTTTGTACTTTAACCAACTGTCAGCTGGTAATGAAGACAAAGATTTTTGTTTTTGACAAGTTTTGTTTTATTCTTTTACGTTATTCCTAAAATTTATTCATCTAATTTAAAAATCATAAATTAAAAAAATAATTTATGACATGAACCTGAGCCCGACTCGAACCCACGACCATCAACATAAATTTCTGGTTCAACTAAAATTAATTTCTTTCAAAAAAAATTTTCTATAGAAAAATTTTTTATAAAAAAAATTCTATAAAAAAATTTTTGATAAACAAATTTTCTATAAAAGAATTTTTGATAAAAAAATTTTCAACATAAAAATTTTTCATAAAAAAAATTTTCTATTGAAAAATGTTTGATAAAAAAATTTTTTATAGAAAAATTTCTATAGAAAAATTTTAGATAAAAAAATTTTCTATAGAAAAATTTTAGATAAAAAAATTTTCTTGAAAAATTAGGTTTAATCAGGCTTGAGTTCATTTAACTTTCAAATTATTAATTTTGAAAATTTGAAAAGTAATTATGGAGAAAAACTGAAAAAATTATTTTTGAACGCGGCTCAGTGGATTGCAATTTCTGTCCCGCCACAGGACGTCATCAGCACTTAGCGCCCTCGACCACAGTCGAGTTGTCAAATTGCAGAGATAATCATCAATTTAACTCATTGAGTTTGATCGAACATCACTACGTTTAATTGATTGTGTATTCTCCTATTACTTGAATACACAATCAATTAAACGTAGTGATGTTCGATCAAACTCAATGAGTTAAATTGATGATTATCTCTGCAATTTGACAACTCGACTGTGGTCGAGGGCGCTAAGTGCTGATGACGTCCTGTGGCGGGACAGAAATTGCAATCCACTGAGCCGCGTTCAAAAATAATTTTTTCAGTTTTTCTCCATAATTACTTTTCAAATTTTCAAAATTAATAATTTGAAAGTTAAATGAACTCAAGCCTGATTAAACCTAATTTTTCAATCAATTCTAAAGTTCGAATAATTAATTCCCAAATAAAAAAATTTTCGAAAGAAATTAATTTTTAGTTGAACCATGAATTTATGTTAAGAGGTTGTGGGTTCGAATCCGAGCTCAGGTTCATATAATAAATAAAAAATTTTTGATAAAAAAATTTTCTATAAAAAATTTTTCTATAGAAAAATTTTTTTTATCAAAAATTTTTCTATAGAAAAATTTTTTGATAAAAAACTTTTTTACAGAAAAATTTTTGATAAAATTTTCAATAGAAAAATTTGTAATAAAAAAATTTTCTATAAAACAATTTTTGATAAAAAATTTTTGATAAAAAAATTTTTCTATAGAAAAATTTTTGATAAAAAATTTTTAATAAAAAAAATTTTTCTATAGAAAAATTTTTGATAAAAAAAATTTTTCTATAGAAAAATTTTTGATAAAAAAAATTTTTCTATAGAAAAATTTTGATAAAAAAAATTTTCTATAGAAAAATTTTTGATAAAAAAAATTTTTCTATAGAAAAATTTTTGATAAAAAAAATTTTTCTATAGAAAAATTTTTGATAAAAAAAATTCTTCTATAGAAAAATTTTTGATAAAAAAAATTTTTCTATAGAAAAATTTTTGATAAAAAAAATTTTTCTATAGAAAAATTTTTGATAAAAAAAAAATTTTTCTATAGAAAAATTTTTGATAAAAAAAATTTTTCTATAGAAAAATTTTTGATAAAAAAAAATTTTTCTATAGAAAAATTTTTGATAAAAAAAATTTTTCTATAGAAAAATTTTTGATAAAAAAAATTTTTCTATAGAAAAATTTTTGATAAAAAAAATTTTTCTATAGAAAAATTTTTGATAACAAAAATTTTTCTATAAAAAAATTTTTTGATAAAAAAAATTTTTCTATAGAAAAATCGTTACTACTTTGGAATGTGCTCTAAAACAATACAAAGTTAGCCGGCCCTGATTGGGTTAAATGTTACTTATTTCTGTTAACTGACTCAAACAAGTTATGACCAGTAATTTGATATATATGTATATTTACAGTCTATTTCTTTTATTCTTAATTTCATAAGACAATTCCATAGATTTTTTTTTTTTCGATGAGAAAAAATTACATTGTAATACAATATTTTATTGATATTAATTTAAATATAATATAAGTTAAAATTTTTTTACTAGTAACTGAGGCCCTATGCTAGACTGGGAGTCAAGGATAGCAGAAAAAAAGAATAAGTAACAGAGATTAGGGGCTCTTTATCTTTAGGTGTTAGCCTACACCTGCAGATTAACGTTTGTTCGTATAGTTTGCAGACTAAACTTCTTTAAAGTCTGGAACGGTTGGATCTTCAGATTACTAATAAAGCCTTAGAAATACATATAATAATCAGTTGTTTTTAATGTTCATAACTCGTAAATATTACTACTGATAAATTTTTATTTTAACAATATTTCGTCATATTGAAAATATTTCGTCATATTGACAAAATTTCGTTATATTGACAAATTTACTCATATTGACAATCAGCCTTATTATGGTTGTCGAATATACGACTTCGACTACGACATTTAGTACTAGATTAAAGAAAACATCAACACAATTTCATTAATCTACTACTAACTGTCGTAGTCTACTACTAACTGTCGTAGTCGAAGTCGTTTATTCGACAACCGTAATAAGGCTGAATATTTCAGGACAATATTTCTTCAAATTAGATGCTTTTTTATATTCTTCATATTGACGAAATTTGAGAAAAATATTTCGTCTTATTGACAATATTTCGATATATTAACAACATTTCGTCATATTAACAATGTTGCGTCATATTGACAATACTTCGTCATATTGACAATTCTTCGTCATATTAACAATATTTATCTAATTTATTCACGTTATCTAATTGATATGATCCTAAGATGAGGTTGTTACAAGTCCTACATTACAACTGAACCCTGAAGGGGTCGTTTAAGTGATCATTGCTAGAATATTGAGATTCGAAACCGAAACAAAAAAAATGTTAGTGATGGAAAACGAAAAAAAAAATCTTTAAGCCAAATGGGAAAAATTCAGTCGAAAAGTTTTCAAAAACCCACGATTGTCTTTAATTCCTACAACTGATTTGATTTAAATCCACAACAAAAGAAGATCTTTGAGAAGATTTTTTGAATATTTTTGCAACAATTTAATGATTTATTTATTACAACAAAACCCCCCAAACAGATTCCATGTAAAAATCAACAATTAATCTATTTATAACAAGAGCAATTAATCAATATGTTCTCGACATGTTCGACAATATCAAAAGCAGCAGCAACAACTTCAATAAAAGGCAGCAACAATTGTTCTGGAACTACGACAACAACATTAACAAAAACAAAAGTGATGACTACAAATTAAATCAAATACATTTATAATAGTTCAATGCATTTTGCATTTTGTTCATGCATTCATTCACTTATTCATTCAGTCATTCATTCAAATGTAAAAATCATTGAAAAAAAATGTCATTAAAAGCTAAAGAAGAATGTGGAAATTTTTGAAAAAATAAAATAAATTCCGAATAAAATACGAATATTGGACTTTGATATTTTTTCTGACTGGAATTGTCACAATTGAGTTGTTGTCTTTCAATTAAATGTTAATAGGGAAAACAATTTTTTGCACCAAACGCAAAAATTTTGAAGTGTGAAATATGTAAATGAACGATTTGGATATTTATGGTATGAATTGAATTTTTTATTTTTTAATGAAAAATTATCTTTAAAAAAAAAATTTTTTTTAAAAAATTTTTAAAAAAAATTTTTTGAAGAAAAAAAATTTTAACGAAAATTTCTCTATAGAAAAAATTTTTTTAAAGAAAATTTTTCTATAGAAATTTTTTTTTTAACCAAAATTTTTCTATAGAAAAATTTTTTTTAAAGAAAATTTTTCTATACAAATAATTAAAAAAAAATTCTATAAAAAAAAAAAAATTTCTATAGAAATTTTTTTTAAAGAAAATTTTTCTATAGAAAAAATTTTTTAAAGAAAATTTTTCTATAGAAAAAACCTTTAAAAGAAAATTTTTCTATAGAAAAAAATTAAAAAAAAAATTTCTACACAACAAATTTAAAAAAAAAATTATTCTATAAAAAAAAATTTTTTATAGAAAAAATTTTTTTAAAGAAAATTTTTTAACGAAAATTTTTCTAAAAGAAAATTTTTTTTTCTATAGAAAAAATTTCATTAAACATTTCGTTCATTAAGCAACAGAAAAAAATTTCGTTAAAAAATTTTTTCTATAGAAACAATTTCGTTAAAAAAATTTTTCTATAGAAAAAATTTCGTTAAAAAATTTTTTCTATAGAAAAAATTTCGTTAAAAAATTTTTTCTATAGAAAAAATTTCGTTAAAAAATTTTTTCTATAGAAAAAATTTCGTTAAAAAATTTTTTCTATAGAAAAAATTTCGTTTAAAAATTTTTTCTATAGAAAAAATTTCGTTAAA
Organism: Stomorhina lunata; assembly: GCA_933228675.1. NCBI lineage: Eukaryota > Metazoa > Arthropoda > Insecta > Diptera > Rhiniidae > Stomorhina > Stomorhina lunata. Next base: position 110,370,882 of record OW121744.1, on the reverse strand, counting down.
AAATGTTTTCTATAGAAAAAATATCGTTAGAAAATTTTTTCTATAGAAAAAATTTCGTTAGAAAATTTTTTCTATAGAAAAAATTTCGTTAGAAAATTTTTTCTATAGAAAAAATTTCGTTAGAAAATTTTTTCTATAGAAAAAATTTCGTTAGAAAATTTTTTCTATAGAAAAAATTTCGTTAGAAAATTTTTTCTATAGAAAAAATTTCGTTAGAAAATTTTTTCTATAGAAAAAATTTCGTTAGAAAATTTTTTCTATAGAAAAAATTTCGTTAGAAAATTTTTTCTATAGAAAAAATTTCGTTAGAAAATTTTTTCTATAGAAAATTTTTTCTATAGAAAAAATTTCGTTAGAAAATTTTTTCTATAGAAAAAATTTCGTTAAAAAATTTTTTCTATAGAAAAAATTTCGTTAGAAAATTTTTTCTATAGAAAAAATTTCGTTAGAAAATTTTTTCTATAGAAAAAATTTCGTTAGAAAATTTTTTCTATAGAAAAAATTTCGTTAGAAAATTTTTTCTATAGAAAAAATTTCGTTAGAAAATTTTTTCTATAGAAAAAATTTCGTTAGAAAATTTTTTCTATAGAAAAAATTTCGTTAGAAAATTTTTTCTATAGAAAAAATTTCGTTAGAAAATTTTTTCTATAGAAAAAATTTCGTTAGAAAATTTTTTCTATAGAAAAAATTTCGTTAGAAAATTTTTTCTATAGAAAAAATTTCGTTAGAAAATTTTTTCTATAGAAAAAATTTCGTTAGAAAATTTTTTCTATAGAAAAAATTTCGTTAGAAAATTTTTTCTATAGAAAAAATTTCGTTAGAAAATTTTTTCTATAGAAAAAATTTCGTTAGAAAATTTTTTCTATAGAAAAAATTTCGTTAGAAAATTTTTTCTATAGAAAAAATTTCGTTAGAAAATTTTTTCTATAGAAAAAATTTCGTTAGAAAATTTTTTCTATAGAAAAAATTTCGTTAGAAAATTTTTTCTATAGAAAAAATTTTGTTAGAAAATTTTTTCTATAGAAACAATTTCGTTAAAAAAATTTTTCTATAGAAAAAATTTCGTTAAAAAATTTTTTCTATAGAAAAAATTTCGTTAGAAAATTTTTTCTATAGAAAAAATTTCGTTAGAAAATTTTTTCTATAGAAAAAATTTCGTTAGAAAATTTTTTCTATAGAAAAAATTTCGTTAAAAATTTTTTTAAAGAAAATTTTTTATAAAAAATTTTTTATAGAAAAAATTTCGTTAAAAATTTTTTCCATAGAAAAAAATTTGTTAAAAAGTTTTTTCCATAGAAAAAATTTCGTTAAAAAGTTAGAAAAAACTTTTTCTATAGAAAAAATTTCGATAAAAAATTTTTTCTATAGAAAAAATTTCGTTAAAAATTTTTTTAAAGAAAATTTTTCTATAAAAAATTTTTTATAGAAAAAATTTCGTTAAAAATTTTTTCCATAGAAAAAAATTCGTTAAAAAGTTTTTTCTATAGAAAAAAATTCGTTAAAAAATTTTTTCTATAAAAAAAATTTCGTTAAAAAATTTTTGATATAGAAAAAATTTCGTTATAGAAAAATTTTCTTTAAAAAATTCTTCTCATAGAAAAAAATTTTTCTTATAGAAAAATTTTCTTTAGAAATTTAAAAAAAAATTCTTTAGAAATTTAAAAAAATTTTTCTTATAGAAAAATTTGAGTTAAATTTTTAAACTGTGTAGCAAAACCTCCTCATTTTTTATACAAATATTTTTATCCCCTTTAGCTGAAGTCATTAAAAATTATTTATATTTCTGTGTAAAAATTTAACATATTTTCCCTCTATCAATAAAATTTCCCAGCTGAAGCGTAAGGATTTAATATTTCGAAAATACATTCATTATGAAAATATTTATGAGTACAAATTGCATAGCATACTTTTATACAACAACAACAACAATAACAAACAAATAAAAACAAACATATTTAAAATTATTACTAAAATTCTGGAATACATCAACTCAAATTCCCGACCATTAAAATTTCATTATTCATACCTGAGTGCCAATCAAACAGAATAAAATGAAAAATTATTTGTGGTGCGAAATAAAAAAAACTCATCCTCTTCATCGTCGTCAGAGATATTTATGTTTATTCGAAAATAATGAAAAGCCAACAAAAATTGAAATTGGAAAAAAAACTGATTGTTTAAATTTATATATGTAATATCTGGCAGGCGCCTCTGATGATGATGGCACACACATGTTTCTGAAATAAATTTCCATTACGGAATTTAGGCCAAAATTAAATGCATCGCAATTATTTGAGGAAAATGGAGCCAAATATTTAATTTGAAAGATATTAGAAAAAATACAAAAATGTTTATAATATAAGAACAAAACGGAGTAATCTGACTATACTAAAGCCTTATATATACTTTACCGAAGTCAAGACAATAATATTGTTACGTTTTTCCTTCAAAACGTGGAAGGAATTCTTTTTGCCAACAACCGAAAACGAAATTAAAACATTTTATGTAGTTTTACAAAGTTATCGTTTTATAATCTTTAAAGTTAGTCACGTTAAATACAAATCATAAAAACTGTAAACAAACTTGTCGCTTTACAAATATTCTTAGTCTCACTGTTCTCTTATACGCGTCTCAATTAAAACTCTGCCACGATATCAGTTCGGCAGCGAGTGCAATATATTTATATTATATTGTCTTTAGTCTCACTTTCCAGCGACTTCTACATTCCAAATCCAAAATCTAGTTCCTGAACAAAAATGCTTAATTGGATTTAATTTTACTCTTAATCTTTAATACCTTAAAGTTGTCTATTTTTATTCTTATAAAAAAAATTTTAACTATAATCTCGGCCATAAGAATTATGCAAAATACGTTGGAAAAAAATTAATTTATTCAAATGAGAAAATTGCCTTTATTACTAGTTGTTATTGTTAATGTTACTCTTTCTGTACGAGTAGTTATTTGAAGCAAGAATACAGATTAACAAAAAAAAAATTAATTTATTTTTATTTCACTTTTTATAATTCCATCACCCAATAATGCCACACCACCCACCTGGTCTGACTGACTTTCACGCTCATTGATTAATTTAATCCAAGAATTGAATTAAATTATACACTTTAGTATAAATTAAATTAATAAATTCCCAATTCTCGAATGTGTCTTTATTTTTGTTGCCATGACTGTAGATTAAGCGGATATTTGTGTCGTAGGAGGTTTGGGATTGTTTTTTTTAAATTAAATTTTTTGGTCTTTAATTGAATTTTTAAGGGAACGAAACTTATAAAGAAACAGTTAGAGATTTACTTGATTTTGATTAATTTTCAGTGGCGCCACCTGTCGGTCATACCAACTAAGAAACCTTCGTCGGCTCATGCGCAATACCTTTGCTAAAGATCATAGCTTGATCACATGCAGAATTAAAGATTTATTTGATTTTGAGTAATTTTCAGTGGCTCCACCTGTCGGAAATTGTTTATACCAACTAAGAAACCTTCGTCGGTTCATACGCAACACCTTTGCTAAAGATCATAGCTTGATCACATGCACAGTTACAGATTTATTTGAACTTGAGTAATTTTCAGTGACACAACCTGTCGGAAATTGGTCATATCAACTTAGAAACCTTCGTCGGCTCATGCGCTTCACCTTTGCTAAAGATCATAGCACGATCACATGCACAGTTAAAGATTTTTTTGATTGTTAGTAATTTTCAGTGGCACCACCTGTTGAAGATTGGTCATATAAGCCTAGGAACCTTCGTCAGCTCATGCGCAACACATTTGCTAAATATCATAGCATGATCAAATGCACAGTTAAAAATTTAATTGATTTTGATTAATTTTCAGTGGCGCCACCTGTCGGAAATTGTTCATACCAACTATGAAACCTTCGTCGGCTCATGCGCATGATCATAGCATGATCACATGCACAGTTAAAAATTTATTTGATTTTCAGTAAATTTCAGTGGCGCCACCTGTTGTCATATCAATTTAGGAACCTTTGTCGTTTACTAAAGATCTTAGCATGATCTATGTCTATGTTAGTCATAGTCTATGTCTTAGTCTTTGACTTAGTCTAGATGTCTTAGTCTTTGACTTAGTCTAGATCTTAGTCTATGTCTTAGTCTATGTCTTAGTCTATGTCTTAGTCTATGTCTTAGTCTATGTCTTAGTCTATGTATTAGTCTATGTCTTAGTCTTTGACTTAGTCTAGATCTTAGTCTATGTCTTAGTCTATGTCTTAGTCTATGTCTTAGTCTATGTCTTAGTCTATGTCTTAGTCTATGTCTTAGTCTATGTCTTAGTCTATGTCTTAGTCTATGTCTTAGTCTATGTCTTAGTCTATGTCTTAGTCTATGTCTTAGTCTATGTCTTAGTCTATGTCTTAGTCTATGTCTTAGTCTATGTCTTAGTCTATGTCTTAGTCTATGTCTTAGTCTATGTCTTAGTCTATGTCTTAGTCTATGTCTTAGTCTATGTCTTAGTCTATGTCTTAGTCTATGTCTTAGTCTATGTCTTAGTCTATGTCTTAGTCTATGTCTTAGTCTATGTCTTAGTCTATGTCTTAGTCTATGTCTTAGTCTATGTCTTAGTCTATGTCTTAGTCTATGTCTCAGTCTATGTCTTAGTCTATGTCTTAGTCTATGTCTTAGTCTATGTCTTAGTCTATGTCTTAGTCTATGTCTTAGTCTATGTCTTAGTCTATGTCTTAATCTATGTCTTAGTCTACATCATAGTCTATGTCTTAGTCTATATCTTAGTCTATGTCTTAGACTATGTCTTAGTCTATGTCTTAGTCTATGTCTTAGTCTATGTCTTAGTCTATGTCTTAGTCCATGTCTTAGTCTATGTCTTAGTCTATGTCTTAGTCTATGTCTTAGTCTATGTCTTAGTCTATGTCTTAGTCTATGTCTTAGTCTATGTCTTAGTCTATGTCTTAGTCTATGTCTAAGTCTATGTCTTAGTCTATGTCTTAGTCTATGTCTTAGTCTATGTCTTAGTCTATGTCTTAGTCTATGTCTTAGTCTATGTCTTAGTCTATGTCTTAGTCTATGTCTTAGTCTATGTCTTAGTCTATGTCTTAGTCTATGTCTTAGTCTATGTCTTAGTCTACATCATAGTCTATGTCTTAGTCTATATCTTAGTCTATGTCTTAGTCTATGTCTTAGTCTATGTCTTAGTCTATGTCTTAGTCTATGTCTTAGTCTATGTCTTAGTCTATGTCTTAGTCTATGTCTTAGTCTATGTCTTAGTCTATGTCTTAGTATATGTCTTAGTCTATGTCTTAGTCTATGTCTTAGTCTATGTCTTAGTCTATGTCTTAGTCTATGTCTTAGTATATATCTTAGTCTATATCTTAGTCTATGTCTTAGTCTACGTCTTAGTCTATGTCTTAGTCTATGTCTTAGTCTATGTCTTAATCTATGTCTTAGTCTACGTCTTAGTCTATGTCTTAGTCTATGTCTTAGTCTATGTCTTAGTCTATGTCTTAATCTATGTCTTAGTCTATGTCTTAGTCTTTGTCTTAGTCTATGTCTAAGTCTATGTCTTAGGCTATATCTTGGTCTATGTCTTAGCCGAGCTTTCTCTTGTTGGACAATCGTCTCCATTAATTGTTTCCGAATTAGAGTAAAAGCTGTATACTCTATTTTTTATGGGATTTTTCAAAACGACCATAAGGCAAATCAATGTATGGAAGTGTAACATCTTTATATTTAAGAGTCGTTGGTCATAGTATTTGCCTGAGTCTTTTGATATGTTATAGCCTATGTCTTAAAATATTCCTTAGTTTATGTCTTAGTCAATTTATGAGTCTATGTTTGGTATAGGTCTTAGTCCATGTCCTATTGATTGCTTCTGCCTCTAATAAATTTGCTTTACTTTACGTCACATTATGTTGATTGGTCTCATTTCACATTCCAGTCTGTAAATACTTTATCCAACCGCCTTAGGCGGCAAAAACTTCCAATAGCTTGTCATTTGTCTCACCCTAAGCTGTCAAATTCCTAAAAAACTACGTCACGTCGCGTAACGTCACGCAAACTTGACTAATTGATAATTCTCGCCTATAGCTCTTAAATTAAGCCGCCTTTTTCTAATAAATCAATTGATTTTGTAAACAAACCTCTTGAAACATTTAAATTTACCTCGATAGTACATTTAAATGTTTTATGTATCAGTTATGAATTAAACAATTTTTTCCCTTAACCACGATGACGTTTCCAAATGCAAAATTATTTTGTTTTGACCGGGAATAATTAATGTGCAACGCGAATTTCTAACTGCATTTGGAATTTAGAATGTAGGCAAATAATATTTGAATTATACAAATATCTTTTGTGTGAATATCTTTGTATGTATCTATATCTATCTCTGTTTGTAATATCACAAGAGAATAAACCTTTGAAAAGTTAAATATTTGAAGAGCCGCAGAAGTTGCAAGGTTTGATTAAAGGGAGTTGTAGTTTTGAAGAGTTGTATATTATATTATTCGGGAAATGGGGAACGAAGACAGTGGCTAGATTCAGGGGATGTGTAGACTTTCGAATAGTTAGAGCTTTTCGTTAAGTATTCTCAAATTTTAAAGCTTTGCCCCCAGAAGTGAAGAAGCGGGTTCTATTAATGATTGTTTAAAATTTCAGAGAACCTCTAAAATCACTCCATACATGGACATAATCCGGAAAATAGGGAATGAAGACATATGAAGAAAATAAAGACAATATTAAGCATTTTCCTATCACTTTAAAAGTCTTAACTCGAGCTCTGAAAAAGTAGGTCCTATTTTGGATAGCTTCATATTTTGGAGAACCCTGTGCCCTGTATATATTGTTCCCTATATATATTTACATAAATATTCATTATTATTTAAAACATTCAACTTCTTTTTAGTTGCTAATATTTCCTCTTGTATCTTTCCTCATTTTGGGTTGGATTGGGTTGGGTTTGCCTGCCCGAATGCCTGACTGTTATTCAGCAGCTCTTCAGGTTTGTATGACCAGAGAGTACATTCATTCATTCATTCATCAGGTTATTGTACTTAATTTAAAATTCTTTTAAGAATTTTTCTTGGAATTTTTTATTATTCTTAGTTTGTTTTATTTTATTTATTTATACGCATTTTATATAAAAAAAAGTTTTTTTTCCTTTGCTTTTCCTTTTATATTTGCAAAAGTTTAAAAATAAAGCAGAAACATCATCATCATCCTCATCGAAATGATGATGATGAAGAAAGATGTTGATAATGATGATGATGAGTTTGAGGTTGGGAGGAAGTTGGAAAGAATCATCAGCAAATAAACATTTCATATTTTATTTGACAAGCTTTTAAGCTGGTTATTTTTTTAAGCTTAAAAGTGGGAGATAAAGTGTAAGAAAATATTAAATATTAAAAGTAAAAGTTTAAGACTAAAGAAAAAATGAAATTAGTTTATTATTTTAATAAATGGAGAGATAAATTCTTAAAAAAATATTAAAAGCTAATAATAATTTTAAAAATTAGGATATATTTTAAAGTTAAAGTAAGACAAAGGATAACTTAAAAATAAGAACTTCAATGCAGACTAAGACATAGATTAATATGTAGACTAATTCATAGACCAAGACACAGAACAATTCATAGATCAGTACAAAGACCAAGATACAGACAAAGACATAGATCAAGACATCGACCAATAGATAGACTGAGACATAGACTAAAATTAAAATCAATCTATAGTCCAAAAATAAACTAAGACTGAAAGATAAAATAGGTTAGGTTAGGTAATAAAGGAGGTGTCAGACGATACCTTCACTCGGAGACCCCAGGGGTCCATTGTGATCCTTTAGTAGAGAAGGAGGAAGAGAAAGAATGATGAAAGAGAAAGAGAAATGATAGTAGAAAGTTTTAGACAAGACTACCCTATCTAGGCCAGTTGAGACCCGTGATGAACCCTACAATATCATTCAACCTACACTGTTGTAGATCCTGTAGGTCAGCAAGGAATCTGCTGCCTAAAAATTTGAGTCTTAGGCTTTGCAGCCTTGTACAGCGACAGAGAATGTGTTCTACCGACTCGGACGAATCCTCATCTAGACATAGTCTACAGAGGTCTGAAATGCTGCTGTCCCACCTATGTAACCTCGAATTTAAGGCCCAATGTCCCGTAAGGAACCCTATACATCTTCTTAAGCTTGACCTATTTAGACCTAATAGAAGCTTAGTTCCATTACTGAGGTAACACTACAACCCTTGAGCGCGGCCTGGCATATATTGTCACCTCACTGTTTACAGCTATAAGACCCTGAATGAGCTCTGTAGCCTTCCAGATGGCAAAAATCTCTGCCTGGAAGACACTGCACTCATCCGCGTGTCTAAAGGATTTCCTAATATTTTGATTCCACAGGAAAACCCCAGATCCAGTCCCGCAATCCATTTTAGAGCCATCCGTGAAGATCGAAAATTAGGTTAAGGTATTAGTCAAAAGAATTAAATCCCAAATTTTCATTTTTTTGGGAACACACCCGAAAATTATATTGAAAATATGTATATCTAAAATCAATTGATTTGAAAACGATCGATTTCCATCACATACCGGATAGTTTTTACGATTCAGAATATAGTTAATTTTTAATAAATTTCGAAGTCATGTCGAAAGGCTGATTCATCTAAAACCGCAGAGTCATCTCGAACTGCTGAGTCATCTGTTTAAAAAATCTATTGCAAACCAGGGCTATTGTTGCATTTAGGAAGACAAAATCTAGAGACTTAATGCGAGCTTAACTATAAGAAAATATATTTATTCCCAGTGATCCGGTTACCTTGGGTGATGTAGGGGATATTGAATTCCAAGCAACGGTTCAGATTGGTCTCTACTCGGTAAGCCCATACTTATCCTTATCATTCATCTCAACTGTGGACACTGACCTCCTCATGGTATCGCCCGGGAAACTATGTTATCACCCTTTAATGTAGTGGGTTAACATGTGCCGCGAGCTCTTTCATAAGAACGATAAAAATATGGCTTAGGACGTCGGGCTAGTAACCCACTACAGGAAAAAACAATTACTATGAAAAAGTTGGAAGAGGACGTTCGAAACATCGATGTAAATATCAAGTAGATACAAATCTTTCAAAGCTCGGTCTACGAAATTGGAGAATATGCACACAATATCGAAGCACGTGGAATTCTAAAATATGCTTGGCCTTTTGACTTATACAGGTTGTAAATATAGGCCATTTAAGTAAGTAAGATCCGGTAGCCTTAGTTCCATACTTAGTTTAAGGTTTTTAGAGAAGACTCCGAAGTAGAAAAAAGAGGGAGATAGACTTTACTTTGAAGATACCTACAAAAGTCTACTTTGTTCTTAGTTTTTTTCGTCTTAAAATCCGGAGATAAGAAAGAGAGAAGGATAGACTTTACTTTAAGATACCTACAACGTAGATTTCATTCAGTTTTTCCGTCTTGAAATCCAGGAATTTATCTCACAACTTTAGATTAATAAGAGTTCTCAAGATTTAGATACGATTTTAAAATGAAACTAACCCATGCCGTGAAACGTGAGATCGTGGAATGTAGAAACATATTATGTTTCTAAAAGTTAAGGCACATTAAGGAATTGGTATAGCTCCAGATTATTTAAAGTTTTGTAGATTCCACAGTCTAAAAATAGGACTTTATTTCAAGAAATGGAGAAGCCGAAAGGAATTGTGAATCTTTATATTAGTAGTAACAACGATTGCACTTCTCATTCTCTAGTGCTCATTCTCTAGGATCATCTCGATGGCACGGTAGATCATGTTACTTCATCTGCATTCATAGATGATATAAATATTCAGCAATTGAACGCTCTTAATATTCTGGACGGAAGAATTCAATGTGATGGATAAGATAAGCTCATTTTTCGAAAAGTCTTGTTTTTTTAACGAGATACTTTGCTCCAATTGATGTTCTGAGTATCTACTACACCTATATCCTATCGAAAATGACAAAGAATTCTAATGTATCTACTGTTGCTTCAAAGCTTCTAGACCGCTTGCATGAAAGGGCGAAACTTCTCATCGCTGTTACCGATGGAAACTTTCGCTTTCGGTATACAATTCTATTGATTCACTAGAGTACCGCCACAATGTGGGTTGTGTTGTATTGGTACTACTATGAAATGTGTTCTAATGAAATCAGAGGTCTCGTTCCCGAAATATAAACATTCTTGCGCAACAGACATAAAAAGTTAGATCACATCAATAGTTAGTCGATTGGATAGCGTACCGAACAATATACTATAGAGAAAATAGCAGTTCATTAGCCTTACGGAAAGTATGTGGGATTCACTTCCCGCAGAAGTTTTTCCTGACCGTTGTAATATAGGAAAATTCAAATTGAATACCCGCAAACACTTTTTTCCTTCCCACAAACTAGTTTTCTAGTTCCAAGACAATACATAGCATAAGTAGGGGACAACCACTGAGTGCTGGTCCTAACTAAAAAAGATGATATTCAGATGGTCTGACTGTCCTGAAATCAGGGAACACTTGCGCATATTTTAAATTGGAAATAAGATCTGAAAATGCTACGCATTTCGTTTAGGATCTAACACTTTCAAAATGACACGAAGAAATTAAGAGAAACGTAAATTAGGCCGCTACACTCTGTTTTAGAGGGATTAGGAGAACATTTTGCACTAAGAAGTTGATATAGTTCCTGATCTTTCAAAATAAGATATGTCTCTAGCTTTCACAATGCGAAATGTTTCGGCGTTTCCCATTGGCGGATATAAGGAATTTGAAATGCCGAAAAACACTTCTCCATCTATATTCTAGTTCCAAGCCTATTTTCTTAGTTCCAAGACAAGTTATAGTATAAGTAGGGGTCATCCCCTGAGTAATGGTCCTAACTAAAAAGGTGATACAACCACTGAGTACTGGTCCTAATTAAAAAGGTCATATTCAGATGGTCCATCTTGCGCATATTTTAAATTGGAAATAAGAACTGAAAATGTTACGCGTTTCGTTTAGGATCTGACAATTTCAAAATGACACGAAGAAATTAATGGGATTAGGAGAAAATGTTGCACTTAGAAGTTGATATAGTTCCTGATCTTTTAAAATTAGATATGTCTCTAGTTTTCACAATTCGAAATGTTTCGGCGTTCCATTGACGTATATAAGGAAATCGAAATGCCCACAAACACTTCTCCGCCTATTTTCTAGTTCCAAGCCTATTTTCTTAGTTCCAAGACAAAGTTATAGCATAAGTAGGGGTCATCCCCTGAGTGCTGGTACTTATAAGGTAATACTCAGTTGGTCTGGCTGTCTTGAAATTATTGAACACCTGTGTCTATTTTAAATTAGATATAAGAACTGAAAATGCTTCGCTACGCTTTTCGTCTTGTGTCCACCAGTTCCAAAACGAGCACGGAAAACTTCAGAAACTCTTAAATTAGTTTAAGGAAGTGACATACTTTGTTTTGGATATCATGGGAAATATTACATTTAAAAGTTGATAATGTTCCTGTTCTTTCAAAATTGGTTATGTCTCTAGCTGTCACGACTTCAAAGGTTTCGGCGTTTGGAGAGTCAGTATGTGCGGAAAACCTTTTCCCATTTACGGATACAAAGAAATCGTTTACTAGGTCTGATAACCTATTTTTTAAAAAGCCAAAATTGACCTTACGATTTTTTAATTTCTGTGAAACTATTCTCAAAACTATAGGATATGGTAACCCATTTTATTTCCAAATCAACTTCTTAAACAACTGTCTAATAAGAACATCTTCTATTGGTTCTTAGACTCCTTCAACACTTCCTTTTAACATGCATACTCTTAGGTACTTTTCAGAAACTTCTTTACGCCAAACTTGCAAACAAAGTTTCATTACTTGCGAGGAAAAAATAGGAAGAAAATGAAAAGAAAATTAACTACTTTTTTTCAACACTTACTTTTTTCATCAAATGCTGATTGTGGCGAAGATGGAGATGAAGATGATGATGACGACGACGAATGGTGGGATAGTAGAGATGATGAAGGTGAAGACAAGTGCTGATGCTGTTGTTGCTGTGGTTTGCGTCTCAAATCGTGATGATTATTATGAACCACAGAACCACTAGAGGAGGCACTATTACCAGCACCCAAACTACTAGAGCTGCCTATAAAGGTAGTGGGTGATTGTATGGCACCAGTTGAGCTAACACTAGAACGACGTAAATCCACATTGAAACGTGAAGAAGCACTACCAGTTGCTGTGGCCACCCCATTATTTCCACTAACACTACCAGGCGAGTGTTTTAAAAGGGTGGCAGAAAAAGGCGCCGGCGTTGAGGGTGAGTTGATTTTGGAGGTGATGGGGTTTTCATTTGCAACTTCTTGTTGTTGTTGCTGTTGGAGACTAAGTCTACGCGGTGAAGTATAAAGTCTGCGCGTTAAAGGATTTTCGGCTGTTAGTAGAAGTGTAGCCGTTTTATCCTTGGGCTCACTAAGACTGGAGGCCAAGGCAAGACCACTTTTGCCCAAAGCACCCAAATTTGCACAATTTATTAAGATTAAGACCATGTAAAGCAATAACATTTTGTAATTCACAAGATTTGACATAGAAAACGTGATGGCAACTTTACGAGACGACGACAAAGACGTTAGCGACATAACCGGCATTTTCGACCTAGACGCAAACGTCGACTGCTCAGTCGACGTTATTAGCATCTCTTTAACACGCACACACTGACACGGATTTAAACACTCATTCACACTCAGCAGACACTGAAGAAACAGCTGCCTGTCTAATTTCTACTCTCAGAGACAGAGATAAATTTTATTATTTTTTTTTTTTTTGGTGATTTCTTTTATAAAATTTTCCTTTATTTTCAACTTCTTTTTAGGTATTAAGAATTTTTCTTTATTTATTTAAAAATGAGACGAAAATGTAAAATTTTCTTAAAGTTTAATTTAATAAAATTTATTCAAAAATTTCATTTTAAAAATTAAAAATTTTATTTTTTTTTAATATTAGATATTTAACTTCCTTTTATTCTATTTTTTGTTTAAAAAAAAATATTTTTTACACTTTACTTTTAGCTTCACATTCTCCCTCTTTTTACACTTAAGCGAAACATAATGATAATAAAAAAAAAACGGAGACAGACAAGAAGACACTCTTGTAAAAGGTAAAATTCACAAAAAATACACTTAAGATTTTTATATTTAATTTTCTTATAAATTTCCTTTAATATAAATTTATTTTATTCTCTACTTTTTGTTACAAATTTTTTCTTTGTTTTGCTTTAATTTTAAACTGGGTATTATTTATTTTAAATTGCTTTAATTTCACTCAATTAAATGCCATAATATAATCCTCAGCTTCATCACAACTAGACACTAAAACACGAACAAAATAAAATCACACACGCGCTGCCATCCAGAACAAACCATCACTCTCAGAAGTCACGATGCGACTGAAGTGAAACAACACAAGGAGAAACAGACACTACCTCTATCTTCTCACTACGTCACGGAGTAAGAACTCAAAACTGACAAACACACACTCACTCTCTCAACACACACACTCTTCTAACTATCAAAACATAAACATTGATACAAAAAACCGCTACTGAAGAAGAATATAAAATAAATTTCGCAAATATTCAGTATAAAATCAAATATTTTAACAAAACTAAGAAAAGTTTAAACTTTTTATAAAAAATATTTTATTTCCTATCACTTCCCTTTAACCATCATCGCTGACCTACACCAATCTTCACTCATTTAGCTCTTAGGGGGTTAATTTACTCTCATACGTCACATGAATTACGTTAAGAACGTAAACATTTGTTTACGAATTACAAGGAATGAGGAAATAAGAGATAAAGTGTTACCAGATCTGTTAAAAAAGCAAACCGGAAACCATATCTAGAGGAAAACATAACAAATTAGTAAATCAAGGAAAAATTTTCTAAAAGAAATTATTTTCTAGAAAAATATTCTAAAAAATATTTTTCTATAAAAAAAAAAGAAAAATTGTATAACAAAATTTTGTCATTAAGAAAAAAGTTGTACAGAAAAAAAATTTTAAAGAATTTTAAAAATTTGTAAATCAACAAATAAAAATTTATTAAAGAAATTTTTTTCTAGAAAAATATTCTAAAATAATTTTTTTTTTTGGAAAATATAAAAAAAAAATTCTATAAAAAAAATATAAACATTTTTTGAAGACTTTTGATAGTAAATTTTTCAAAATTTTTTTTCAATTTACTATAAAAAGTAAATTTTTGAAAATTTACTATAAAAAGTAAATTTTTGTAATATTTACTATAAAAAGTAAATTTTTGAAAAATTTACTATAAAAAGTAAATTTTTGAAAAATTTACTATAAAAAGTAAATTTATGAAAAATTTATTTCTACAGAAAAATTTTTCTATGGAAAAAACTTGTGTAACAAAAATTTTGCTATTTAAAAAATTTTTGTAATAAAAATTTTTCTATGGAAAAAATTTTTTTTTGTAACGAAAACTTTTCTAATAGATGAACTTTTAAGTATTTTTTTTTTCTATAATAAAAATTTTTAACGTAAATTTTTCTAAGAAATTTTTTATTGAACTTTTGGAGAAACAATTTTTTTAAACAAATTTTTTTATAAACAAATTGTAGTATTTTTTTAGATAAAATTTTAAAACTAATTTTGTATAGAAAAATAGTTAAAAAAAATTACCTCTTCTTTTTTTTCTATAATAAAAATTTTTAACGTAAATTTTTCTAAGAAATTTTTTATGGAACTTTTGGAGAAACAATTTTTTTAAACAAATTTTTTTATAAACAAATTGTAGTATTTTTTTTAGATAAAATTTTAAAACTAATTTTGTATAGAAAAATAGTTTAAAAAAATTACCTCTTCTTTGGTACCAAAAAATACAACTCTACTTGTTGGTGGCAATACTGATAATTTAATTTTTATATGGCAATGCTCTTACAAAAATGTCAATATTTACATTTTTTGCGGTATTTTTGGATTAAAATAAAATCTTTAATTATTTAAACAATTTAATGATAAAATGGAACCAGGAATTATTAAAAAACTAGATGAAGTTGTAGTGAATCGTATAGCTGCCGGTGAAATTATTCAAAGACCAGCGAATGCCCTAAAAGAGCTGCTGGAAAATAGTTTAGATGCCAAATCCAGTTTTATACAAGTGACCGTCAAATCCGGTGGCTTAAAGCTGCTCCAAATACAAGATAATGGCACAGGAATACGAAAAGAGGATTTAGAAATAGTATGCGAACGTTTTACCACCTCCAAGCTAAGTAAATTTGAGGATCTGACTAGTATAGCCACATTTGGATTTCGTGGCGAGGCCTTGTCCAGTATAAGTCATGTTGCCCATTTGACTATACAGACCAAGACGGCAAAAGAAAAGTGTGGGTTCAAGTAAGTTTTCGAAACTTTATAATCTCATATAATACAATTTTTTTTAATAATTTCACTTGCTAGAGCATCCTATGAAGATGGCAAATTGAAGGCAGCTCCAAAACCCTGTGCCGGCAATCAGGGAACCATCATCACCATAGAAGATCTCTTTTATAACATGCCTCAGCGTAAACAGGCCCTGAAATCTCCTAACGAAGAGTTTCAGAAAGTATCTGACGTTATGTCCAAGTATGCTGTGCATAATTCTAAAGTAGGCTTTATGTTAAAAAAGCATGGAGAACAGCCTGCCTTCAAAACAGCTGCCAATAGCAGCCAGGAGCTTAATATACAAACTATTTTTGGAGCCAATATCGCTAAGGAACTTATGTCAGTGGAGCTAAAAGATGATGTTCATAAATTTACTATGAAGGGCTTAATAACCAAGGTTAACTATAATGCCAAAAAGGGCATAATGTTGCTTTTTATCAATCATCGTTTAGTGGATTCAATGGGTAGGATCTGTTTTAGTAGTAATCCTATTCTATTGCAACAAATCTTTAATTTTAGCCTTAAAATCTGCCATTGATTCCGTCTATAACACCTATTTACCCAAAGGAATGCATCCTTTCGTCTACATGAGCCTAGAACTTGAACCATCAAATGTTGATGTCAATGTTCATCCCACTAAACATGAAGTTCATTTCCTATACGAAGATGAAATAATTGAAAAAATCAAAGCTCAAGTGGAGGCTCAGTTGCTTGGCAGTAATTCCACTAGAACCTTTTACAAGCAACTAAAATTACCGGGAGTTAGCGAAACCAATGAAGCTGAACACTCGTTTAAAAATGTTTTAGGTGAAAAAGTCTATGCCAAAGATATGATACGCACGGATAACAAGGAACAAAAGCTGGACAAGTTTCTGTTCATTGGATCCTCTAAAAAGTCAGATTCTCCAGGTTCTAACATTAGTTTGAGTGGTTCGAGTGGTAGTTTTTTGGGTGAAGAAAGTTTTCGCGATGTAGCGGCTAGAAAATCAAAGGAAGTGCGTTTAACAAGTGTCCTAGATATGCAAAAGAAGGTTGAGAATGGCTGTTCTGTTCATTTGAGAAAGGTCCTTAAGGAAATGGTATTTGTGGGTGTGGTGGATAAAACTTTTGCCTTGTTCCAGCATGAAACTAAACTTTATATGGCCAATACTTTAAAATTAAGGTAATTTAGAAAAAACTTGAATCTTAGATAAAGAAATTTTTGTCGACGACACAATTTTTATACTAGATCAAAGTAGTATATTTAAGAATTACTTAGAATACTACAAAACTGTTGGAATAGAATGAATATTAATAATTTTTTATTAATCTTTTTTTAGTGAGGAATTATTTTACCAGCGTATGGTTTACGAGTTCCAGAATTTACCCCAGATTAAAATAACACCCGAAAAACTACCTCTCAAAGATCTCATAGTTATAGCTTTAAACAGTTCTGAAAGTGGCTGGACAGAGGAAGATGGCGACAAAGAGGAATTAGCTAAAAATGCTGCAGAAATTCTTACAAGTAAATCAGCCATTTTACGTGAATATTTTTCTTTAAACATATCCGATGAAGGTGAATTGGAAACATTGCCTTCGATTTTGCAAAAACACTGCCCCAGTAAAACATTTTTGCCTTTGTATATATTACGCTTAGCCACCGAAGTAGAATGGGATACAGAAGAGGAATGTTTTGAGACATTTTGCCGAGAAACTGCTCATTACTATTCTTTGGTATCGGAAGCTGAAATGCAAGCGGAGCCAAAAAGGCACAAATGGCAGGTGGAACATGTTTTATATCCAGCTTTTAAGAAATATTTGCTACCCAGCAATCGTCTAAAGAAGTTGTTTTATGAACTGACGAATCTGCCTACTTTATACAAAGTTTTTGAAAGATGTTGAGATTGGATATTGTTTTAAGCAGGATTTTTTAATTTAAGGTTTATTAAAAAAGGAATTTTAACTAACAAGGGAGATTTTTTCTGGTTCCCTTTTTCAAGGCGATCAAGTTTTGTTCTCAATAAATATTATGTTATTACTCAAAGGATCTTGTTTCTTAAAATTCTTACCTGTAATTTAAAAAGATATTTTTGCAATAAGTTTGTTTGTTTCATAATAATTGTCATATATTAAAATAATACCTTAAACAAATAACTCCATAATTAAGATTTTAACTCGATTTCAAACAACTTATAAATTAGGTTGCCTTAAACGTTTTTCACGCTGAGCATTGGCCACATGTTTCTTTAACATATCCATTATTTCATTGTCGTGCTCTGGTGGTGTTGGCTTAACTTCTGTGGCCCAATAGAAGATTTCCCAGTCGTTGGTAACACCATTGATAAGTTGATCATATAGCTCAGTTTGTTTGGCATCCATATCCTTAAGGTATTTGTGAATAAAGGTACTCAAGAGCAAATCATTTTCCAACATACCACGTTTGCGGGATTGGTAGACGAGCCTGAAAAGAGATCGTTATTAGTAAAGGGAGTACATGAAACCATGAACAAAGTTCCTACCTTTGTTTCTTTACCTCCAAAGGTTCATTTTGTTTAAAAGGATATTCCGGCAAAGGTAAATAATCGGGATCCTCATAATCGATAATGGGAACATCGGCATGATTGATGACATTCTTATCCTTGCCATCGCCACTACCAGCAGCAGCTGAAAATTGTTGAGTACGTGCCACAGCATTAACTAGGGCTTTTTGATAAACTTTCGACTATAATAACGAAATAAATATTTATAGTATAGAAATCATGTTATGCAACAGCCGGGAATGAATTCTTTTTAAAATTGTATATGTAACAAATTTTGGAAAATAAAAAACTTACCACAATTTGACGCAACATTTTGTTTAAATTATTTTGTTATTTTAATTTCAACTAAATTTTTTATTTATTAAAATAACAAATTTTCCAAAGCCTCCTGCAGAATAATTCACCTGCCTTGTTTACGAAAAATTTGTTCAAAACAAAATGAAACAAACACACGCACGCGATGATTTGACAATCCAAAGAATGGGAGAATAGAGATGCCGGATCTGAGATGTTGTACTACCATCACGAGAAAGTGATGCCATATTTCAAATTCAGGGAAAATAATTGTAAATTTTTTTTTAATTTTTTTCTATAAAAAAATTATCTTTAAAGAAAAATTTTTCTATAAAAAAATTTACTTTAAAGAAAAATTTTTCTATAAAAAAATTTACTTTAAAGAAAAATTTTCGTGAAAAAAAATTTCTATAGAAAAATTTTCGTGAAACAAAATTTTTCTATGGAAAAATTTTCGTGAACAAAATATTTTTCTGTAGAAAATTTTTTTCTATAAAAAAATTTTAGTTAGAAAAATTTTTTCTATAGAAAAATTTTCGTTAAAAAAATTTTTTCTATAGAAAAATTTTAGTTAAAAAATTTTTTCTGTTGAAAACTTCGTTAAAAAATTTTTTTCTACAGAAAACTTCGTTAAAAAAATTTTTTCTATAGAAAAATTTTCGTTACAAAAATTTTTTCTATAGGAAAATTTTCGTTAAAAAAATTTTTCTACAGAAAAATTTTTTCGGTATAAAAATTTTATTCTTCTGTTATCCTTGACTCCCATAGGGCCTCATAAATAAATAGAAAAATTTTATAGTGTATTTTAAAACAAAAAAGCCATTTTTTGTTTATTTTTAACTCATTTTATTTATTTATCATCTAAATTCAATTAACAAATAATTTTAACTTGGAATTAACTATATAATAGTAAAGAAGGATATTTTAATACAAATTTTGTAATACATATATTTAAAGCTTTAAGCTGAATTTGTTAACAATTTAAAGAAATAAACTAGTCAAATTCTAAGAATTTAATAAATGCAGCTGACTAATAAAACTTAACAATTCTCTGCCAAAATAGAATATAAAATTAGATAAAAAGTTATCAGATAAAAAAAAACTTAAATTAAATTACACTTAAAACTTAATAAATTCAAAAAAATTTTGTTCAGTTGTTTTTTGTTCGTTTTCTAAGTTTAAAGGAATGTCTTCTTAAAACAAACGTTTAAATTTTAAACAGATAAATACCGATAATCCTATGGCTAAAGTATATTTAAAATAGCATTTGAATTTCAATCTTTTGCGCTCAGCTAAAAATTCATCATAATCAATGTAGAGGGGATTTTTGGGAGGACTAAAAGAGGCCAGCTGGAATAAAGGAAATTTGAATATTATAATTTTCGAGAAAAAGTTTATAAAATGTACATAATTAGTTGTCATTTTCAGGTCCTTTAAAGCGTTTTTATAATGTTGAACATGCTTTTTCATATTCCTAATATTCTCGTAATCAACAGTTCCCAAAAGATCTTGTTTAAGATTATGTTTAATAAATTTTAAAGAGGAATTTATAATAACCAAGTGCTGCAAATGATTGGCGGCAATCATGAGTATTTCATAAAAGCTAGAAATAAAAAGATTTTAAAACTTTTCTTACAATATCGCGTTATTAAATCTTACTTTTCTGGTGAGTTTTTGCTGACACGAGCTATGGACTTTTTGGACCAATGATGCAAATGAAAACTGTTTTGAGAAAAGAAACATTTTGAATAAAAATTCTTTAATATTTTATCTATTTTCGCTTACTCCAATAAGCCTTTCATTATCTTCATCCTATATAAAGGATATTCTATGCCCAAATCCTTCAACTTCTCATCCGTCATTGTCAGAAATTGCGCCAAAGTTATGCGTCCCTTAGCAAAATACTCCAAAAAGCTTTCCATACTTATCGACAGCAATATTGTACTAATCTCCTGAAAGTATTCAGGACATTCGGACTTCAAAAAGATCCTAGGAATATAATCTCTCAAAGTATTATAGGCCAAGAACTGAGAAGGCACTATATAGGCCTCCTTTTCCTTGGGCAGCAGTTCAAGTAAATCATAGAAACCATGAAATTGAGCCACTTGTATGGGTGTATAACCCTTACGATTGGCTATTTTATAGTTGACCCCTGCCTCTACTAGTATTTTAACAATATCACTGCGATTATTTTCGATGGCATGAAAGATGGGAGTACAGCCCTGATTGTCGAAGGCATCAAAACTGACTTCGTTTATCATTAGGCGTACAATGTTGGTGTGACCATTTTTACAGGCCAACATAAAGGGTGTGGTGCCAAATTTATCGGCTATGTTTATAATGGCTCCTTTCTTAAGCAATAGCTTGGCCATTTTATCGATGATATGGGATTCATTGCAGCTAGAGTCACAAACATTCATCAGAGGTGTTAGGGAGTCCACTTGTTTGTTAACATCGGCCTTTTTTTCGTTGATGAGATATTCGACAATGTCGAGATAGCCCTGTTTGCAGGCATGTAGAAGGAGTGTGTAGCCACCTAGTGATAATAAAATAAAAAGGGGATATTATTTAGTCATAAGATTGAAAAATTATTGCTAATCGGATTTATATAAAGAAGTAAGATGGCAAAAGAGCCACTATATATAAATTGTATTGCTTTTGAGGACTATATAAAGATTAATGATATCCAAAGTAAATATATAAAGACCGACTTAGTCATCGTCGGAGGATTAAATAAAGATTTAGGACCATATAACGATCTATGGTTAACAAAGAGGACTATAAAGACATATGATGGTTAAAGATGACTCAGGATTGCTAATGGAGAATATAAGAAGACCTGTAATCGATTAATGAAACTAAAAGCGGCTACATAAAGACCTATGATGGAATTAAAGACTAAATAGAGACTTGGACTGACAATAAGGATAATATATAGAGACCTATGAGCGACAAAAGGGGACTTTAACGTTGGCTGAATAAGACTAAAGACATGTGACGGCTAAAGATTATATAAAGACTCTGAATTGCTAAAGAAGACTATATCAAGGTTTTTAATCGATTAAGGGGACTAAGGAAAGACATAGTATTCCTAAGGGGCTATATAAAAACCTACAATGGCTAAAGATGACTATATAAAGACAGAGTTTCCAGAAGAGAATTTATTAAGACCTTTAATCGACAGATATGCTATATAAAGACCTATCTCGCATAAAGAGTACTTTATTAATTCTTGCGATTGCTAAAGGGGACTTTATAAAGATTAAGGGAGCCTACATAAAGACCTACGAATGCTTAAAGACTTGGAGTTGTTGAAGGGGACTATGAAACTGCCTAGAATGGCTAAATAGGACTATATAGAAAACTTCTGTAAGTCTATATATGGACCTAAGCTGTCTCATCTCTTCCTTACCTTTCACCGATGCATTTACATTGAAGTTGTGCAATTCCACCTGTTGCTTCACACCCTCCAGATCGCCATCCATTATTGCCTCATATAATTCCTGGTCATTATCTTTATACCAATTAGTCCGTATGGGTTTCTTGATAATCTGCAAATAAACGCCAATTTTATAAATACATATACATTATGAAAATAACCTTGAATTAGTTCATAAGCCCTTTTTTGTTTTTGGGGTGGGTAATGTATTACAACAAAGCAACAGCAAAACAGAAAAACTCACATCATCACCGAAAGAAAAACCATCATAATCATCTTCGGAATCACTTTCTGGTGGTCGGTATATAATATTTCGATTAGACATTGTTTTTTACAATAATTATGTTAATAAAACATTAATTTTCCAATAAAAATCTGTATTACAGAGATTGGATGAACAGCGAACAAATTTCGTGATTACTGAATAAAATGTAAACAATGAATATTTTTCTAGAGACAGAGTTGCCAGTCTGTATGGAAAAGTAAATAAAAGGCATTCACAATAGAGGAAGAGATGAGAAAGTATTTGAGCTAACGGTATTTATAAAGTGTTGCCCAAGTTAATATATAACTTTGTAATGATTTCTTCAAAATCTTCAAATATGAAATATTTTCTATAGAAAAAAGTGAAGATTGAACTATTTTCTATAGAAAAAAGTGAAGATTGAACTATTTTCTATAGAAAAAAGTGAAGACTGAACTATTTTTCTAAAGAAAAAGTGAAGACTGAATTATTTTCTCTTGAAAAAAGGTAAAGACTGACTATTTTCTATGGAAAAAATTTAAGACTGAACTATTTTCTTTAGAAAAAAGTGAAGTATCAACTGTTTTGCAAGAATTTTAAACCAAAATTGTGTCTTAAAAATAAACTAAACCCCAGTCATTGCATCAAAAAACTTTATTCGATTTTAAACTTAATGGCACATCTTAAATAAAATTGTATAAAACTTTTTACTTAAAATCTATTACATTAATTGTAAACATATACATTTTTTTCTAATTACCTTAAAATACATCATTTAAAAAAGTTATCACAACCAATTTATAATTAAAAAAGAAATCTCAACTTAATTCAAAATTAAAATAAAAAATATGGGCCTTTACTTAAAATAACAACTCCATACATGAGGCACGAAATTATCGGTCCAACTACTCGTCGAAGTCAATTCGCGAGGACAGTTAATGCGCGTAAAATATTCCAAACTATACAGGGAAATCATCATGGTATTGCCATAGATCAAAGAAAACCAGACACAGATATTGCCCAAATTTTTGGGAGTCAAACGTGTTATAAATATCATGGCCACACCGACTATAGCGAAAAAGAAAAACATTACCGGAAATACCACCTGCAGAGCATAGCCCAAAACATATTCATGGAATAAAGCGGAGATGAGGAAGACCGTTAAAGAAGACAAAACTTTGGAGCCCTTAAATATATAATTATAGAAATCCTTGTATATATATTCATAGAGCCAATCATGCACCACCACATTCCAGTTGCGATAGTAGGCATCATAATTACCGGCAGTCCACCAGTCCTTATAGAACATGCGATCGCCAAAACGTAAAATTTCGGCCGTGAAATTAAGCCAAGCATGCAAGATCATATAGAAACCAGCCAAAAAGATAATGATGCTAGGCATTATCATGCCAAAAAGCTTAAGGGTGGCCGAGGCAAGATTTACTTCCTCCTTGCCGATATTGCCAAAATGATATTTAATATGGCGTTCGTAAATATAGCTGTACATAAAGGCCACTGCCACCACCTCAAAGAAACGGGCGAACGCGAATTTCCATCGTATAACAGAAGTTCGGGGATATTCATCACGATATAGCAGTGTAGGGGCAAATAAATAATACAAATATTTCCCGAATTTAGGGAAATTATGTTGGCTTCCTGATTTCTCTTCAGCTTTCTGTTTACCCTCCAAAATTCTGGGTGCTATGCTTCGAACAAAGGAATGCATTTTCATTAACATTCTCGTACTTTCCAGTAGTAATACCGAGGCTGTTACAAAGGGCAGATCGAAATGAAGACATATTTTTGTGGGTATATAGGCGAATACTAGTTGGCTTGTGATATAGATGATTAGGCAGGACATAGACCAGAAAGTTTGAAGCAATTCTGAAATTTTAAGAAATTTTTAGTAAGTCTAGGATTTAATTAACGAAGTCAAATTTATATACTTACTGTGTTTGTCCAATTTATTTCTCATTAAGCCCCAGATTTTGAGGCTATAATAAATGCTAAAGAGAAAAATATGCTGTAACATCCAGACCACGGCAACTTTGTGAATCTGATCAAAGCCGGATCGAAAGACTCCTAGACCAAAAGTTACACTGGAAATAATAAATAAACATAATTAATAGTAATATGTTTCTATACAGTACGACTTTAAATCGGGGTTCTTTCCAATTTTTTGCTTATTACGAGAAAAATGATCAAGAAGACTTAAAATCGGGGTTCCTTCCGACTATTTCTCTTTTAAGTCCTTAACATCTGCGAGCTTGATATGGTCACACCTCTTAATTATGGGGGTCAATCTGAAAACAGGACTCCATTTTGCAGTTATTCGACAATAAATTTTAAGCCTTTATAGGGTTAAAATTTCCAACTACTGATCTCTTAAAAGTCTAACATTCCAACTTCTTATGTCATCCTTGACTCCCAGTGGAGCATAGGGTCTCAAATTAGCTGAAGATGCGGTAAACAACCCGAGTGGGATTCTAGGTCAGGGCTTACGTGAGGGGGGAGTTATCTTGGAGCCATTCCGACGTATTTGGTCTAAGGGTCTAAGATGATTATATTTGGTAAAGTACGAAACTGTAGCGTCTGTTTAATATGTTAGTTGCGGCTGCAAGCGGGCGTCTGTCTCGGATCGAGCGGCTCTTGTCCTTGGACTCATCATCCATCGACTTTGCACCTACGATGTTTTAAGCATGGAAAGAAACAACATTACAGAATATACAACTCCAAGGGGTAATCAAGTCCCCCTGCTACGGCAGCTGGCACAAGGATTTTGGAGATGCCTAATCTATGCAAGAACATCCTGATGAATGAAACCAATTCTATTCAAAGAAGTCGGACTATAAAAACTAATATAGGCATGAAAGAAAGTTCGATATATGACATTTTAAGGACTTTATAGGGCCTCATCTCCCAACTTTTGGTCATAATTTAGTCGCACTATTTACCTATTATTCTACCTATGGTAGCACTTTTTAAATACATGACTTCAAAGGGATGAACTTTTTAAATAATGACCCATTTTCCAACAATTGACCGATATATACTGGTATTTTCCAGCTATTTTTTTTGTAAGGTCCTATTTTCTAACCAGTAATCCATGTAACAGCTAATGGATCCACTTAAGGATTTCGTACAATCACATTTTTTTCTATACTCCACTTTTCCACTTACCTTCCATCAACGAAATACTCGTAACTGATATTGTTCAAAAGGAAGACCAAAAATATTATATAGAATATATGATAAATTGTCTTCATGTGATCAACTTCCAGCAGGGCCGTCAAAAACGATTCACGCATAACAAACATTTTTTCCGGCAGGGATTGATGCTTTCCCAAACGCTTTTGTTTTTTCCTTATTTCAGAAGAATTATCCGAACTACCTTCCTTCAAGTTATTCAATCTTCCATTCCCCTGGGAATCATGCTCATTAGCCTTAACTTCATCCGTGTTACTCAAGCTCTTTGTACTGTCCTTTCTTATACGATTACTCCAGGTGTTTGATTTGTGGCCGGGTGATCTCTGGAGTAGTTGGGGCGTTGCAAAATTATGAAATTCATTTGTTTGTAATTCGTGTTGGCGAAGTTCTTGCATGACCTCGTCTATCATGCCCGATATACGTTTGTGTACGTCACGCAAGACGGTTGCCTGAAATGTTTCCAATCTGTTGCGCACAAAATTTAATTCAATTGTTTGATCGTTTAGCATTGCGGATGAATCTAAGTGGAGGAAATACAAGAAAAGTTATTATTTAATAAAATTCTAAGATAAAAGGGTGTTGAAAGAAGAGGTGTAGAAATTTGAGTACGGTTCAATTAAATTTTAAATTAACATAGAATTGAAACTAGAACTTAACTAGAACTGAACTAGAACTGAACTAGAACTGAACTAGAACTGAACTAGAACTGAACTAGAACTGAACTAGAACTGAACTAGAACTGAACTAGAACTGAACTAGAACTGAACTAGAACTGAACTAGAACTGAACTAGAACTGAACTAGAACTGAACTATAACTGAACTAGAACTGAACTAGAACTGAACTAGAACTGAACTAGAACTGAACTAGAACTGAACTAGAACTGAACTAGAACTGAACTAGAACTGAACTAGAACTGAACTAGAACTGAACTAGAACTGAACTAGAACTGAACTAGAACTGAACTAGAACTGAACTAGAACTGAACTAGAACTGAACTAGAACTGAACTAGAACTGAACTAGAACTGAACTAGAACTGAACTAGAACTGAACTAGAACTGAACTAGAACTGAACTAGAACTGAACTAGAACTGAACTAGAACTGAACTAGAACTGAACTAGAACTGAACTAGAACTGAACTAGAACTGAACTAGAACTGAACTAGAACTGAACTAGAACTGAACTAGAACTGAACTAGAACTGAACTAGAACTGAACTAGAACTGAACTAGAACTGAACTAGAACTGAACTAGAACTGAACTAGAACTGAACTAGAACTGAACTAGAACTGAACTAGAACTGAACTAGAAATGAACTAGAACTGAACTAGAACTGAACTAGAACTGAACTAGAACTGAACTAGAACTGAACTAGAACTGAACTAGAACTGAACTAGAACTGAACTAGAACTGAACTAGAACTGAACTAGAACTGAACTAGAACTGAACTAAAACTGAACTAGAACTGAACTAGAACTGAACTAGAACTGAACTAGAACTGAACTAGAACTGAACTAGAACTGAACTAGAACTGAACTAGAACTGAACTAGAACTGAACTAGAACTGAACTAGAACTGAACTAGAACTGAACTAGAACTGAACTAGAACTGAACTAGAACTGAACTAGAACTGAACTAGAACTGAACTAGAACTGAACTAGAACTGAACTAGAACTGAACTAGAACTGAACTAGAACTGAACTAGAACTGAACTAGAACTGAACTAGAACTGAACTAGAACTGAACTAGAACTGAACTAGAACTGAACTAGAACTGAACTAGAACTGAACTAGAACTGAACTAGAACTGAACTAGAACTGAACTAGAACTGAACTAGAACTGAACTAGAACTGAACTAGAACTGAACTAGAACTGAACTAGAACTGAACTAGAACTGAACTAGAACTGAACTAGAACTGAACTAGAACTGAACTAGAACTGAACTAGAACAGAACTAGAACTGAACTAGAACTAAACTAGAACTGAACTAGAACTAAACTAGAACCGAACTTAGAACCGAATCAAGAGCTCAACTAAGGACATAATCTAGAACTTAACTACAACTGAAGTAAAACGGACTAAACCGAAACTAGAACTGAACTAAAACTAAATTAAAACTGAACTAGAACTGAATTTAATACTGAACCTAGAACTGAACTTAGAACTGAACCTAGAACTCGACCTAGAACTAAACATAGAATTGAAACTAGAACTGAACCTTAAACTAAACCTTGAGCATAAACTGGTTATAAAATGATCAAGGAAAACAAATTAAAATTGATTAGCTTGATCGTACTTTGGATGAATTGACTATAAATTTAGAACTAGGGCACGTGGACTTCTAATTTATAACTAAATTTATTATATTTTTGTTAATGATTGATTATAAAAGAGATAAGACGTTATCAATAACAACATATGACAAAGGTATTCGAATTATTTGTTGTACCTCTAAACAACATTTAAGTCGTATTATTTAGGTCCACGTTTCTCTCGAATTTAACTTGTTCTAGGTCCTAAAAACACGAAGATTTCTGAATTATTATTTTCTTAAAATTATTTGTTTCAACAATTTCACTATCCTTTTTTAACAAAACCTAGTTCTCGATTGAATTCTTTCCATTTCCAGTACTTACCTCTTTGTGCACTTTTATCGGGCGAGGTCACTTTTTTATCCACTCTCTTTTCTACCATGATTTCCAATTTATGTATTTGGTTTATTTTAAAACTTTACTATTTTTTTTAATCCGTTTTTAAATATTATTTTTATCAACAAATTTTTTGCGACTTTAAGAATTTACTAAGCGTTTTGTGACTGTTTCTCCATTGAAATTCGAATTGAGACTGAACGCATTTGTCCTCGGCGTTAAAAAAATATAAACTATTAATCGGCAGCACTTAAAAAGTATTCCCCCACATAGTGAATATATGTGCAATGAGTTCAAAAAGAGACTAATCCACAAACAAATGTGCGAGTACAAATCCATTACCCAACGAACATTATTGTTTAAATTAAATTTTGCTCCAGAATTGAAGCTAGAACTCAACTTGGAACTGAACCTAAAATGAACTAGAACTAAACCTAGAGCTGAACTTAAAACTGAACCTAGAACTGAACTAGAATTAAACTAGAACTGAACTAGAACTGAACTAGAACTGAACTAGAATTGAACTAGAACTGAACTAGAACTGAACTAGAACTGAACTGAACTAGAACTGAACTAGAACCGAACTAGAACTGAATCTAGAACTAAACCTAGAAATTAACCTAGAAATTAACATAGAACTGAACTAGAACTGAACTTGAACTGAACCTAAAACTGAATCTAGAACTGAACCTTGAACTGAACTCAGAAATGAACCTATAAGTGAACTAGATCTGAACCTAAAATTAAACTAGAACTGACTACAAATCTTTTAAATCTGATAAAGAAAAAAATTACCTATTCAATGTCGTTGAAATAGAGATTTTGAAATTTATGTTTGCTGGGCCTTTATGAACATAAAAACATTGAAAACACACATTTGAAAATCGACAGATGTGTTGTATTATTTTGATAACGAGTCCTCTTTTTTATATAGACTTTGTTCTCACTTTATAATGTAATAATTAATGCCAATAAATTAAAGAAAAAACGTTATTTTACTACGTTTTCAGTTCAAATACCCTATGGAGAAGTAAAGGGCATAATAAATATTTTCTTAGATTTGTAACTTTTAAATGGAAAATATTTATTTTCTCATGATCCAATTTTTTATTTGAAATATTGACTGATTAGTTTTATATTTGTGCTATAGTTTTATATCATAGTTTTCATTTTGCCCTTTAATTCAACTTCAGAATACCCATACTGCTGATATAGGTCATCTCGAAGTCGTCTTTGTTTGCTTGTAACAAACGATTTTAATTATTTATCACATAGGCATTTATCTTGTTTTGATCGCATTCTGGTATTTAGAAAAACATTGGAGTTTAGGTACAAAAACTGATTCATCTGAATCTATAACTGTTTTCTTTTCGGAAATATATGAAGGGTATTCATGTCACTTATTTAAATAGAGCAAAATTGCAAAAAAATTAAGATTTACTTAAAAAGCAAGAGTTGTGCAATTTTTTACGTTCACATGATTTTTTAACTGACTCTCCAATTTAGTTATTTATAGGTATAATCTGAATTTTGCACAATTTCAAAACATTTACAAGTTCAACAACAATTTAATCAAAACAGTTCTCAAGTGCTTTTTCGTTTGGCATAAACTTTTGCCTCCAAAGTTGTTGCAATCCCAAATGTACCCAGACTTCTTTTAGTAATAATAAGTTATTAACCGATTACGAATGTCCCATTTAACACAGAAAAAGTTGTTATGTATCAGTTGACAGTGCATTTTTTCACACCATTCAAGTGCAAGTGCACTCGGAAATATTTGATAATAAAGTGATTATTCATTGTCCATACAATGTATATTTTTTATTACTAAGTTCAAGCTACATTAAGCGAATATTTAAAGAGATAAGTATGTTATGACTGAGTTTTGTCCATGAGGATTTAAACCTCAAACTGTAAAAACATATTAATAGGTTTGATCGCCAAATTAATCCATAAAAAACTATGGCGATTGCCATAGTTTTTTATGGATTATTTATCGATAGCCATAGTTTTCTATAGAAAATTTGGCTATCGCCATAGTTTTCTATAGAAAATTGGCGATCGCCATATTTTTCTATAGAAAATTTGGCGATCACCTTAGTTTTCTATACAAAATTTGGCGATCGCCATAGTTTTCTATAGAAAATTTGGCGATCGTCATAGTTTTCTATAGAAAATTTGACGATCGCCATAGTTTTCTATAGAAAATTTGGCGATCGCCGTAGTTTTCTATAGAAAATTTGGCGAACCTAGA
The DNA here is from genome assembly GCA_933228675.1 of Stomorhina lunata. Lineage (NCBI taxonomy): Eukaryota > Metazoa > Arthropoda > Insecta > Diptera > Rhiniidae > Stomorhina > Stomorhina lunata. The sequence continues at coordinate 110,340,861 of OW121744.1, read as the reverse complement.
ACTGAACTAGAACTGAACTAGATCTGAACTAGAACTGAACTAGAACTGAACTAGAACTGAACTAGAACTGAACTAGAACTGAACTAGATCTGAACTAGAACTGAACTTGAACTGAACTAGAACTGAACTAGAACTGAACTAGAACTGAACTAGAACTGAACTAGAACTGAACTAGAACTGAACTAGAACTGAACTAGAACTAAACTAGAACTGAACTAGAACTGAACTAGAACTGAACTAGAACTGAACCGGAACTGAACTAGAACTGAACTAGAACTGAACTAGAACTGAACTAGAATTGAACTAGAACTTAACTAGAACTGAACTAGAACTGAACTAGCACTGAACTAGAACTGAACTAGAACTGAACTAGAATTGAACTAGAACTGAACTAGAATTGAACTAGAATTGAACTAGAACTGAACTAGAACTGAACTAGAACAGAACTAGAACTGAACTAGAACTGAACTAGAACTGAACTAGAACTGAACTAGAATTGAACTAGAACTGAACTAGAACTGAACTAGAACTGAACTAGAACTGAACTAGAACTGAACTAGAACTTAACTAGAACTGAACTGATCTAAAACTAATCTAGAACTAAAATAGAGCTGAACTAAACAAGAACTGATGTAAATATTACAGATTTAAAAACGAACAGAAAGTGATCGAAATCTGATTTACATTGGAACCAGAACTGAAATATAATTATTACATTATGATGTAGAACTGATCTAGAATTTATAAATTATATGATCTAGAACAAAATTTAAATTGATGTAAAACTGAACTAGAACTATTCTAAAACTTATCTTGAAGTGAACTGAACTACAACTGATCTAGAACTGATGAAGAACTTATATAGGAATGATAAAAATCTGACCTAGAATTGGACTTAAATTGATGAACCTGTTCTCGAATTGATCTAAAACTGATATTTAATTGAACTAGAATTGATATAACTTGATCTTAATCTGAACTAGATATGATTTAGATCTAAATTATAAGTGAATTATATCTGATCTACAATTCAGTTCTAGATATGAACTAGAATTTAGAATTAAATTTGTTGAAAAATAAAAATGTTGCTGTTTGGTCTACTCTAAAACATCTAAGTTAAAGTAAATTTTTTAATAAAGCATTCACGTGATCTTAAATAAATAATTAGCATTAAATTATTTAGTTTTTTTTATTGGAAAAAAATACTCTTTCACAGCACATACAAAATACAAACAGTCACAAACCACATTTCAAAAAATGTTCAAAGATTTAATGAATGAATAAACAGACAAAACAACTAACTATTGGAAAAACTCAGATAAAACAAACAGAAAACATGCAAAAGATAAATTTAAGAAATCAAAATGCTACTGAATACTACAAAAGAACGAATCAAAATTTGAAAAGCAAAGACTTATCATAGGATTTAAAATTTTAAGTTTAAATTTTCTTTAATGAAAAATCATTATGGGGGTAAATCTCTAGGATAAGTTAGGCTTACAATGATAAGATTTTAAACTAAAAATTAAAACTACAAATCATAATTATTAGACTATTTTACCATATTTATTTTAAACATTTTGTATTTTTTTAATATTGTTGGTATGTTGATTGGTTGGTTTATATTACAGTGAAAATTTAAGTTAAATTAAAAAAAAAAAAAAAAAAATAACAAAGAAATGTTTTACAAAATTCTTTAAATAAAGAAGAAAATAAAACAAAATTTTTTATAAAGTTAAGAAATTAAAGTTTGTTGTACAAAAAGAAATCTATTTCAATTTTAGTTAAATTATAACAAACAGACACAAAATTATTTTTTTAATTATAATTAAACTTAAAAGAATTTAGAGGAACAAAAGAAGAAAAACTAAATTTAAATAGAATAAAACAGACAGCTTTCCAAGAAAGATTTCTAAAAAGTTCTAAATACATAGTTCTAGATTATTTTTGGTAAATTATTTAAAGAGTTTATAAACACAATAATTGAAGTTTTGATTTGTTGTTTTTTAAAATCTACTATAAAAGTAAATTAATAAAATTAGAAAGTTATTTAGGTGGTTTTTGAAAGAAATTTAGTTTGTAAACACATACTTTAAAATTTCTTTCATTCTACATAATTATATGCACAAGACATTGTTGGCAACATTACAAAATAAATCAAATTAATAATAATTTAGGCAACTTTAGAATTGAAATTAAGCAAAACACAAATTCGAAATAATCAAATAAAATCCTTATTTCGTTGAAATAATTTCTGTAGTTAAGAAGCTGTTGGGTTTTTTGTGTTTTTTTACGAATTTATTCATTCATTCATCAATCATTATAATTTGCGGTGGTTTTGCTACATTAGTTACTGCTGCGGCGTTTGTTGAAGTGTTTGATGCTGAAATTGTTGTAGCTGTTGTAGATGCTAAACCCAAGTCGGACGTTAACTTTTCTCCTATCTTGTCGCTTGTGGTTGATGCTGCTGTTGCGGTTGTTGTTGTTGCTGGCAATGTCTGTGCGGCTAATTGTCACTTTGAGGCAGCCGCTGGCTCGGGCACACGTTGATAACGTGGCTTATTGCGGGTGAAAGGCAAATATTTGTATTTAATCATATGCTAAAAAAAAATTAATCAAAACAAACAATATTTAATTATTTATACATTAAAGTTTATAAATATTTTTCTCTTCCTACCTTTATTTGTCTCTTCATTGTTATGCAGAATAGCGTTATGAAGTACATGACCAGTATGGGCCAAAATACTGGTATATTAAAGCAGTCAAAGAATGTACATACCACTGCAATTAATGTACTTTTTGTAATGCTCAGCCAAAATTTAAATTCTGGCAAACGTCTTATGAACGGCCGAAATTCTTCATTGCTTCGAGTCGGTAAATTCGGACCTTCGTCTGGAATTGAGTCAAAAGAATTCATAAATTATTATACAAGCCATTAACTATTTAACTCTATTTATTCTCCTCCTTGAACTCTTTGCCTAACTCTATTTATCCTCCTCTTTAACTCTATCTTTCACTTAGCTCTCACTATCCTCATCTTTAACTCGGTCTATCATCCTTGTTCAAATACTACACATTTTTTGAGCTAAGGGGAATTTTTGAGTCCCTGCCCTATATTGATTCCTCTCGCTGATTTGAATTAAACCTATCGTCTTTGATGTCTAAATAGAGTGTGTCTATTTATCCACATCTATTCCTTATACAACTCTTAAACTCTCACTCAACCACACAAAATCCAACCAGGTATTGCAAAGATGACACAATTGTACTTTGTACCCTTGTTGGTACTGTGTACAACCGCGTTCAACTTCGTACAATTTGCAATTCTTAGATTTCACAGTGTCAGTTTAACATTTAAAATTTTGACTTTTGTCCATAACTCTTATTCACAAACTTCTTTTAAAAATGTCCAATTGTATATCAACGGTTTCAATAAATTTTTGACACAGCTTCCGATTACGAGTATAATTAATACAAGTCAAATTTGAAACCAGAGACCACTTGTTTCTATTTTCAATAAATCTAACAAATAGTACTTTAATGGCCTGAAAAGTACATTTTATTTTCATATTTGGTACAAAATTAAGGAATCCAACACAATACCTTGTATGATTGGGGCATCCCTAGATTCCTGGCTCTATATTTAAATGTCTACTTTCCGAATAGCTGAAAGAAAGCAGCCACGAAAAGCTAGGAACGCAGTTCTCCATAGATGTTTCTCAAAGAAAAGGTATAGGCTCCAACTACCGTTTAATTCAAGCTAATTGCAATATTCTCCCATCAAGTTTTTATATCGTTTACTTAAGAGCCAAAATATCATCAGAATTATTATGAGAATGAAGTGGTATCTTCGACAACTACAGATTCGTACTAGATTAAAGAAATTTTGTTGATGTTTTCTTTAATGTTTTACGAAACTGTCGTGGTCGAAGATACAACTTCAACACTCATAATAAGGGTGAATATTAGCTAGCTTCCATTAAAGAAGTGAAGTTTTTGCATCCCAGTCTTAAGAAACTTATATTGCTAATGTCGATCGCCTTCATCCTCACATGTAAATTATATCAACCAAATGATTGGAAACCAAAATAGGGAGCTAAAGCAGCTTAAATATTTCAATTAAGAAGGTATTGATAAAATGATTCTGAGTAAAAGGCTTACAAATTGAGCAGCTTTCATTGAAGTCTTAAGTTGACTAGGTGAGATACTTTAATAGTGTAATTTGAAGTTAAAATGTTTTCTCTAACGAAATGCAATAATAAAGGTCACAAAGTTGTTGTAAGGCGTAAATTTGTCGCTACAGTTAGACCTGATTATGTTGACATGCCATCATATGACTATTATATTCCCACAAAGGATTCACTTCTAGAACGTTAATCATGAATATTCAAGAAAATATTTCATCACTTGTTCATAACAGCAATTTGAATACATGTTACTCTCAAGTAGAGATGGTATGAACTGGCGACTTAGATCGTACGATGTGGTTAGACTTTTTTTGTGATATTTTCATAAGCCGCTGGAGCATGCGAATAACCACAAAACACAGCGCTCCTCAAAGCCAACATAACCAATGTCGTCTGTCAAATTTATCCTCAGTTTTACCCATTGGCAATATATAGGGCCTTACACCTGTTTTTACAGTCTGTTTCTTCGAAATGGCCTTCAAGCTCCTGTTAAAGTATGTTGTTGTAACTGCGATATTATTGTTTATATCGCGGAAGTGGCAGTTTTAAGTCGGAATCCTAAGATTTCCGAGTCGTTCCGGTACAAAGAACCGACAGCCGTGGGAAAGATTAATGTATGTTGCTCTTGTCTGGTGAAATGAATTTTGTAGGGGTGGTGAGATAATCCACTACAGAACTACTTTTGGTACCCAGTCATAACACATTCCTGAAAAACTATTACGAACAACTTTGCCAAGTCTTGTGCTCTCTTCTATTTATTACATTGTTGTTTAACTTATTGTTAATATCGCAGTAGTAGCAGTCTTATGTCGGAATCTTAAAATTTTCAAATCGTTCCGACTGCGTGATCTCTCCTCAAGGAGAAAGCTGAACTGGCTTACTATTGTCTACCTATTAATTGCAAATATGGTAATTTATATTTATGTCCGGTAAGACCATTTAGACAACAAAAAAAAAAAACATATCTCCTGTTTCAAAACAAACTTGACCCACTTATGATATCTTTCCCTTACATGCACCACACAGTAGATTTCTTCATGTGATGTACCCAACGCCTCCTTAACCTAACAATCTCCGCCTTAACCCTTAATGAACTTTAAATGTATTATCCAGTATTCCTGGAGATTGTGCTTGGTCGTAGAACTATGATTTCCAAGTTAAACCAGCAGAAGGAAACAAATGTCTTGCAAATGAACGGACTGTGATATTAATCAAAACTGTTTCCTACCACCAAAAAGTCACTTTGCAACTATACAAAATTTTCATTAATAAATCTTCAGTTATGAGGGTTTAATAAATCACAAATAAATCAATAAAATTTCCTATTAACATGGGGTAATAAAAAAACAAATCAATCCATTTGTTAGAGGCTCTTTCAAGTTAATTAACATAAATAATAAATTAACTCACAATTTTAAAACGATAAAAATAATAAAATGAACTAAAAATAAAGAACTTACCTTCATTGGCATAAGGATCAAATTCAGGATCGATTTTAGGTGTTAGAAATGCAATAAATAAATTTAAATGATAAATACCCAGGGCATAGCAAATGATATACCAGCCCTGATTTAAAAATATACGTAGCAGGAAGATTAAAACTAAGACAGCAGCACCAATCCAACGGGCTCTTGTATGTGGAGTCGAACGATCCAAGGCAGATTGATAAATCTAGAAAAGAAGATGGATGAGGATTTTAAAGACAAAAACTTATAGGTTTTTGGGCAGAACTAACTTGTGATAAACGTATAAAAAACTTTTTCACTCCGCCACTGGATGACGTTGACGCCGTCGTATCTTCATTCATCATATTTAGTTATGATTACGACCTTCCCTGCTCTGCCGTTTTTTTTTTCTTTCTTTTTTTTCTATATGTTGTTGTTGTTAATGTAGCCTCCTTCTGGCCTGTTTAGAATTACTAGGCAAAATTTTATTGAGTTCTTTAAAATTAGTAACTAGATTTTTATTGTTTTTTTTTAACCCCAATAAAGGGTTTTTATTAATTGTCGCTTTTCCGCACGAGATTTATTACAAAATATTGAAAATAAAAATTTATTAAATAAAAGAAAATCACACGTCACTTTTTCTTTACTTCTCTCCTTCTTCTTTCTTGTGTTAACGTCGTGTTTTATTTTATGATTTTCGTACTTTAATTATTTCATTTTTATTTTCTTTAATTTTTTTGCTCTGCTCTGCCTCAGCCGCTGCCGTTATTTTTCTGCTCTCTGCCAAGAGGGTTAAGTCTACTAGAAAAATTAATAAAATAGAAAATTACACATCACTTTTTAATAAGCGGCCTTTGCCTAGTTTTTTCTTAAGTTCTTTTTATTTAGTTTAAACTAGTTTCTTTTTTCTGTAACAAAACGAAACAATACAAAACTAATTTTCTATAGATTTTAACTAAGCGAAAGGCCCAAGAAAAGAAATGGGGCGAAAGAACACATTTCTTTAAAAAAAACACTAAAATTTGTAATTATTTGAACAAATTCTTGACACAATTTCTTAAGAAACTTTTTGTTATAAAATTTCTCCTTAAAGTTTTCAATTTAATTAAAAAAAAACTAGAATTTTTCTTCAAAATACTTAAATTTCAGCGTAAAAATTAAATTTTCCACTGACAGTCGGCAGATTTCTTTTTTTCTGTTTTCCTTTCTATGCTTTTTCACTTCTATTTCTGACAAACCCACGTCATAGAGAACACAGAGTTGCATTTAAAAGTACTAAAGAATATAGCACTAAATTAGACAATCATATTAAATGAAAAATACAGAAATTATACGAAACATTTTTATAAATCATTTCAAAATTATAATTCATTATTTTTTAAAGTCAAGCAAATACTTTTCAAAGATTTTTGTCTTTAAAATATAGATAAATATGAATACTACATTTTGTAACCATTCATGTTACAGCATGGTTTGTGGATGTGCTAGTAAGACATATATAACAGAATTATGCTTATTAATCTGTTAAGAATAAATTGCAAAAATAACCTGTTAAGGATTAACTAAAAAATAACCGTTAATTTTAAATAAAAAAATTTGCAATTTAAAGGAAATTTTATCAAATTGACTTTTAATAGGAAATTGTTCGAAAATTTACTTTTTATAGAAAAATTTTCGAAAATTAACTAATATAGGAAATTTTTCTAAAATTGACTATTTATAGAAAATTTTTTCGAAAATTGACTATTTATAGGGAATTTTTAGAAAGTTGACTATTTATAGGAAATTTTTCAGAAATTTACTATTTATAGGAAATTTTTCGAAAATTTACTATTTATAGGAAATTTTTCAAAATTGACTTTTTATAGAAAATTTTTCGAAAATTGACTATTTATAGGGAATTTTTCGAAAATTTACTATTTATAGGAAATTTTGCGAAAATTTACTATTTATAGGAAATTTTTCGAAAATTGACTATTTATAGGAAATTTTTCAAAAATTGACTACTTAAAGGAAATTTTTCAAAAATTTACTATTTATAGGAAATTTTTCGAAAATTTACTATTTATAGGAAATTTTTCAAAAATTGACTACTTAAAGGAAATTTTTCAAAAATTGAATACATATTTATAGGAATTTTTCGAAAATTGTAAATTTTTCGAAAATTGACTTTTTATAGAAAATTTTTCGAAAATTGACTATTTATAGGAAATTTTTCAGAAATTTACTATTTATAGGAAATTTTTCGAAAATTTACTATTTATAGGAAATTTTTCAAAATTGACTTTTTATAGAAAATTTTTCGAAAATTGACTATTTATAGGGAATTTTTCGAAAATTTACTATTTATAGGAAATTTTTCGAAAATTGACTATTTACATGAAATTTTTCGAAAATTGACTATTTATAGGAAATTTTTCAAAAATTGACTACTTAAAGGAAATTTTTCAAAAATTTACTATTTATAGGAAATTTTTCGAAAATTTACTATTTATAGGAAATTTTTCAAAAATTGACTACTTAAAGGAAATTTTTCAAAAATTGAATACATATTTATAGGAATTTTTCGAAAATTGTAAATTTTTCGAAAATTGACTTTTTATAGAAAATTTTTCGAAAATTGACTATTTATAGGAAATTTTTCAGAAATTTACTATTTATAGGAAATTTTTCGAAAATTTACTATTTATAGGAAATTTTTCAAAAATTGACTACTTAAAGGAAATTTTTCAAAAATTGAATACATATTTATAGGAATTTTTTCGAAAATTGGCAATTTTTCGAAAATTGGAAATTTTTTGAAAATTGGAAATTTTGCGAAAATTAACTATTTATAGGAAATTTTGCGAAAATTTACTATTTAGAGGAAATTTTGCGAAAATTTACTATTTATAGGAAATTTTGCGAAAATTTACTATTTATAGGAAACTTTGCGAAAATTTACTATTTATAGTAAATTTTGCGAAAATTTACTATTTATAGGAAATTTTGCGAAAATTTACTATTTATAGGAAATTTTGCGAAAATTTACTATTTATAGGAAATTTTGCGAAAATTTACTATTTATAGGAAATTTTGCGAAAATTTACTATTTATAGGAAATTTTGCGAAAATTTACTATTTATAGGAAATTTTGCGAAAATTTACTATTTATAGGAAATTTTGCGAAAATTTACTATTTATAGGAAATTTTGCGAAAATTTACTATTTATAGGAAATTTTTCGAAAATTGACTATTTCTAGCAAATTTTTCGAAAATTGACTATTTCTAGCAAATTTTTCGAAAATTGACTATTTATAGGAAATTTTTCGAAAATTTACTTTTTATAGGAAATTTTTTGAAAATTGACTATTTATAGGAAATTTTTCGAAAATTGACTATTTATAGGAAATTTTTCGAAAATTGACTATTTACATGAAATTTTTCGAAAATTGACTATTTATAGGAAATTTTTCAAAAATTGACTACTTAAAGGAAATTTTTCAAAAATTTACTATTTATAGGAAATTTTTCGAAAATTTACTATTTATAGGAAATTTTTCAAAAATTGACTACTTAAAGGAAATTTTTCAAAAATTGAATACATATTTATAGGAATTTTTCGAAAATTGTAAATTTTTCGAAAATTGACTTTTTATAGAAAATTTTTCGAAAATTGACTATTTATAGGAAATTTTTCAAAAATTTACTATTTATAGGAAATTTTTCGAAAATTTACTATTTATAGGAAATTTTTCAAAAATTGACTACTTAAAGGAAATTTTTCAAAAATTGAATACATATTTATAGGAATTTTTTTTGAAAATTGGCAATTTTTCGAAAATTGGAAATTTTTTGAAAATTGGAAATTTTGCGAAAATTAACTATTTATAGGAAATTTTGCGAAAATTTACTATTTATAGGAAACTTTGCGAAAATTTACTATTTATAGGAAATTTTGCGAAAATTTACTATTTATAGGAAATTTTGCGAAAATTTACTATTTATAGGAAATTTTGCGAAAATTTACTATTTATAGGAAATTTTGCGAAAATTTACTATTTATAGGAAATTTTGCGAAAATTTACTATTTATAGGAAATTTTGCGAAAATTTACTATTTATAGGAAATTTTGCGAAAATTTACTATTTATAGGAAATTTTGCGAAAATTTACTATTTATAGGAAATTTTTCGAAAATTGACTATTTCTAGCAAATTTTTCGAAAATTGACTATTTCTAGCAAATTTTTCGAAAATTGACTATTTATAGGAAATTTTTCGAAAATTTACTTTTTATAGGAAATTTTTTGAAAATTGACTATTTATAGGAAATTTTTCGAAAATTGACTATTTATAGGAAATTTTTCGAAAATTGGCCATTTACAGGAAATTTTTCTAAAATTGGCTATTTATAGGAAATTTTTTGAAAATTGACTATTTATAGGAAATTTTTCAAAAATTGACTATTTATAGGAAATTTTTCGAAAATTGACTATTTATAGGAAATTTTTCGAAAATTGACAATTTATAGAAAATTTTTTTAAAATAGATTTTTTAAAGGAAATATTTCCAAAATTGACTATTTATTTGTTTTTCTATCTCACTCTAACCTTGGCTTGGTTGCCTTTTACTGACCGTGTCTACACTCGTATAACAAGTGTTGCCGTGAGGTGAACTTTTCACGATTGATAAAATTTTTAAAAATTTCAAAAATCATATATATATATATATATATATTTCAAAAAATTTTGAAAACTTTCAATACTTACTAACTTTTTAAAATAATTTTACTCTTGTATTGTATTTTTACTTAAATAATTTAATTTTTATTTCCGGTTTATTTGAATGCTTTGATTTATAAAAATATTTTCTTAAAACTTATAGAATTAAACTTATTTACTAAATCTTTGGATTGAAAAATTCTAAAATTAACATGTCACATTAAGTACAGAAACATCTCCAGAGTTCTCACAGTTACAGAAAGTTCAAAAATAACCTTTTTTGAAAAAAAAAAACCCAACAATTTTCATAAATATATATATTTTTTAAACTTAAGTGATAAATAAATTTTGAAAATCAGTTAAATGAACTGTGACCCCTCAAGATGATTTTTTTATAAACTAAACTTTTAAAAGAATATTTTTAAATATTTTAAATTTTATATAAAATTAAATGACTTTTCAAGACCTTAAAATTTATGACTTAATACGTTTTCATAAATTATTCGTTTTGAAATTAATTTCATTTTGTATTTTACTAAATTTAAATAAAATATAAACTTATTTTCAAAATAGCAAAAATATTTAAAATACACAAAAATATTTATAATATAAAAAATCAAGACTTTTTAAATTTGAAAATTTTAATCTTAATTTGAAATATTTTTCGAAACTGTAAAAATTTTGAAAGTTTTCCTAAATTTTCAATATTTTCGAAATTAAATTTTTACTTAAAAATTAAACTTTTTAATACTTTGAGTTATTTTAGATATTTACAAGAAATTCTTAAAACTATATTGAGATACATCAGGATTCGAATTAAAATCTTTTTTGAAAATAATTTAAAATAAATAAATTCAAGCTAAAACCTAAGAATAAATTATTTAAATTTAAACTTATAGCCTGGGAACTAAGCGGAGAACTATCCATTAACATGTGGTAGGGGCAAATACTGGGAGGTTTAACATAGGCGGTGAAGTTGGGGTAGCGGATAATTTCGGAGGGCTAAAAATAAAATTGATTTTTAATAAGAAATAAGATAATAATTTTTCAAATAAGAAATTTTTGAAAATTTTTTTTTATAACAATAAGAAATTTTTAAAAATTTTCATATACAAATAAATTTTTGAAAAATTTCCTATAAAAATAAGAGATATTAAAAAAATTTCTTATAAAAATGAGACATTTTTGAAAAATTTCCTATAAAAATAAGACATTTTTCAAACATTTTCTTTAAAAATAAGAAATTTTTGAAAAATTTTCTACAAAATTTCAAACTTTTTTAAAAATTTCCTGTAAAACTTAGAAAATTTTGAAAAATTTCCTGTAAAAAAAAAAAAAATTTTTTGAAAAATTCCCTATAAAAAATAAGAAATTTTGAAAATTTTCCTATAAAAATAAAAAAATTTTTGAAAAATTTCTTATTAAATTAAGAAATTTTTGAAAAATTTCCTATGAAAATAAGATTTTTTTGACAAATTTCTTATGAAAAAATAAAAATTTTTGAAAAATTTTATATAGAAATAAAAAATTTTTGAAAAATTTCATATAGAAATAAGAAATTTTTGAAAAATTTTCTATAAAAATAAGAAATTTTTTAAAAATGTCCTATAAAAATAGGAAATTTAAAAATTGTTTTTTCTAAAAATAATTTCTTATTAAAAAAAAAAAATAATAATTTCTTATAAAAATAAGAAATTTTTGAAAAATTTAGAATTTGGAACTTACAATTGATATAGCCGCATTAGAAACCCTACAAAATGTCATATGTTTTCCATTAATCATGCTCTGCTCTACACGCTTGGTAAACAAAGGCTCCGACCAGGGCAATTGATTGAGATGAGAAAGGAAAGTTCGATCATGGAACTCCACGGGATCGGATATAATTAGTTTATCTGTAATAGTTTAGTAAAAATCAACATTAATTCCAAATCATTTTAATAAATTTTAAGGTCCAACTTACTTAGCAATGACTCTTCATATAGAATATCCTCCTCGGTCATATTCACCCGATTGGGTTTAGTCTTGGCATAAATAGTATTGGGTATATAGTCCAAGACATTGCCATTATATAAAAATAGATTTTCCACATCAGTCATATTTAAAGAATAAAACTGATAGACCCCAAATGTTTCAAAAAACTCCCGTACCGGAGTCATGCTATAGCAGCCAGCCAAATCTATGCGCGGATAATAGGTGATGAAGGACAAACACATTTCCTGCTTGGTAGAATAGCCTCCAAATGTAGGTCTTTTGCGAGAAGAGGTCTAAAAAAGAAACAAATATTTGTTAAAATTTGAAACCTGTTTTTGAATTTCTATCTTACCTCATACGCACAATCGGTGATAATATAATCTCCCGGCAATACCACAGTTTCATTCTCCAATTGCCTCACTTGCTGATAATTATAATCATAATTATCATCTTCAATAATACGTGGTAATTCTTTTCCATCTCGTACGTGACGTAAGGTCATTTTGCGACCGGCACGATGTGAATGCAGGGTTCCGGAAATTATTTTTATGCCATCTTTGGGAAACATCTGGATAGGAAGAAATGAAAATATACACAAACTTAAGTATAAAATTGTACTTTAAATCTAAAATTTCCTTTTTAACATACCTCATTCGAGCAGGAAGGACCACAAATACCGACATTACGATATAATTTCTGGCCTGGTGGTATAAGTTGTGTATCAGAAACGGAAACACCGGATATCATTACGCCACCATCATGTTTACGCAAATGTTTGCTATAGTGTATGCGAAAGCCGGAATGGTCGGAGGCTGGAAAAGGAATAATATTTTATTTAGTCAAAAACATACACAAAAAAATATTAATATGTAAACATTGTATGACAAAAATATTTTTTTTTTGGGTGTTAAAAGCAAAAATAACGAATTCGGTAAACATTTCTCAGAATAAGAATTGCGAATCGGTTTGTCGCTATCGCTCTCACTGTAAGCATACAATTATTAAACTTTTGCCCGCTGGCAATACTTCTTCATATGTAAAAACGGCCGGCCTTTTGAGAGCAATAAAGCAACTGAGAAAAAGAGAGAGCTATTCCTATAAATAGTCAATTTTTGAAAACTTTCCTATAAATAGTCAATTTTCGAAAAATTTCCTATAAATAGTCAATTTTCGAAAAATTTCCTATAAATAGTCAATTTTCGAAAAATTTCCTATAAATAGTCAATTTTCGAAAAATTTCCTATAAATAGTCAATTTTCGAAAAATTTCCTATAAATAGTCAATTTTCGAAAAATTTCCTATAAATTGTAATTTTTGTGAAAAATTTCCTATAAATTGTCAATTTTCGAAAAATTTCCTATAAATTGTCAATTTTCGAAAAATTTCCTATAAATAGTAAATTTTCGAAAAATTTCCTATAAATAGTAAATTTTCGAAAAATTTCCTATTAATAGTAAATTTTCGAAAAATTTCCTATAAATAGTAAATTTTCGAAAAATTTCCTATAAATAGTCAATTTTTGAAAAATTTCCTATAAATAGTCAATTTTCGAAAAATTTCCTTTAAATAGTCAATTTTCGAAAAATTTCCTATAAATAGTCAATTTTCGAAAAATTTTCTATAAATAGTCAATTTTCGAAAATTTTTCTATAAATAGTCAATTTTCGAAAAATTTTCTATAAATAGTCAATTTTCGAAAAATTTCCTAAAAATAGTTAATATTCTCTTAATTGCAATTATTGCTTTTCTATCTCTCTTTACATTTGCTTTTATTCTTTTTACTGGCCGTTTTTAAACTATCACAAGTGTTGCTATAACTTGTATGTTTTATCTCTGATTAGAATGACAGCGATAGCGACAAAGCAATTATCTTTTTATATTTGTGGTGAATTTCTATTTAAAATTGTCTTTTTGTAAGAATTGTTAGACAAATTTAATTTTGTTTTGGGATAAATTGCCCAAATTTTAAAAAATTTTCATAAATTAACTATTTAAAGAAATATTTGAAATTGCTTTAATTTCTGCTTTAAAAAGTTAGTTTCCCCAATTTCCATATACTAATCACTTGTATTTCCAAAAACGCGTATGTCAAACCTAATTTAATCCCCATCATTAACAATGTCGCCATCATCATGAACAACTGACGATGACAGTTAAAAAATTTTAACAGCTAAAATATGAAAAAAATATACAGAATAAACAAAAATATAATGTCTGTACTTACATTTAAGAGCATGAGGGTTATCATAGTGTATCTCTAGCATATAATATTTTGGTCCCGATTTGCCACCCACTGGTATGCCAACATGTGGGGGTAGAAATTGTCCTAGAGTAAACAAAAAAATATTTTAAAATTAAACAAAATTGTATGAATAACTGGAAAAAAAGAAAAACTTTGTTTGAACATGAACACGAGTTTTTCATAATACCAATTTTTTTTTTGTGCACATTCTCACCTGAAGAGCCAATTGACCACACTGCGACCGGTGTTATGCAGGCATCCCAGTCCCGTGGTGTTAATAGATTACTATTACAAACGGCACCACTGCTCTTGACCCAAACATCCCATGAGGCCGGATCTGAGCCCGGATATGATTTAGTAGAACATTCAAATAGAGTCATATGATGTACCAAAGGTTGTGAGTCGCCACTAGAATTCAGAGAAAATGCAAGGTAAAATTTTAAAATGTAAATTTGTTTTTATATAAGATAAATGTCTGCAACAGTTATTTTATGAAATTGAATGTAAAGTAATTTACATTTGGTAAAATAACTCCTGCTGCGATCACTATGACAGATTTAATAAAGTTTTGGATTTGAAATTGTGGTCCAAATATAATTTAATAAATATTATTATTTGACTTTATTTAATATGACTATATAATCCTTATACTTATATGCTAAGCAATCCTTGTATGTCTATGACATCTACATATGCTTCAGTTCACGTACATTATATGGGATTCCAGTGGGGTTGCTTTTTTAACTTGGCTGTCTTTTAGGTTAATGCTCTATTACGAAGGTTCTCAAACTTTTAAGAAAAATAAACCCAAAAGATATATTTCAAAATCGACTTTTTTTCAGGAAATTTTTAAAAAATTTCTTAGCTTTAGAGAAATTTTTCAAACATTTTTTAAAATTTCTTATTTTTATAAGAAATTTTTGAAAAATTTTATATTTTTATAAGAAATTTTTGAAATTTTTTTATTTTTATGAAAATATTTTTTAAAAAATTTCTTATTTTTATAAAAATTTTTGAAAATTTTCTTACTTTTATAAGAAATTTAAAAAAAATTTTTTATTTTTATAGAAAATTTTCAAAATTTTCCTATTTTTATAGGAAATTTTTCAAAAATTTCTTATTTTTATATGAAATTTATCAAAAGTTACTTATTTTTATAGAAAATTTTAAATTTTTTTTATTTTTATAGGAAATTTTTAAAAATTTCTTATTTTTATAGAATTTATGAAATGGCAACACTTTTTAATGTGTAAAAACGGCCACTCTAGAGCAATAAAGCGAGTGAGAGAGAATGATCTTTTATAGTATTGCTTTCTTTTGGGCGTGTTTACATGACGTTAGGTGTTGCCATAAGGCCTATTTGCATGTTTTGACGACTTAAACTTCGGATTCATGTTTATTATTTGGTAAGCGCGATTGGGTTCTTTTTCTGTTCCCATTTGGATCTCCCTGTTTTCAACAAACTTGTCAGCTATAATCGAACTAAGCACATACAATTTATTAATGTTTATGAAGGAAAGAAAAATTCATAACATTACGATATTTCTTTCACTCATGTACTTAATAAACTTATAATATATACATACATACATATATTTTTTTTTCTATTTTGAGCACACAT
Organism: Stomorhina lunata; assembly: GCA_933228675.1. Classification (NCBI taxonomy): domain Eukaryota; kingdom Metazoa; phylum Arthropoda; class Insecta; order Diptera; family Rhiniidae; genus Stomorhina; species Stomorhina lunata. Next base: position 110,324,693 of record OW121744.1, on the reverse strand, counting down.
AAGACTAATGACAGTTGCTTGCCGCAAGGAAAAACGCACATGTCATAAAATATGACAGACGTTTCAAGAAAATAAGAGCAAAAACAAATAAAATATATTTATCTGTTAATAGCAGGAGGACAAATAGGATTATCTAAACTTCGAGTGTCAAACCAACCTTTCACGTGTCAAAAGGGCTTCATAGCCTATAATATGATGTTTTTCCGTTAGGGCGGGAGCTTTAATGATTTTACACCAATATAAAGTGTCCATAGAGGCATCTATTGAGACCTGTTAGGTTGAGATAAAAACAAAAATTGTTAATGATTTGGGTTAAATTGACATTTGTCAAAATATTTCAATTACATTTTGCACAGTGACATCCCACTTTTGTACATCTTGATTTTGTCTAAAGCTTGCATGGGGCTTGCGAAACATGGGTCCTAGTAGGTGCAGGGATTTGGAGCCCCGATTTTTACCATGTCCTTTTAGATTACCGTGAATAGGATCGGTGTCACCAAAAGACCACAAGACTTTAATGGTGTCGGTCTGTAAAGAAAATAGAGAAATATTTTATTAAAAAACAATGTAAACAATTTGCTAAAAAAAATCAAAAATTTCCTATAAAAATAAGAAAATTTTGAAAAATTTTCTATAAAAATAGGAAATTTTTTAAAAATTTCCTACAAAAATAAGAAATTTTTGAAAAATTTCCTATAAAAATAAGAAATATTTTGAAAATTTCCTATAAAAATTAGAAATTTTTGAAAAATTTCCCATAAAAAAAGAAATTTTTGAAAGATTTCCTATAAAAATAAGAAATTTTTTAAAAATTTCCTATAAAAATAAGAAATTTTTGAAAAATTTCATATAAAAATAAGAAATTTTTTAAAATTTTCCGATAAAAATAAGAAATTTTTGAAAAATTTTCAATAAAAATAAAAAATTTTTTCCTATAAAAATAAGAAATTGTTGGAAAATTTCCGATAAAAATGAGCAATTTTTGAAAAATTTCCTATAAAAATAAGAAATTTTTGAAAAATTTCCTATATAAATAATAATTTTTTTTTTAAATTTTCTATAAAAATAAGAAATTGTTGAAAAATTTCCTATAAAAATAAGAAATTTTTGTAAAATTTCTTATAAAAATGAGAAATTTAAAAAAAGTTTCATATAAAAATATGAAATTTTTGAAAAATTTCCTATAAAAATGAGAAATTTTTGAAAAATTTTCTATAAAAATAAGAAAATTTTAAAAAATTTCCATAAAAATAAGAACGTTTTGAAAAATTTCTTATAAGAATAAGAAATTTTTGAAAAATTGTCTATAAAAATAAGAAATTTTTGAAAAATTGTCTATAAAAATAAGAATTTTTTGAAAAATTGTCTATAAAAATAAGAAATTTTTGAAAATTTTCCTATAAAAATAAGAATTGTTTTAAAAGTTTCCTATAAAAATAAGAAATTTTTAAAAAATTTCCTATAAAAATAAGAAAATTTAATATAAGAAATTTTTGAAAATTTTCCTATAAAACTAGGAAATTTAAAAAAATTTCCTATAAAAATTTCAAAAATTTCCTATAATAATAACAATGTTTTGATAAATTTCCCATAAAATTAAGAAATTTGTGAAAAATAACTTATAAAAATAATAAATTTTTGAAAAGTTTTTAAAAAATTGTCAATTTTAAGGAAATCTAAAAAAATGTGTCTTCCTGGGTTAAAGCTTTGTTTGTTTATTAATCTGGTAACCTTTTTTGTGTAAGCACGGCTTAAAATGAATAACGGTACTTGCTGAGTGTCAGAGATGGCAACTTAGCGAGAGAGGATCATTGATTAGAGATGACAAACTAACGATTACCAAATAATGTGCTTTTATTATCGTAATTATTTTACTTTACAAAAATTTCTTAGTTTTAGCAATTCAAACTTGAATTAAACTATTTTAACTTCAATTTCTTACAGTTTCCTTATAATTTGTTTTTGAAAGCTGTCAATTAGTTTGAAATTCCCATCTAAATGCACAGAAATAAAATAGAAAAACTTACTGGTATTTAACAAATTATCAAGATAATGAAATATCTCATCAAAATAAATATAATTAAATCTCAAATTAACATTTTACGTTTATACATATCCAATTTTTTTTCTAACTCCCTTGACAGCCTTGGCATGCGTCACTCAAAATGACATTTGTTCCTTGCGCATTGTTTGCAACATGGCTCGTGATAAGAAACATGAACTGGAACAGGCGGATTATTATGGTAATACCGCCTTATTAAAGGCTTGCTATTTGGGTAGCCTGGAGGCGGTTGTAACCCTTCTACAATTCGGTGCCGACATTAAGGCAGTTAATCATTATGGTAAGTGGTTAATTAAATGGGAAATGTTGGGAGTTGTATTTGATTAAGGAAATTTGATATTTTTATTGTTTCGTGTTTGACCTTAATTTAGGACAAAATGCCTTAACTCTGGCCACTTGTAGCGGCAATGTTAAGTTAATTTGTGAATTATTACGTTCCTGTGCCTATGCAGAATTTAATAAGACCACCTTGACACCGGCTTTGTGCGTGGCCACAATGCGTCAAGATTGGAATTTGGTAAAGTTTTTCAAGGATTTGGATCGTTATGGCAGTGAGGATATACAAACGGCACATGGTAAATTTTAAATTTTCAAAAATGTCTTATTTTTATAGTAAATTTTCCAAAAATTTCTTATTTTTGCATGAATTAAAAAAAAAAATCTATTTTAAATATATTTTTCCAGGCTTAAATTACGAGGACATTATGGGCTTTTTAAAGTTACACAACAACAAAGGCATCCAACATTACCACCAAAAACATATGCATATGTAGCTGCTATTTAACACTTTATTATCAAAATTATTGCTGACATTATTTCTAATTTTCATGTCGTCGTCGTCGTGTATCTTTTTATGTTTATCTAGAGTTTTATTTTATGTTATTACTTATGTTACAACCCTCAAATAAATTATGTGAAAATTTTTCTTTGTATTCATAAATTTTGTATTAAATATTAAATAGATTTTTATCTCTTCAAAACGATATTTGTATTGAGGATATGACAAGTGTTTTACTTACCCCTAATGGGATGTCATAAGGATCACATGTTTCAATTTGTCGATAAAATTCCACTTGTGTATGAGTGCCGTTTTGAAAGCCATCTAGAACGATATAGTTTTGGGTATCATCTTGTATGGGAGCGGCATTGTGGGGTGAGTGGGAGCCATGACAATCCTAGAAGGAAAAAGAAAATAAAATGAAGTTAGAGGTTAATAAAATGATGTTAAATATGTTTGTAAAGATTTCAATGATAAATACTCGTAAAGTATTTAATATTTGAAGTCATAATAATTTAATATTTATGTTATTTGTTTCAGTGTCAAATAGTTGTCACTATAATTTCTCTAAGTGTTTTTGATCGATAAGTTCTGTTCGCTCTCATTGTTTATGGCATTTGTTCATCTCTAGCTGAATGGTTACCATACATTTCAAAATGAGTAGCAAAAAAGGGGTAAAATAAAAGTACTAAATTTTCTATAGAAAAGTACAAAATATTTTTTAAAAATAAACAATTCTTGCAAAACTTTCATTCAAATAAGAAATTTTTGAAAATTTTCCTTTAAAAATAGGAGCATTTTGAAAATTTTAAAAAATTTGTTATAAAATAGGAAATTTTTGAAAAATTTCCTATTCGTTTAGGAAATTTCTCAAAAATTTCATATTATTATAGGAAATTTTTTAAAAATTTCTTATTTTTATAGGAAATTTTTCAAAAATTTCTTATTTTTGTAGGAAAGTTTTCAAAAATTTCTTATTTTTATAGGAAATTTTTCAAAAATTTCTTATTTTTATAGGAAATTTTTCAAAAATTTCTTATTTTCAAAAATTACCCTTTTTATAGGAAAATTTTCAAAAATTTAGTTATGTTTTAGGAAATTTTTTAAAAATGTTTTCTTTTTATAGGATATTTTTCAAAAATTTCTTATTTTTATAGGAAATTAATATTTTGTTTTTATTTTTATAGGAAATTTAAAAAAAATAGTTTTGTGGGAAATTTTTAAACATTTTTTTATTTTTCTAAGTAAATTTTTCAAAAATTTTCTCGTTTTATAGGAAATTTATCAAAACATTCTTATCTATGAAGAATTTTTTTTTTCAAAATTCCTTATTTTTATAGGAAATTTTTCAAAAATTTCCTATTTTTATACGAAATTTTTAAAAAATTTCTTTTTTTTAGAAAGTTTTTCAAAAATTTTTTACTTTAATAGGAAATTTTTCAAAAATTTTTTAAATTTATAATAAATTTTTAAAAAATTTCTTAGTTTTATAGGAAAATTTTCAAAAACTTCTTATTTTAATAGGAAATTTTTCAAAATTTTCTAATTTTTATAGGAATGTTTTTTAATTTCCTATTTTTATAGAAAACTTTTCAAACATTTTCTATTTTATAGGAAGTTTTTCAAAAATTTCCTATTTTTATAGGAAATTTTAATTTTTTTTTTTTTGGAAAATTTTAAAAGATTTCTTATTTTTTAAGAAAATTTTTCCAAAATTTCTTATTTTTATAAGAATTTTTTCAAAAATTTCCGTTATTTATACGAATTCTTTTCAAAAATTTCTTATTTTTATAAGAAATTTTTAAAAAATTTCTTATTTTTATAGGAAATTTTTCAAAAATTTCCTACTTTTATAAAATTTTTTTCAAAAATTTCCTATTTTTATAGGAAAATTTTCAATTTTTTTTTTATTTTTTGTAAGAAATTTTTCGAAAATTTCTTATTTTTATAAGAAATTTTTCAAAAATTTCCTCTTTTTATAAGAAATTTCTTATTTTTATAAGAAATTTCTTATTTTTATAGGCAACTTTTCTAAAATTTCTTATTTTATAAGAAATTTTTCAAAAATTTATTTTATCAGAAAATTTTCAAAAATTTTTTATTTTTATAGAAAAATTTTTAAAAATTTATTTTTTTTGTAGGAAATTTTTTAAAAAATTATTTTTTTTATAGGAAATTTTTCAAAAGTTTCTTATTATTATAGAAAAGAAAATCTAGGAGTGTCGGAACTTCAACTAAAATCTCCTAGTGAACGGAGCTGAAAGAAGCGTTGCCATACTACAAAATTTAGTAATAACAGGGATGTATAACCCTGCTTCTTAATTTTACGATAATCTTGTTTTAGAGTAAAACTTGTAAAGAATTAAAAAACTTATAATCCTTAAAGAGTTCAAATTAAGCCTATTATTAGTTAATTTTGCATATTAAATTAAATTAATGTTAATTGTTACTTATGAAAATCACATTTTCATACTTAATTACTTATGTCCTTATCAAAGGACCGTAAATAAAGCAGAAACATAAAATCCTCATTAAACAATTAAATTTTAATTAATCAAGTATTAAACAAACAAAAAAGAAAGCATTAATGTTTAATGAAGATTCTTTGATATGGAGATGAGTAAAGCATGTGATGTATAAAACCTATGTAATGTATAACGTATGTAATTTGTAACTTATGTTCTTTGTAAAATATTGAAATTGTTTGTCTTCTGAATACGAAAAAATGTTGCTGTATGATAAAAGTTTTATTTTATTGTTGGATTTTAATATAATAAAACAATGGATTTACGCCCTGGATTTTTGTATGTAAATTCTCTAACATGATTTGTCATGATATATTATTTTAATGTCTAATATATTATACGAATTGAGTAAATAAATTCATTAAATTAATTCTATGCACATGTTTGGCATATGTAAAGAACACGTACGTACTTTTTTCTTCTACTTCTTAGGTACTTTTTTTCTCTTGTCTCAAGAATTTCAACTTTTTTTATGAGTTTTTAAGAAACCGTTTTTATGGCGTTTAGCCATTTTATTCTTTTTATTATTCCTTTTTATTTTGTCTCAAAGTCTTTTGTTTTTCAATGTTTTTTTGTGTCTCATCAGGTGACATTTTGAATTATGGGTTTATTGTTTTAGCTACCAAGTTTGAAAAAAGACATGAGTTTGGAAAAAAAAATTTTGAAGAATGTAGTAGAAAACAATTTCCATAATTCTTATAATTGAATGATGGGAAACAATGGCTAGAGATGAAGTAACACATTGTGTGAAAATTTCAAGAAGAATGTCAAAGAAAAACTTTCTATGAGAGTGAAAAAAAAATGAATAAAAAGGTCTTCCACTTCTTTTTTAATTATATTTTACATAAACTTAACAAATTTCTCATTTAATTTAAAATTTTTCTTTAGGTTTTAACGAATTCCCACATTATATGGCAACAGATATGGCAACACTTTTTCACTAGTAAGAGAAGCTCTAATAGAGATGACAAAATTTCCATAATTATTAACCAGTGACAGCCCTGATAGGCGAAAGCCCTTATATCTATTAAAATCAAATTATGTTTTTATAGGAAATTTTCGAAAAATTTTTTAGTTTTTTAGGAAATTATTAAAAAATTTTCATAAATTTCCTATTTTGAAAGGAAATTTTTCAAAAATTGCCTACTTTTATAGGAAATTTTTCAAAAATTTCCTATTTTGATAGGAAATTTTTCAAAAGTTTCCTATTTTTATAGGAACATTTTCAAAAGTTTCCAATTTTTATAGGAAATTTTTCAAAAATTTCCTATTTTTATAAGAAATTTTTCAAAAAATTCCTATTTTTATAAGAAATTCGTCAAAAATTTCCTATTTTTATAAGAAAATTTTAAAAAATTTCTTATTTTTATAGGAAAATTTTCAAAAATTTTCTATTTTTATAGGAAAATTTTCAAAAATTTCCTATTTTTATAGGAAATTTTTCAAAAATTTCTTATTTTTATAAGAAATTTTGACAATGACAACTTGTTATAGATAGTTATTCTAAAATTTCTCATTCTTAGTAAATAATTGGTCGTAAGGCCCTCGAAAGAACAGATCATTAATAAGTTATGGTCCTAGTTTTTGAAAAATTTCCTATAAAAATAGGAAATTTTTGAAAAATTTCCCATAAAAGTAAGAAATTTGTGAAAAATTTCCTATAAAAATAAGAAATTTTTGAAAAATTTACTATAAAAATAAGAAATTTTTGAAAAATTTACTAAAAAAATAGAAAATTTTTGAAAAATTTCTTATAAAAATAAGAAATTTTTGAAAAATTTCATCCCTTTTCTATATTAAATTTCTCACTTCAAAATTAAAATTTTCCAAATCTTTCATGATCATTTATTTTAATGACCAAATTTAACAAAAAAATTAGGACATTTTTAATCCTTCTTGAAATAAATTAACTTTTTGTGGGTTTTTAAATATTTCAAGCTTTTTGTTAGAAATAAATTTCAAACCTTTTGTTTGAAATTTTTTTATATATCAAGTTTGTAATCATAAATCATATGAATAGTTTTGCAAAACTTAAAACTCAATGTCCTTTTTCTAGGTTTTCAAGGACTTTTGGAAATGTTTAAAAACAATTTTAATTTTGTGTAAACAAACCATGACACGTTAGGTCAAGGATATCGAAGTTAGTTGGCCACAAACATTTCACAAAGTTTAAATTAAGCTAAAAAATAAAATGTATAAGTGAGATTGTGCCCAATGTAAAACTAGGGCTGCCTCCAAGTTTTTCTATAAAAATCCAGAGCTGTGGGTGTAATTTCTGTAAAAAATCAGGAATGTTACAAATTTTGCAAAGCAAAAACTAATCTCGTTTTCATTTCTAACGACAAACTGCCCAAACAAACGGAGACTGCCTTCCTTCGTTTCTAGCGAAAATACCATAGCCTAGAGCATCTTTGAGTTGGTGTCTTCGCGGCACTAGTTTCTCAGGTTTTAAAATTAGGATCGCTCTACCTGTTTTCCCGATATCGGATATAATAGGGATTCTCACTGACAGATTGGAAACACCTGTCAGAAACTCGACTCCGAGATCGATTAGGTTTTCTAGCATTAGCATTGATATCTAAAACTATTGCCGTAATTTCTATAGAAAACGGAAGCTGTTGCAAATTTTCTGGCGTTTAAAGAAAACCAGGTCCGTTACCCTTTTAGTCTAGGACACAAACTTAGAGATATACCAAAACTAAAGTAAAAAGGCACCAACACTTAATAGAAAATTTGTTAAAACTAGCCACATGTTTAAAAAACATCTGGTAACACATTTTCATTACTCTGAAGGTTACCATCTGTTTGGCAGGCATTTTTGCAGAGTTGGAAAATGTAATAGATTTTAAAACTGTTAGACCTTTGAAGTTTATTCGTCTGAGTAATTAATCTAATATTCTTCACAGTCCAATCAATGTCTTTTGAAATAATCTACAAAAACTGTTAACATCAAGTAATGATTCCTTATCTTTATTCTTGTTAACAAGTTTACATGAAAGATATTAACATTATTTTCCTAGAATAAACATTTAATTTACTTATAAAGGAAAAAAAATTGACTTATAAAAAAATATAACAAAGGCAGTAATTACAACAAAAAAAAGAAAAACTCATGTATAAAACATTTTTCCAAATAATGTCAAGTGTAACACTTGTCAAAGACTTGATAATTACACTTGAATCTTGTACTGATGCTCATGTTTCCCTCTCGACCCAAAGGCAATTTTTTGCAACTCAAAAAAAAAAACTTTTCAATGTAATTTGAGTTGATGACAGAGAAAAAGTCAATTAGATATTTTATTTTAGTGTTAAAGCAAATTAAATAGAAATCAAGTGAAATTATTCGAGAAAAAACTTGTTTACAAAAGGTCGTAACTACATCAAACATGTATTATGTCTAATTAAGTTAATTAGAAAAGTTCAACACATAAATATGCTAAATAAATTTATGTCATATAATTATTTTCTTTTCCAAAACAAACCTCAGAAATTTTGTTTAACATAAATTGGGTTTTTATGCCTTAACAAGAGGAGGCAAAAATTACACAAAAAATAAAATAAATTGCCTTAATTTGTTATTTATTATGAGCTTTTTTTGTAATTTTTATTTGGAGCTGTCAGAAATGTTTGCTTTTAACAGATTTTCTCATCTGGTAGCGCTCAAACTCCTGTTGCTTTCGAACAGTGGCAGATTTGTTTGCTGTAATGACAACTAGTTGTCATTACGACTGTCATTTACAGTCTTTTTATATGTCTTTTGAAGGGAAAATGATAAAGAAAATAAAAAATAAACATTTTTTAGGTTATTATATTATTCTATTTTAAACTTAAAATAATTTTTTTCTTTGTTATAAAAATTTGAATTATTTTTATAAAATAGATATTTACCACTTATTTTAAGCTCTTTATGGTTCAAGCAGAGATTCCCAGGCCTGTCAAATAAATAATTTTAAAAATTTCCTATTTTTACAGGAAATTTTAAAAAAATTTCCTATTTCCAAAAGGAATTTTTTTAAAAATTTCATTTTTTTAAAGCAGATTTTTCAAAAATTTCCTATTTTTTAAAGGAAATTTTTAAAAAATTTACTATTTTTATAAGAAATTTTTCAAAAATGTACTATTTTTATAGGAAATTTTTCAAAAATTTACTATTTTTATTGGAAATTTTTCAAAAATTTCCTATTTTTATAGGAAATTTTTAAAAACTTTCTATTTTATAGGAAATTTTTCAAAAATTTCCTATTTTTTAAAGGAAATTTTTCAAAAATTTCCTATTTTTTAAAGGAAGTTTTTCAAAAATTTCCTATTTTTTAAAGGAAATTTTTAAAAAATTTCCTTTTTTTTAAAGGAAATTTTTCAAAAATTTCCTTTTTTTATAAGATAATTTTTCAAAAATTTCCTTTTTTTTAAAGGAAATTTTTCAAAAATTTCCTTTTTTTATAAGATAATTTTTCAAAAATTTCTTATTATTTAAAGGAAATTTTTCAAAAATTTCCTATTTTTTTAAGGGAAATTTTTAAAAAATGTACAATTTTTGAAAGGAAATTTTTAAAAATTTTCCTACTTCTTAAGAAAATTTTTCAAAAATTTCCTATTTTTTTAAGGGAAATTTTTCAAAAATTTCCTATTTTTAAAAAAAAATTTCCTTTTTTTTAAAGGAAATTTTTCAAAAATTTCCTATTTTTTAAAGAAAATTTTTCACAAATTTCCTATTTTTTAAAGGAAATTATTAAAAAATTTCCTATTTTTTAAAGGAAATTTTTCAAAAATATTCTATTTTTAAAGGAAATTATTAAAAAATTTCCAATTTTTTAAAGGAAATTTTTCAAAACTTTCCTTAATACAAAATTTAAAAAATATTTCCTATTTTTATACAAAATATTTAAAAAATTTCCTATTTCTAAAGGAAATTGTTGAAAAATTCCTATTTTTTAAAGGAAATTTTTGAAAAATTTCGTATTTTTTAAAGGAAGTTTTTCAAAAATTTGCTATTTTTTAAAGGAAAACTTTCAAAAATTTCCTTTTTATAAAGGAAATTTTTTAATAATTTAATTAAAAAAAATTTTCAAATATTTCCTATTTTTATAGGAAATTTTTCAAAATTTTCCTACTTCTTAAAGGAAATTTTTAAAAAATTTCCTATAAAAATTTAAAGGAAATTTTTAAAAAATTTCCTACTTCTTAAAGGAAAATTTTTCAAAAATTCCTATTTTTTAAAGGAAATTTTTCAAAAATTTTCTATTTTTTAAAAATTTATTATTTTCTAAAGGAATTTTTTCAAAAATTTCCGTTTATTTGAATCAAATTTTTCGAAAATTTCCTATTTTTTAAAGGAAATTTTTCAAAAAATTCATGTTTTTAAAGGAAATTCCTATTTTTTATAGGAAAATTTTCAAAAATTTTCTATTTTATAAGAAATTTTTAAAAAGTTTCCTATTTTTATAGGAAAATATTCAAAAATTTCCTATTGTTATAGGAAAATTTTCAAAAATTTCCTGTTTTTATAGAAAATTTTTCAAAAATTTCGTATTTTTAAAGGAAATTTTTCAAAAATTTCGTATTTTTATAGGAAATGTTTAAAAAATCTAAGTCTAGTCTATTTCATAATCTATGTCTTAGAGTAAATCTAAGTCAATATAAAGGTTTATGTCTGCTTACTGGCTTGTAAAATACCTCTTTCCAAAAAAATATGTAACGGAAATTTTGTTTTAACTTTCAAATCCTTTTTATGAACCTCAATCAAAAAAGTAGATTTAGAATAAACCAAGTAAATCTCAAAAACAAAAAAAAAACTTTTAGATACAAAAGAAACAATGATAACACCCATAGACAATTCTCCTTTGAAATTTTATAATATAATAATTTTTTGTAAGGAAAACTTTTGAAAAATGAAAAAAATCTCTTCTTTTATTTGTCTTTAAATCTAAGATTTTATAATGCTTCAGTAACTAATCCGGATAGCCTTTTTTTTTCTTTCTAATATTATGACTTTCATATTTGGGTTTCATTTGTTTTTTTTTTTGGGCCATGGAATCTTTTAGCCAAAACTTATCTTTTGTTGCCAAAACATAACGAAATTTAGGTTTGCCATAAAAAAGATTGATGTGTAGGCTTTGGGATATTGTTAAGCTGCTTTCAAGCTTGAATCCTTTTTTTAAATTATGAATTGAAAAATGTAACAAAAAAAATTATATAAAATAAAATATTAAGTACTTTTCTTTTAATCCTTAAAAAAATTCAGATTATAGCACTTTATAGGAAATGCACTAGATTATCAATGTATTTAAATGTTTGCTTTTGTTATAAATCAATTAAATTTGTTAATTGCTCTTTAACGGCAAAAAACAAATATATCCATTTTCCATTTTCCTGTCCATTTTCTATCATAAATATGACATTTGTCCTCTAAAAAAACATTTTTTATGTTTTAATTATTCTGAAACCTTTAAGGAAACTCATTGACTTTTGTCATAAGTTCCGCCAAATTAACACTAACCACTTTCCATATTTATGACAACTTTTTCATACGATTTTACCTTTTTTACATTTCAGTTATTTTTGACATATTTACCCATTTCCAAAGAAATATGACAATGATTAAATATAATCTAGTTTTCGGAGAAACCATCTTTTGTTTATGACTTTGATTTAAGGCAATAAATGAACAGGAAACCAAAATATTGGCTAAAAAATGAATTCAACAAAAATAGGATTCTGTGGAAAAGGCAAAAATTTTTAGCAGAGATCATTAAAAAACATGAAAAAGGGGTAAAAATAGGAAATTTTTGAAAATTTTCCTAACAAAATAGGAAATTTTTGAAAAATTTTCTAAAAAAATTGGAAATTTTTGAAAAATTTCCTAAAAAAATAGAAAATTTTTGAAAAATTTCCTATAAAAAAAGGAAATTTTTGAAAAATTTCCTATAAAAAAAGGAAATTTTTGAAAAATTTCCTATAAAAAAGGAAATTTTTGAAAAATTTCCTATAAAAAAGGAAATTTTTGAAAAATTTCCTATAAAAAAGGAAATTTTTGAAAAATTTCCTATAAAAAAAGGAAATTTTTGAAAATATCCTATAAAAAAAGGAAATTTTTGAAAAATTTCCTATAAAAAAAGGAAATTTTTGAAAATATCCTATAAAAAAAGGAAATTTTTGAAAAATTTCCTATAAAAATAGGAAATTTTTGAAAAATTTCCTATAAAAAAAGGAAATTTTTGAAAAATTTCCTATAAAAATAGGAAATTTTTGAAAAATTTCCTATAAAAATAGGAAATTTTTGAAAAATTTCCTATAAAAATAGGAAATTTTTAAAAAATTTCCTATAAAAATAGGAAATTTTTAAAAAATTTCCTATAAAAATAGGAAATTTTTGAAAAATTTCCTATAAAAATAGGAAATTTTTGAAAAATTTCCTATAAAAATAAAAAAATTTTGAAAAATTTCCTATAAAAATAGAAAATTTTTCAAAAATTTCCTATAAAAATAGGAAATTTTTGAAAAATTTCCTATAAAAATAAAAAATTTTTGAAAAATTTCCTATAAAAATAGGAAAATTTTTGAAAAATTTCCTATAAAAATAGGAAATTTTTGAAAAAATTTCCTATAAAAATAGGAAATTTATGAAAAATTTCCTATAAAAATAGAAAATTTTTGAAAAATTTCCTATAAAAATAGGAAATTTTTGAAAAATTTCCTATAAAAATAGGAAATTTTTGAAAATTTTCCTATAAAAATAGGAAATTTTTGAAAAATTTCCTATAAAAATAGGAAATTTTTGAAAAATTTCCTATAAAAATAGGAAATTTTTGAAAAATTTCCTATAAAAATAGGAAATTTTTGAAAAATTTCCTATAAAAATAGGAAATTTTTGAAAAATTTCCTATAAAAATAGGAAATTTTTGAAAAAATTTCCTATAAAAATAGGAAATTTTTGAAAAATTTCCTATAAAAATAGGAAATTTTTGAAAAATTTCCTATAAAAATAGGAAATTTTTGAAAAATTTCCTATAAAAATAGGAAATTTTTGAAAAATTTCCTATAAAAATAGGAAATTTTTGAAAATTTCCTATAAAAATAGGAAATTTTTGAAAAATTTCCTATAAAAATAGGAAATTTTTGAAAATTTCCTATATAAAAAATTTTTGAAAAATTTCCTATAAAAAATAGAAAATTTTTGAAAAATTTCCTATAAAAATAGAAAATTTTTGAAAAATTTCCTATAAAAATAGAAAATTTTTGAAAATTTCCTATAAAAATAGGAAATTTTTGAAAAATTTCCTATAAAAATAGGAAATTTTTGAAAAATTTCCTATAAAAATAGGAAATTTTTGAAAAATTTCCTATTTTTATAGGAAATTTTTGAAAAATTTCCTATAAAAATAGGAAATTTTTGAAAAAGTTCCTATAAAAATAGGAAATTTTGGAAAAATTTCCTATAAAAATTGGAAATTTTTGAAAAATTTCCTATAAAAATAGGAAATTTTGGAAAAATTTCCTATAAAAATAGGAAATTTTTGAAAAATTTCCTATAAAAATAGGAAATTTTTGAAAAATTTCCTATAAAAATAGGAAATTTTTGAAAAATTTCCTATAAAAATAGGAAATTTTTGAAAAATTTCCTATAAAAATAGGAAATTTTTGAAAAATTTCCTATAAAAATAGGAAATTTTTGAAAAATTTCCTATAAAAATAGGAAATTTTTGGAAAAATTTCCTATAAATATAGGAAATTTTTGAAAAATTTCCTATAAAAAATAGGAAATTTTGAAAAATTTCCTATAAAAATAGGAAATTTTTGAAAAATTTCTTATAATAATAGGAAATTTTTGAAAAATTTCCTATAAAAATAGGAAATTTTTGAAAAATTTCCTATAAAAATAGGAAATTTTGAAAAATTTCCTATAAAAATAGGGAAATTTTTGAAAGAAAAATTTCCTATAAAAATAGGAAAAAG